>JABFDZ020000138.1:4901117-4916799 GCA_019775955.2 Pollimyrus isidori | reverse complement strand
TCCGCTTTTAAAGCTCTTTTAGAGTTAAAATACTGGAAAAAACTTTTAACATCATCCTTAGCCTCCAATGCAATCTTTCTTTCGACATTCCTTTTAGCTTGTCTAATATTATTTTTTAACTCAGTCTGTAGACTTAGATACTCTCGCTTTATTCTGTCATCATTAGTTATTTTCCATTTATGAAACAAAGCCCTTTTCCTCCTTACTTTATACTTTATTTCCAAATGAATGATTTAAACTGATATGTATGAAGTAAAAATGTTTATTATTATTTTTATTCATCAACTGTCTACCTTGACTGATAATGTAGTAAACTGGCTAAGATTAATTGCAATATTCTTTGCAGAAGGCGTGTATGTTTACTCAAAGAACTACTTCAAAACAGTCAGGGGGACTTACCTTCCAGTTACAGAGACACTGGATCGAAACACTGCCAGAATAACACGGTCTAAATAATTCAAAGCTGTTCTGGGATCTTCTCAAAGCTTCTTAATGCTAATCCTTCTTTAACCGGGTCCCCAGGCAGTGTTGCTGATTGGAGAGCAAGGTACCGCCAAGACAGTCATCATCAAGGGATTCATGTCAAAGTACGACCCCGAGAGCCACACGGCTAAGAGCGTCAACTTCTCCTCTGCCACAACCCCCCTCATGTTTCAGGTATCTTCAGATACCTCAGGAGATTTTCTCTAAATTATTCAGAAGGTTTCTGTTATTTGCATATTCTGTCTATTATTGTTTTTTTCTACATATTTCTGTTTGACTGCTGACTAATATTTAGTAATAGTTCATAGCCACAAAACCAAGCATGCTTGTTGACAGCTTTTTATGTGATGTGATAATAGGCTTACAGCTGAAAATGACTGAATAGTAGTTGCGTCACGTGATGTGTGCTTTTTTTAATAACTTTTATCAAACATACTGTAATTTGGTGCTACAATAGTACAGTTAACTGAAGATCAAATTTCCAATGCCCACTCAGTCTATGTGATTCATCTTCAAGAAAATGTCCATGAATTGACTGTGTTGTGGTAATTAAATGAAAGTTCTTTATTAGATTACATAAGGATTGAGTGAGTTTCCAGTACTATAACATATGATGAGAAGGTCTGACTTTAAGTCATTAGCAGTTTCATTTGAAAAACAACATAAAATGGACTCCATAAAATGGAGTTTTGGAAATTTGCTCCCCAATGGCGTGTAATTCAAAGGTGGCTTATTCTAGCGCACCGTGGAGAGTTATGTTGACAAGAGAATGGGAGCGACGTACGGACCCCCGGCAGGAAAGAAGATGACAATCTTTATAGATGATGTCAACATGCCAGTCATCAATGAATGGGGAGACCAGGTATGTGAGTCCGTTTCCATAATGGAAGGACAAATTAATGTGCCCTCTTGAGGTTCATCATGGCATTTTGAGATTGGGACTAAAAGCTGTAAAAACTAGCTTTTTGTATGGCTTTCAAAAACATATAGAAGATAGGACACATAGTTTCCTCTATGTGCACTTTGGTCCATTATCTTTAAAATTGGACATTTCGATGTCATTGGCTCCTTCCTGTCCAGGTAACGAATGAGATTGTGCGGCAGCTGATGGAACAGAATGGGTTCTACAACCTGGAAAAGCCTGGGGAGTTCACCAGCATTGTGGACATTCAGTTCCTGGCGGCCATGATCCACCCGGGGGGGGGGCGTAACGACATCCCCCAGAGACTCAAGCGGCAGTTTTCCATATTCAACTGCACCCTGCCCTCAAACGCCTCCATTGATAAGATATTTGGTCAGTTGGAGCCCCAGAATATTGCTTGTTATCTCCGTGATCTAATTACCAAGCATTTTTCCTGAACACGTGTGACTGTCTTACTCTCTTGCCGTCCAGCCACGTGCAGCTTAATTTTGGTGTGGAAAAATCTGCTTTTCATTAGCAAGTTCCATTGCCATCGTATTGGATATGCTAGTCAATGACGGATTTCATCACACAGAGCTCATATGTTTGGTGTTTGATATGACAGGTAACTCATTGCCGTATTAGGCTTCCATGTTAGTTAGAGCACCGGTTAAAGTTAACCTTCTTTTCATGGAATATCTGTTTTTTTCTTATAAAGTCGGGCTCCCCTGATGTTCCACCAAAACCTTGTGCTCTGTGCGGCCTGGCTGATCGTCATCGACTCACTTTCCTTAATGTTCCCTTCGCCTCTGCCCTTCATCTGCGGCGTGATGGTCCCTAACTTCCTCCTGGCTGCTTTGGCAGGTGTGATTGGCTCTGGACACTTCTGCCCCCAGCGCGGCTTCTCGGAGGACGTGCGCCTCTGTGTGGTTGCCCTCGTGCCGCTGACCCGACGCCTCTGGCAAGCCACCAAGGTCAAGATGCTGCCCACTCCAGCCAAGTTTCACTACATCTTCAACCTGCGTGACCTGTCCCGCATTTGGCAGGGCATGCTGAATGCCACACTAGAAGTGGTCCACTCTCGCACAGTGAGCACTCTTATTTCTTTAAGGGCCCCTTATGAATCTCGTGTGTAACGGCTGTGTAATGACGTCCACGTACATGTGGACAGTGTAGAACCTCTTCATCTCAAAACAGGTTATTTTGCAACTGTGGAAGCACGAGTGCAAGAGGGTCATCGCAGACCGTTTCACGGTATCTGAGGACGTAGAGTGGTTCGACCAGGTGCTGGTTCAGCTGGTTGAGGAGGAGTTGGGAGAGGAGGACCGTGCTTTCGTGGATTTTGGAGTAGATTCCTACTTTGTTGACTTCCTTAGGGATGCACCTGAAGCTACAGGTATGGGGATTTGATGAAGTGCAGAGTTCCAAACACCACAGTAACGGTATTCACCTGCAGTCACCTCATGCATTTACGTGGGGCCTGTGGGGTGTGGGGACCGTCAGTACACTAAGGGAGATGGGTGGCCTGAAGTGACTTTTTAACTGGGGAAATACACTGTCCCTAACTGTGGTGTATAAACACATTAAGTCAACTCTTCCTTCTTTTTACATCTTACTGATTATAATAGACACATTTTATCACTATAGGTAACAACAATTTAATGATATATAGTGTAGATAAACTTAAATTATGCTTTAGGCACTATTCTCCGAGGGTTGTGCAGTTTTCATGTCCTTCAATGAGTGCCTCTAGGTGCCTGGCTTCCTCCTACCGTTCAGGGCACAAATGTAATGGAGGAACTGACCTTAAATGGATGGATGAATCTTCCAACCCATGTCTAATTACATGACTTTGACGGACAGGTGAGGAGCCAGAGGACACAGATTTCGACATGCCCAAAGTCTACGAGCCCATCGAGTCATTCCTTAGCCTGAAGGATCGCCTGAACATGTTCCTGACCATCTACAATGAGAGCATACGAGGAGCTGGAATGGACATGGTCTTCTTCAGAGATGCGATGGTTCATCTGGTGAAGGTAGTGGAAGAAGAACTTGTAGGACTAAAGAATGTTTAAAGCTTTAAGCATTTCAACTAACAATTACACCTAAGCAAAATCTAGTCACCAGAAACCTACAAAGCGCAGGTAGATAATTAAGATAATATGTGATGAAAAATGTCTGTTCTCTGGGTAGGTGTCCCGAATCATCCGGACTCCCAGAGGAAATGCCCTGCTGGTTGGAGTGGGGGGTTCTGGGAAGCAGAGCCTGACAAGGTTGGCGTCGTTTATTGCTGGGTATAAAACCTTCCAGATCACTTTAACCAGGTATGTTAGCTTGCCTAACCACTACCCAGATATGATTGAAAGAGCAACATTTTTGGTTCACATTTGTTAAGGGTTTGGGTGCGAAATATATCAAGTGTGCAAGCTGGTTTTATCACATGCTCTAATAACACAAGCTGAGCTTTCCAGTGATTGCATATCTGTTACGTTGGTGGCCAGAATGATTGCACTGTGGTTAACTGTTAAAATTGACTTACCATTCATTTACAGTGAAAATACATTTGAAGCATCCATTTTAATTATGCACAATTAGTATTTGTAACGTCTTATTTTAGATAACTAGGCAGAAAATATCAGCCAATAAGACATGTAGTGCAGTTTTGATATGAAATGAATCAAAACTAGATGACAGACATTGTCATTTACTTCCAGTAGGTGGTATATTTGTACAACTCAGCAGGGTTTTTTCCATTTTCAAAATACAAAACCTGAAACACATTTAAACCATAGTATCTCAGACAGTTTTTTGGCTTCAGCATGTGGTTAGTGATATGAGAGACAGCACTGTAAATTTTAAACTGAAATCTACATAGAGACAGCCGTTCATCTGCTGCTATCAGATCCTGTGGCATACACTATGGACTCCTGACTCGACCCCTATGATACCTCTTTGATTATGTGGATCCTCTTCAATGCCTTTACTTTTTCTTGCTTTCACTGTGGCGGAGATGCCCTCTGTGGGAAGCACTGGGCTTTCGAAAATGCCAGACAGTGAGTGTGACCTCACCAGGCCGTGCGAGGCTCCCGCATCGCCCCTTCTCATTTCCGGACCACCTGCTCTGTGCCTACCTCTACTCCCCCAGGTCCTACAACACCTCCAACCTGATGGAGGATTTGAAGGGGCTCTACAGGACAGCAGGTCAACTGGGCAAGGGGATTAGCTTCATCTTCACTGATAATGAAATCAAGGATGAGTCCTTCCTGGAGTACATGAATAACGTTTTATCATCTGGAGAGGTCAGTGCTGCTCTCCCCCATATATCATTTAAGCCAGTGTTTCTCAGCTCGGTTGTTGGGGACCCCCAGACAGTCCGTGTTTCTGCCCCCGCCCAAGCATCCCTCGTAACAGGAGGTCCTCGAGGACTGGGTTGAAAAACACTAGTCTAAGTGCACGTCCTGGGCAGGGTCCTTGGTGGGGGGCGGGGCGAGGGCTATTCTTGGAAGCACAGGGTGGAAGGCAGAGGTACAGCCTGGATGGCACGCCAGCACATCCTAGTGCACAAACACCCTTCACACCTACAAACACACCCATAACCTACGAGCAAGGTGAACCGTTTGGTGATGATGCCACTTAGCCTGACTGCGGGAGGAAACCAGAGGACTCTTACCTGTAGGTGCCTACATGACATCAGGAGAGCATGCAAACTCCACATAGAGGGAGCCATGCTTACACCCCCAAGGGGCACTATGGGTGGTACAGTTCCATTGACTCATTTAGCAAAATCTGCATTTGAGAGTTAGTTCCTGTGTATGGGCTTGCTCATAACACATCTGGACGGTGAACACATGCTTACGTCTATGAGACAAGAAATAATGGGATATTTTTAAAGGTCCTTTTCAATCATTGAAAAATGTGCGGCCTGCGCCAGCCTGTGTTTGTATAGCTTTACAGAATAAATCCTCCAAAATGTCTGCTTCCTGTCATTTTCCTCGGTTATAAAAAATTAAGTGGAAGCTTTCAGACAGCAGCAGAACAAAGGACTTTAGAAATGCCTCAGTCTCTGCTTGCGATGCACATATCTCAGGGCAGATGTCTCATTTCGCTTCTCTGCTGTACTGCAAGGTTACAGTTAAGGCCTTGAATGAAACCCCCTGGTGGTGTGGAGCAGTTTCTGTATTCAGGAAGCCATTGTTGCTGGACTCTGAAGAGAGTAGCTCTAGTAACACTGGGTGAACCACACAAAAATCATAGGCACTCATAGGCATTGCATATTAATGTTGATATATAACTGCAGAGATGTGTATGAATGGGCTAAATTTGAAATAAAGAGGAAAAAAGGGCTGAGAGAATCAATATGAACTATAAAAAAAAATAAATATAAAATAAATGAAAGAAATGGCTGAAATATGGAATATGGAAAAGTGTAATGTGCAGTTGAAAATAGTGGTTCCTTATTGGCCCTGGTTTTGGCTGGTTTTTGGTTTTTAAACAGCTCTCTGACTAACCTGTATGCCAACCTTCACCTTGACTCATGCCGGTGTATTCCGCTGCAAATTTTCACAGTTGATGGGAGCCAGTCGTTCTTCAGCCTTAGTTTTGCCATCGGCTTGTAGTGTATCCAGCCTGACCTTGCATTTAGTATGATTTGAAGGAGCTTAAATGATACATTTAGGTCTGGTAAGCGCTTCTGATGTCAGTGAGACCTGAGAGGTTCAGAAGGAGCTTCTGCCCTCAAGCCATCAGACTGCCTAGTACCTGACTGATACTTTAATTTATATCCGATCTATGCTCATCGCACTTTATTAGAACTGTGTTGCACAGCTCAGGCCTTATTTACTTTAAAGTGCACTTTTATTTTAGCTTCTAGGATTACTTTCAGTATTTTTTATGTCTATATATTATCATATGGCTGTTTAAAAAGTCTTTCTGCTGTCACTATTCATAATAAGGCAGTGTTGACCACCTTCCGTGTCACTGCAGGTTACGGCCTGACTGTATACCTTGCATGTGATGAATAAAACCTTTGAATCCTTGACCCAACCTGAGACACGTACCGCACAAGCCTAAAACGTCTCTCCAGAAACTACTTCTCCAGTCACAAACTGTGACTCCACTGGTCAGAGCACTGACCCCAATGACACCATTAGGCTTTGTGGAGATGGTCAGAGCTCAGTCAGTACAGTGTGCAGTGAAGTGCTTGGTTGCTAGACTCCAAGACAATAAAATTGGGGGACCTAAGTATGAGACAAACCATTAAACAATAATCATAAATACCTATAGATAATGCGTAAAAATATATATCCGTATCTGATGGTTGTAATAAGACTGAAAGTAGTGGGTGCAATAATGGCAAAGAAAATTACACTTAAATTGAAACAGACACTGGCAGAATGACATTTGGATGTAGCCGCATGTCCCCAGTGTCATTGAGAGAGTTCAGGTAGAAGGGAAGCAAGCACATGGAGGGGAGATGATGGACAAGGTTGGTTTCCTTCATTTGCCTGTGAGCAGTGGAGGGGAGGAGCCACACTTTCAGCCATACGCTCACCCTGATGGTCTCGCCACTGGGCTTGGCTGCGGTGTGATTTGCTGTCACGGTGCCTTTCTGCACTCCTTTAATGCACTGGGGTTCCGGAGGGGTGCAGGGCCCGCTGCAGATGTTCCGCCGTATACCATCTGAGTTTCGCTAAATGCAGCCGTAACGAGCTTGCCGCTATTTTTACAGTGTCAGGTAGAGCACTTCGTCACACAGCGGGGCCCCAGCAATTACTGCGAGAGGCAGTGTCATCATTTCCCTCTGCTTAAATCCTAATTGCATAATTTACCTAATTTATGTTGCTATTCTGAGAATCTTAACATCTAAGACCAGGCTGACAAAGTGCTCCCAAGAACTAATTACTCTCTCTTCCTCCATGCTTCTCTTTTCCATGCCATCACTGTCCAGGTGTCTAACCTCTTTGCCCGAGATGAGTTGGATGAGATCATCAGTGACCTCATACCTGTCATGAAGAAAGAATCACCACGGCGACCGCCCACCAACGAGAACCTCTACGAGTACTTCATGAGCCGCGTCCGGCAGAACCTCCACGTGGTTCTATGTTTTTCCCCAGTGGGGGAGAAGTTCCGAACTCGAGCCTTGAAGTTCCCGGCCCTCATATCTGCCTGCACCATGGACTGGTTCAGCCGTTGGCCTAAGGATGCCTTAATTGCAGGTGCATTTTCCCAATTTTCCTGGTCTTAACTACCCCGACTGTAAAACAGTTCTTTCTGGAATTTTTTATGACACTATCACACAATATAAGTCAAAATCAAAGAGAATATCATGAGACATCCTTTCTTACAGTGATCAGATGCTAATCACAGGGGATGGGTAAGAAAGGATCGATTTATTGGGCTTTTTCAGGATCATTTTTGATGGGGTAGGACAAGGGACAAGATACAAGAAACTACACACAAGAAATACAGAACCAGTTTTGCCAAATGTGGAAGTGTTACCCTTGGATGGGAGTTCCACTGAGACAGGGTTTCATTCAGGTTTTGAGGGGATGAAAGATCAGCCTCTTTTATCAACCCTCAACACCTTGGTCACCTTACCCCCTTGCTGGGACAGCCTCTTCTCCCCACACGCATTTAAACAGAAATGGTTGTGATAACATTGAAATGGGTACCAAGCTTCACATTCATTCACTACGCTTGTTCCTTATTCCAAAATGCTCCCAGATAATTACAAGTTCCTTCCATCTCCGTAACTCCTGGCTCTGTGCACCATCCTACCTGGATGTTATGTAGATTCTTTTCAAAGTTAAATATAAAGATGCCTTACATAAAAGACACAGGATAATTCTTAATGCCCCACTTTGCCACAGTTTCAGAGCACTTCCTGTCTTCCTACAACATCGACTGCTCACCGGAAGTCAAGGCTGAGGTCGTACACTGCATGGGCTCCTTCCAAGATGGCGTGGCGGAGAAGTGCGCCGACTACTTCCGGAGATATCGCCGGTCGACCCACGTCACGCCCAAGTCCTACCTGTCCTTCATTCAGGGTTATAAAACCATCTACAAGGAGAAGCATTCAGAATTGCAGACCCTCGCCAACAGGTCAACATCAAACCGTCTATTTATGTGATTAGATAAAACTTGATAAGCTAGAACTTGATAGACTCTATCTCTTAATTAGTTCTTATGCTATTTCAATGAGAGTTTTTGTCACCCATGGCCTGTACTACAAACCAGATTTAAGGTGCCACAGTTTAAATGGACTTCATATTCGTTCACTTACATTTTGCCCACACGACCTTAAATCCGAAAAGTTAAGCCAGTAACCCCGCTTCATAGTACAGGCCACTGTTTCACAGGTGATCTAATTGATATGGTTCTGTTTGTGGACCTTTGCTTTGTGGAAAACATATTAACTGAATTGAATTTCATGACAGGATGAACACTGGCCTCCAGAAGCTAAAAGAGGCCTCAGAGTCAGTAGCCGTCTTGAGCAAGGAGCTCGAGGTTAAGGAGAAGGAGCTTCAGGTTGCCAATGAAAAGGCTGACATGGTTTGTATCTGTTAATGCTGCTAACAAGCACTGGTAAAGGCTCAGCACCAAAACGCTCACGCTACATTCATGGTGCATCTATAATAAAACAAAGGCCATCATCTGAGTTCAAACACAGTTTTTATTTTTATTATTTTGTTTTTATTATATTTTTATTTTTATTATGTTTAATTTTGTTGACTTGTTGATGAATCAATGGTATTAGTCACCTGAGAAGGTACTGTAATGGCATTTTTCATTTGATCTGCTAAGAAATGAGATGAGATCGTCTGACACAAGGCAGCAACTGCTCCTGCCCAACAGCTTCTAACGAACCACCCATTAGAGGCTTTAAAATTAATAATGAAATTTATGAATGAATGCTGCGAAAAAAACAAAAGTTCAAGGATCAGAAAACACTGAAGGCAACGAGCTTCTGAATGTGCTCAGTCTGATTTTTTGTTTTGGCTTTATTCTAAGGTCTTGAAAGAGGTGACTGTGAAGGCACAGGCTGCGGAGAAGGTGAAGCTGGAGGTGCAGAAGGTGAAGGACAAAGCCCAGGTCATCGTGGACAGCATCTCAGCCGACAAGGCCATCGCGGAGGAGAAGCTTGAGGCCGCCAGGCCGGCGCTGGAGGAGGCGGAAGCCGCCCTGCAGGTACAGGACGCGGGAAGCTTCCGGAACTTCCTACCGCAGCTTCTCTGCTTTGTCGCTCACAGTTGGACAGGGAAATGCGTTTCTGCCTCCTCCAGTTATATTTCCTCCCTTTTGCCAGCTTTCATTTTGTTTTTAGGTACAGCGCAGGTTGTTCCTGGTGCCTGTGATGCTGAATTAGAGGTAGTGTAGCAGGCATGTAATGTTCCTGTGACTATCTGAAGCTTGTAGCTCCTGTGTAATTACGTGCTGCCTTGGAGGGTTTAAAAATAGAACTTGGTGATGGCAGGAGGTCTCACACAGCCATGACCGCTGAGGTTTCACACTCGGCAGCCATAAATCCGCTTTATAAATGTGGCCTCTGTGAGGTCCTCTTCTAACCCTGCTACCAGCTTCTAATTTGCAACGGAGGCTCCTAGCAACGCTTCTGCCAATGAAAAAGAAGCTGGGTGATATCATGCTTTTTTCTAGGTGGCTTGTTATCTTAATGCAGGGCATGAACCTTTGACATGTATGAGTTGTATAGACAGAGGAAATGTGATAGTAATGTGTAAAGAAGATGTCAAGGCCTGTCTCTGCCTACATAAATAATGGCACTAGTCAGCTATTGGTTTGAAAGCAATCTCTTCTGTGAAATATTTATTATTTGTAAGAATGTATGTTTTCTTAAGTATTATCCATTTAGAAGAACATAGCAGGGGAAATGTTGAAAGGCACAAAGGTTTTCTCTCACTTGCTTACTGACTCTCTCTCCTTACCGTCTCTGTGTGGCCCCACCAGACGATAAAGCCTTCGGACATCGCCACGGTTCGCACCCTGGGCCGCCCGCCTCACCTCATCATGCGCATCATGGACTGTGTGCTGCTGCTCTTCCAGCGCCGGCTCAATGCCGTGAAGTTGGACCCTGAGAAGAACTGCCCTGTCCCATCCTGGCAGGAGTCCCTTAAACTCATGACGGCCGGTAACTTCCTGGGAAGCCTGCAGGTAATGAGGTTTGCGAATCAAGAGCCAGATGGAAACACTGAATCCTTTTCCAAGCTGCTGCATTTCAGTAGAGTTTGCTTGGGTTTCCTGCAGTTACCAGCAGGCCAATGAATTGCACTTAGGCTAATTCATGATGCTAAATCATCCATGGCGTGCGAGTGTGCTGGTGTGTCATATAATATATTGGCATCCAATCTGGGGTCCACCCCTGGTATTGCCTGGGACAGAGCCCAGGATCGCCCCCATTATGCTGGAAAGGAGAATCCATCAGGTTGATGATGTCATCACAATCTTTTTTAGTGATATCAAAAATAATGAAGGTATCTCCAGCAAAATGATGGAAAACAGTGAGTAAAAATGAAAAAAAAAACAGCAACAAAAAAATCAGTGTAACTAATTAAAGAACATTAATAAGAAATCTTTTTTACTATTTTGTGCTGTGGCAAATGCAGTTTGTTGAATGCCACAGTGTCGCTGATCGATGTTTTATTTATCTGCCCAGAATGTGTTATGCGCTCGCCTCTAGGGCCTACAGGCCTTTTCTATTCTCTAAGGGGATTGAGCACAAGGCTAGAAATAAAAAATGCATGAAATATGGCAGAAAGTGGCAGCCGTGCAGGGAAAGGGATTCTCCGCGTGCCTCCTCTTCCGCGGCCTGCGTCCGATCCATGGTGATGGGCTCTCCTGCATCTTGCCCCCCCCCCAGCAATTTCCCAAAGACACCATTAATGAGGAAGTAGTGGAACTGCTGGTGCCCTACTTTGAAATGAGCGACTATAACATTGAGACGGCCAAGCGGGTGTGTGGAAACGTGGCCGGCCTCTGCTCCTGGACCAAAGCCATGGCGTCCTTCTTTGCCATCAACAAGGAGGTGCTCCCTTTGAAGGTATGATCTGGGCGCCTGTTAAAACTGATGTTACTTATTGCATTAGTACTGAACTAGCTTAGTGGTGCGCTATTGATAGATTCCCCCAGTTCCCCTACCTTGGTCGTCCAGTGGGTCGACATGAGGTTAACGCAGCCCTGCCCCCCCCCCCCCAATAACCTACTTCTCCCAATAACCCACATGGTCAAATGAAATCATAACATGACACGACGTGCAAATGAGTATAGGAAACCTGACTGTGCTTCTTTTTTTTTCCTTAATTTTTTTTGTGTGGGTGCCCTGTGCCAGTCTCAGCAAGATGCCTCCCTGGTGGTCTAATGACGGCCATACCTAAATCTGCCAGTGCATGCCCCTCTTTTAAATATGAGTGTCAAGATCACTCTAAAAATCTTACCTCTGCTTCTAGGTTGAAGGAACAATTAACGCAAATTACATTAAGGGATCAAAATGTTACATTAAACATATCCTGGGGCGAATTATCTGCTCATCATGCACACATTCAAGTCTGTATGCCCTCTGTTTGACGATGTGCTTATTAATTCAATTAGGAAGGTTAATCTTGTGGGCTTTTTTTCCCTCTCCTACAACCACGTCGATTTGCAGGCTAACCTGGCAGTGCAGGAGAATCGTCTTGCGATCGCCAACGCCGACTTGCAGAAAGCCCAGGCGGAGCTGGACGAGAAGCAGGCTGAGCTGGATGTGGTCCAGGGAGAATACGAGAAGGCAGTGATGGAGAAACAGGTGGCTGCCTGCTGTTCCGGGGACCCTCAGCGACGCAGCGCTGCTTTTTCACTCACTCAACCTGGCAACCGCCAGATAATACATAGCAAAAGAAATGGCTCCCAGATTTAGCAGGTTTTCTTGTTCAGACTTGCTTTTCATAAAGACAGGTAGCGCCTAACAGTTAACAAATGCTAGTAGTACATAATGTTTTTTTTTCTTTTCAGCTACGGTAATTAGAATTTTAAAATGCTTCTGCCATATTTCAGGTAGTTTTGACGAACACCTCTGAAGAACAGTGAGTGTGTCGTTTGCAAATCAGAATCAGAATGCATGACGCAGCTGCGACCAACAATACAGAGCAGGCAGTTGTGTAAATATCATTAATTAGTTCATAATTCTCTGCTGTTCAGTCTTAGGAAACTAAGACGTCTGATTATTAATTTTTCTGAGGGGAGTGGGTGATAATTTTAATATTGGCTTACGACACAAGGAACATTAAATTAGAAAATCTTTCATGACCTTAACAAGCATAATTCTTAGTAATAAAATTAAAAGGCACAAATGTCTGATTTCAATGCCTCTCCATCATGCCTTGTCACATAGAGGCTGTGATTCACACCTCCGAGTCGTAACCCGCATTTTGGGTCATGGTGGAAGATCGTGAGCTGGAATGTTTTGCTACTGCTAGTGTTATTTATCGGTGTGTTTTGGTTGATGCTATTGTAATTGTCGTTATTTTATATTTATTTTCTTAATAAAATAATGTCAGTAACACTTTACTTAAGGCCATGTGTTTAGTCATTTATAAACACATTCATAACAAATTATAATGCACTTATAAAACATTATAAACATGGCTATAAATTTATAAAAAGGATTTGAAAAAAATTAGATACCTTTATAATGCAGTACAAAGCATCCTGAATGCTTATACTGACTATTTTAAATACATTATAGATGAGAGCTTCATAGAGCATTCATAATGCATAATAAACCTGGTTGCTACGCCTTTTGATGGATATTTATAGCCATGTTTATAATGCTGTATGAATGCATTATAATGCATTATGAATGTTTATAAATTACTAGAAACATGGCCTTAAGTAAGGTGTTATCGTCCCTCCTTGTCCTGGAGATGCCCAGCCCCTAGCTGTGTTGTTTGTGCCCTGACGTCTCCTGCCAGCTTACTACCTCCCATCCCCCATGTGTAATAACCAGGCCCTCCGGGAGGATGCTGAGCGATGCAGGCACAAGATGCAGACGGCGTCAAGCCTGATCAGTGGCCTGGCTGGTGAGAAGCAGCGATGGACTGAGCAGAGCAAAGAGTTCGCCGCTCACAGCAAGCGCCTCGTCGGTGCGTCCCACGGCCGATGCCCCCTGAGCAATAGATGGTGTTTACCAGCACTGAAACCACACATTTGTCTGCCCCCCCCCCCCCCCTCTGCCCAAGTGCACTATGCTAAATATTAAATAAAGGTATTCCATATTTAGGAGATGCTGAAGTAGCATGTTATGCTAACTAGCTAGCTACGATCTCCTGACTGAACACACTGAGAAAGGCATCAAGCCAAAATGCATTTCTGCTATGACGTTCAATTAATTAAACAATATCAAGCAATGTTATTCTTTATTCATCTTCTGACTCCCCATTTATGACTCACTGTTTATGTAGGTTTTGAAACATCTGAGGGGGTGAGAGGGGCCCCAAAGAAACTTTTTTTTTGGGTGGGGGGGGGGCCCTGAAACCACTAATGGTCCCCTGCTTGATGCTTGGGAGTTCCTGAAATTGTAATGATCGTCAGCATTAGAGGAAGTGTTGTGTGATTTCTGTCCCTTGGCCAGGTCCTCTTCACTCATATTTCTCATATTTTATCATGATCACCCTGCTTAATGTCAGCTACATTCCTTTGTTTTTGCATTGTTTAGTGTTGCATTGTAATTATATAGTTTCTCATTGATATTCTGCCAAATGGAATTCAAGTAGTCTCTGCAAAGTTTTAACATGGCTAAACAAATGCTTTCAGGCTTTATTTCTAGACTGTAAAACTGTCTGTGGATTATGCTGATTTAACTATAAGGGATGTACTCTTATTTTAGGTTGAAATCAACAAAGATAAATTAGAGATGTGCTTCATTTATTGGTACATAGATCAAAGCAAAATGGACCTTAATTTGAAGACTTCATTTGTTCTTAATTTTTAATTGTGGCTGTTTTATGGTGCAGGGGACGTCTTGCTGGCTACAGCGTTCCTGTCATACTCCGGCCCCTTCAACCAGGAGTTTCGGAACCTACTGCTGACAGACTGGCAGAGGGAGATGAGGATGAGGCAGATCCCGTTCGGGAAGAACCTGAACCTGACCGATATGCTGATCGATGCTCCAACGGTGAGCGAATGGAACCTGCAGGGGCTGCCCAACGACGACCTCTCCATCCAGAACGGCATCATCGTCACCAAGGCCGCACGTTTCCCATTGCTATTGGATCCCCAGACTCAGGGCAAGACCTGGATCAAGAACAAGGAGGCCAAGAGTGAGCTGCAGGTGAAGTTCACAGCTCAGGCTTTTCTGTTATCACTGTTCAATGGTTTCTCTGGAGGTATAGGGAGGACTGGTCCTTCTGGTAACACGCTGCCCTTTGTGGCCTAATCAAAACTCCCCAACAGTCTCTCAGAGAAGGGACTTCCAACGTGGAAGGCCGTAAAACTTCAGCCATTTCCATGTGTAAACATCAGGTGTTGCGAAGAGAATGAAAAAGACATGGCTGTAAAAAATATACTGTTCATTTCTGCATTAAATCAACCCATCCACCAAATTCTCAGTGTCCCATGACCTAAGGGACTGGGGATCGTGAACCTGTCATAGATGCCATAATAATACCATCCAGTAATAAGTTTCAGCGCATTTCTAAATACACTCAGGTTTATGATACATAAAGGACTTTATACTGTACCACACTTTTTATTTTACACTTGTACATTTAACACGTCTGCAGTTACTGATATTGCTTTTATTGTCTCATTTTACTTTTGTTTACTTAGATTCACTTTTGCAGTTATTTTTATTGTTGTTTTAAACATTTCTAATTATCTATCTTTTATGTTACATTTCCCTTTCAAACAGTTCATGAAGCAGGTGGTAAAAGCATTTCACTACACACATGCACCATGTCCATTTGTGCAGATGACGAACTTACACTGTGCAAAGTGTACATATACCATGGTACCTAGGTTTGCGAGCATAATTCGTTCAGGAATCGTGTGATGCAAAGCACTCGCATATCAAAGAAAATTTTCCCGTAGGAAATAATGGAAACTCAGTTGATTTGTTCCACAGCCCAAAAATATTCATAGAAAATTATTAAAACAAAATATAAAGTAAATAAAACAAATTAACCTGGGGCCTGTTTCACAAAGCAGGATTACTTGCTTAGCTGAGTAACTTGTTAAATTTAAGGTAGTCTGGGCTAAATGTAAGTGGATGAAAATGAAGTCTTTAGCCCAGACTACCTTAAATCTGGCAAG
>JABFDZ020000138.1:4889565-4901017 GCA_019775955.2 Pollimyrus isidori | reverse complement strand
CTTTAGCCCAGACTACCTTAAATCTGGCAAGTTATCTGGCTAAGCAAGTAATCCTGCTTTGTGAAACAGGCCTCTGCACTTTACCTTTGAAAAGACTTGTGCATGGTGTGAGGAAGACGAGAGGAGGGTTATTTTGTAGCACGACTTTAACTATAACTAACGGAATCACTGCTATCTGTTGGCTCACTGGAATCTTTTTCTTTTTTGCGTGACTTTAACAAGGAACCTATCCAATGGCAGCCGCTTTCGCCTCCTTTTTGATTTCGCCGAAATGTTGACATTGCATTGTTGGTAAACAGATTCATCGCCCGCACTGCTACAGCCTTATTCAGGTGGTGTTTTTTTATTAAATTTTAACTTTATGAGTAAGGGATGCTGGGGGAGACCGAGGATGGGAGATGATTACCCACAATTCCGCAGCGAGAGGGAGAGAGAGAGAGAGCGAGAAGAACCATTGGCTCAGTTGTGATTACATGACACTCGGCAGAGAAAGCGTGTATGTAATTTGTGCTTGTCTAGCAAAGCACTCTCAGACCACCCGCAATCCAAGGTTTTATTGTACTTGAAACTTGAGGACTTGAAAAACTAAATTTTGCGCCCTTCTATTAGGGTACAGGTGCTGATTCAGCCTGATCAGTAATACATGAGCCTTGTACTGTTTGTCTGAACTGCTGACAAAAAGTTAAGGAAAAACCAGATGCAACCTCTAATCTCCTTGTTAATAAGTGAGTAATGAAATGTAGACAGAGAGCTGACAGTGGATTATCTAGTTTGAGCCGCAGCCTGCCTACCTTGAATCTCTTGCTTTATATTACAGTGAGGACTCAAGCCGAATACATAACAATACGTTTCCACTGTTCCACTGTTCCAGGTCACCTCCCTGAATCACAAGTACTTCAGGAACCATCTGGAGGACAGTCTGTCTCTGGGACGCCCTCTACTCATCGAGGATGTCGGGGAGGAGCTGGACCCCGCATTGGACCACGTCCTGGAGAAGAACTTCATCAAGACGGGCTCCACGTACAAAGTAGGGCATCGCAAGGCTGCTTGCTGCAGCACCAGTGATGGGCTGCATGCAGCATGGTCCCATTTGAAGGGCAGCCCAGTGCAAGTTAGATGTAGGAAAAGCAAGCAAAAAAAATCTGAAGAAACTGAATCACAATCAAAATCAGTAAAAAAAACTTTTTTGAAGACTCCCTCCAGGAAACCATAAATCTGCAATTATTTTTACTGTGGGCAGTTGTTTTAGTACTAAATGTAACTTTTATAAATAGCAGTAATAGAGAAACTTGTCCAGCAAGTACCACCTGCAGTTCAGACCAGGTAATCCATCTGAAACGAAGCAGGTTTGGGCCTCACTTGGGTGAGAACCCAACTAAGAATGCTGGGTTGGTGCTAGAACAGGTCTTGGTGTGGCCAACAGGTGAGCCCCCCTGTGGTCAGTGTGGATCCCAATGACCCAGTGCAGTGAGGGGGACACTGTGCTGTAAAATGGTGCCGTCCTGCAGATGAGGCACAAAAACTGAGGTCCTGACTCTCTGAGGTCATAAAAGATCCCTGTGCATCCTTTGACATAGTAGAGGTGGAACCCCGATGCCCAGGCTAAAACTCCCCACTGTGGCCCTTTCCAATCTGGCTTCCTAATCATCCCCAATATCTTACTGGTGAATTCCCTGCTGTCCAGTGCCTTTCCATGGACTTAGACCTCTGAGTCCCTAAGTGTCCCTGACACAATTGGTTCCACTTTCTTTAATGCAGGCACATTTGACCCAATGCTACGTTGGTCAAACCCAAACCTTTCTTTGAGGTTTCATTTAGGGCAGGGGTGGGCAATCCTATCCAGAAAGGGTCACTGTGTATGCAGGCTTTCAAGTCCTTAATTAGATTACTAATTACTCGAGGACTGATTGGCTGAGTCCTCACACCTGGGTTCGGACAGCTGACCTACAGGTTTTCCCAAAACCTGCATACACATCAGCCTTTGCCAGATAAAATTGCCAACCCTGATTTAGAGGAAACCTAAATTCCTAACCTGAAGGGAGTAAGAACCTCATCAAACCACTTAGCAACAGACACCCACCACTTCCATTTCCTGCTCTCCCTTTCCCAGTCACTGCCTTCAGATCATATCAGTATCATCAGTTGACTTGGAGATGAGCTGTATTTAGTCCTGATGAAGTTTCCTAATGCATAAGTATGTGTAATTATTGTAGCATTGTAGCCAGTACTGGTATTTTTTGAGGTTCCTCTGCCATTTACTGCTGTGCAGAGACATCTCTGCTAACAGTTACACATTAGTGTGTGCAGTATATATGTTATCTAAGCTAAATTTAGACATGCATCTTTGAGGTCATTTTTGGTAAATGTGTGTACAAGTCAGCCATAGTATGGTATCCCTCTTCTAAATTTGATATAAAGTGAATATGTGAAATTCCTCACTGTTCCATTACCATACTCAGCTTTATTTGCATAAAAGGGATTTTATGTTGCACTATTTTTAGCAGGTAAAATCATTCTTAGACTTTGAGTGTTTGTTTTCCTGGGTGAGCAGAGAGTGTAATTTGATTGATCATCACAGATGATTTTACTGTCCATTTTACTGGAAAAATTTATCAAAGATTCACTAAGACAGGTTAAATATGTGTGTTAAATAAGTGAAAATGATTCAGCAGCACGGCATAATTTCCATGCTGTTTAAATTTTAGCGTTCATTGGTGCTTTTCAGTTTATCCAGCATAAAATATTACAAAACACTTTGTACATTTTGTTAATTTTTACGTATCATTACTTCAGAATATACACAGCTAAAAGGAGATTTAGCTCTGGAATGCAATAAATGCTTGTTGACATGGCGAGTTTAAAGGCCCACATGCAATGGTTACAGTCCCCTGGCTTTAGGGCTCAGCTTTCCATTGTCGTGCGTCTGTCTTGGCACCAGGTGAAGGTGGGAGACAAAGAGGTAGATGTGATGCGTGGATTTCGCCTTTATATAACGACCAAGCTCCCTAACCCCGCCTACACGCCAGAGATCAGCGCCCGTGCCTCCATCATTGACTTCACCGTCACCATGAGAGGTCTGGAGGACCAGCTTTTGGGCCGAGTCATCTTGACTGAAAAGCAGGTGAGGGAATAGGGGACAAAGCTATGAAACCTACACTTTAATCTACTTAGCAGACAGCTTTATCCAAATCGATGTACATTTCCAATGTCTGGAGCAATTGGGGATTAAATGCCTTTCTCAAGGACCCAACAGTGAAATGTACTGTACAGCCACAGGGGATTTGAACTTGCAACCTTCTGATTATGGGCATTCTTTCGTGGCCACAAATTAAATCAGTATAGCCCCTCATCTATGAGCCCTGAATCTTCAGTCAGCTGTGCTGGAGAGAGCTGGACTTAAACCTCAGGAAGAGTTCCACTACTAGTCAATTGTTCATGGGCTCAACCAGGATCTGAATGCAGCATCTCTAACACTATAAGTAAGAGCCATACCCCTAATTCACCGAAGCTGCACTATTCACTGTCACTTCCTGCCTGTTCCCATCCATGGGAAAAAAATAATCAGACCAAACAATAGGGAGCTATCTATACATCCATCCATCCATATATCCATCTATCCATCAATCCATCAATCCATCTATCCATCCATCCATCCATCCATCCATCAATCAATCCATGAATCCATCAATCCATCCCTGCTCCGGTTTTTCTGGCTGACCAGAAAGGCTCCAGCAAGGCTATCCATCTGCATAGGCAACAAAATGGTCGCAAGCAGCCAACAGAAATCAAACAAACTGTGAATGGGCAGTTTCCTCCTGTAAACTGTCTGACTCAGCAACAGAACGCCATGTCAGGGACCTCCATCACTCCAGATAGGCTCTGATCCTTGGCTGCGATTTGTGTTTTTTTTCTGGGCTGGAGAGAAACAGCATGTTTCTGTGAATGTGTGCGTGTTGGAGCTGGAAGAAAAACCAGTGCTTATTCCCACTGGATGTCAGTGCACCATCATGCACCATTACCTCCACCTCTCCACCACATGTGCCACCTGTCAGGCTTTGTGGAAAATGTCCCTATTCCTGCACTGATCAGCGTTTCTCGTCCTTGTGTCACCGAGTTTGATGTATACAAACCACAATGATCGTATACACATATAGTTTTAAGCGCAAAATTTTTACAATTCCAAAATAAATGATCTACTGTATTTTGACAAACTGTACAAGGCTAAAGCAACTGAAAATTGCATCAAACGTGGAAAATTGTGCAGCACCATTTGCATCCATGTACTAAAGCATTTGGAAATGTGTATGAACTGAGAAAGGACGGTCTACTGTGCAGAGGTGACATCATGGTGTGGGGATCACACTTGTTATTTTACAAATTTGTTTTGAGAACGGCACCAAAGCAATCCAGAAAATCTGGAAGTATGTTTCATGAAATTTACCTAAGCAAACGAGAAAAACTTTGATTTTTGTAAGTGCCCCACTAATGAATTACCTGTTATAATGTTACAAGTCATGATAATACTCAAGGTGGAAAACAGTAACATTACTTCTAAAGGAAACACCTTTGCGTGGATACAGATTTTGGTAGCTATCAGCAAATAATAAATGAGCCATTTTCCAGTGCTGGAAACAGCTTTTGCTTCCACATAGACCCACTAAAGGCCTTTGATGATTATAATCAGTCACAGATACTAGGCTGACCTCCAACCAGGGCGGATCTTGCTGATTGAAAGAAGATCACATGAAAGGCATGAAGCTGATAGTGGTGATTTTGTGGGAACGATCCCTGATTTTGTCTGAATGGCCTTTTCTCAGTCCAACCATAATGAAAAGCCAGACCTCAGTGCCGATGTTTAAAGTTTTTAAATGGTGAGATAATGGTGATCTTGTGGCTGATGGTTAAAGTCTGCCAGGTTATCTGGGGGGGCTCAGTATTGGGGTTCTCCCATTTTTCATGAGTCAAAAGAGAAATGAGAAGCAATGTAATATATCCCGCTAATTTATATGTAAACCAAGTCCATGGGGATTACTTAATTACAAAGTGGAAAACAAAATATTGACCCACGGACGTGATGTAATAATAAATCTCCCAGAGCCCATATTGTCTGTAGGTGGCAGAGACTCCATGGCCTGTAGTGGAAACACAGCCACTTCCTGTTCGTATCTTTATTGCGCTTCATGTACAGTTCAAGACATTTATTCCATTGTGGTGCAACATAGGAGCCACCTATGGCTTTCAAGATCTTTATCTTTTCAACTTGTGCCTTGGGGGTTACATATTTGAAGTATGTTCTTTAGATACTAACAGGACATCTTGGAGAATAATGCACAGCAAATGTGTCAATGGCCAATCAACACTTGGAATTCATATTTAATTGTGAAGTGTTAAATTGGAGAATCCTGATTATCTTGGTCCAGGACATGTATTAATGGCACATTAGTGACCAGGCTCCTGTTTCTGGGTCTCTTTGCTGTATATTCAACATCTAGTAAATATCTAAAAGCACACGATGGGTACATCAAATATGTTTAAAGGTCAAAGGTGATTCCGCATCCTTGCTGCGTAACAGGAGCTGGAGAAGGAACGGACCGACCTTCTGGAGGACGTCACGGCCAACAAGCGCAGGATGAAGGAGCTTGAAGACAACCTGCTGTTCCGGCTGACGAGCACTCAGGGCTCCCTGGTGGAGGACGAGAGCCTCATCACCGTGCTGAGCGGCACTAAGTGCACGGCCGAGGAGGTCACACAGAAGCTGCAGGTCGCCGCCGAGACAGAGGTCCAGATCAATGCCGCCCGCGAGGAGTACAGGCCAGGTGATCGCGGCGGGGACTGACCCTTACCCCTCAAATATAGGAATTACGCCAAAAAATCGTTTCAGAAATTTTCGATTTTTCTATTGCAAGCATTTGGTATAGTGTGCCAACCCTGAAATTAATTTAGCATATAAATACTTGTCAATTGTTTATGGTTATTTACAGGTTTAAAGTATTTTTAGCTTATAGCTCTTGTTTTGGCAGGATATTAAGTAATTTCTTCATAAAGTCAAGTGCAAAGTATATACAGAGCCTCACATGAAAAAGATTGAAAATATCTGGCAAATAATAACCTACTCCAAATGCTTTTCTGAAAAGGAGAGCACATGTTATCTAGCCAACCGTGTTCAGGGACATTTCACTCGTGAATGGGAGGCTCTCGTCCTTGTGTGGGAAGATGGCATTCAGTATTAAGTACTAAGTCTTCTATACTAGAGACATCAGCAAAAAATGTACAGTGCTATTTACGCTTCTGGAAATGTACCTTGGTGAGAGTACTCCAAGACCTTAACATCTGTAAAGCCTTCTGGGACTGGAAGTAAGAATCTGAGCATGCCTTTGGTTTCTGTTTCATGCAGTTGCTGCGAGAGGCAGCATCCTATACTTCCTCATTACGGAGATGAGCATGGTGAATGTGATGTATCAAACATCCTTGCGCCAGTTCCTGGGACTCTTTGACTTGTCTCTGGCCAGGTAACGGCAAATCTGCGGTGCGTTATAATTCAGGTCCTGCTTGCCAGGTACTTCACATTTAGCTGATATGTACTTGTTAGGCCCAAAATTCTTTGGTTATTTACAATTTGTACACTAGGTGATAGATTTGTTTTAGCTCTGCAACAAGCTGTTAATGTTATTTGTCAATGTTAGCAAGTGTTTTGGACTTGTTATCTCTTCCGGCTAATACCTGCGGCAGTCAGCCCGAAATACGAACGACGCGTTAAAGGAACATGAAGGCCCTCACGCCGCAGTGTTTTATGTTGAACAGGTCATCAAAAAGCCCAATCACCAGCAAGAGGATCGCTAACATTATAGATCACATGACCTTCGAGGTACACAAGTATGCCGCCCGTGGGCTCTACGAGCAGCACAAGTTCCTATTCACGCTTCTGCTGGCCCTCAAGATTGACATGCAGAGCAACCGTGTGAAGCACGAGGAATTTCTCACCCTAATTAAAGGTCAGGGCAGCAATCTGCTCACCGAGTCCTCCCATTGTCTTTCTCCTTCCTTTCTGACGCACCGTGCAGCAGAAAAAGTCTCTGCACTGCTCTGGTTTGGTCTCTGGCTGCTTAGTGGTGATGTATGCAGAGGAACATTACATCACACTAGAATACATTATGGTTTATTTTCCATAATATAATGTCTGCTATTCATTGCTAGTACAAAGTGAAATCCATGTCTTCATAATAAATAGCATGCGAAGCTGAAAAGAGATATTTCAGAATGAATTTCAGCATTAAGAGCTGAAAGTTTAGGGATCGTTTTTGAAGCACGGTGAAAACACTTACGTCAGTGTTCAGTCTGAGATTACGTCTGAGATTATTGAAGTGCAAAGACAATGGCGTCACAGACATATAGTGTATTGCCCAATGGCACTGGGTCTCTCCTGAGAGAAGCAATTTGCCACAAGGTGAGTCCACACACTGCCTTGCTGGCTGGTGTAATGAGGATTGATGAAAAGCCCTGCACTGTTTCAGAGGGCTATTTGTTCTGCTCTGCCCTGTTAGACTGATTTCTGAGTGACAGGGGAACTTGAAGGGGGGAAGTTTGAGCTGAACATTTTATGGCATAGTTTCACCCATGAAACCCCGGCACACATTCATGCTACTCAATAGACACATCTTCCAAACCCTACTCTCACTCAGCCTCATAATCATCCCTTAGTTGAACTCTAAAGGTTCACACTAGCACGGAAACAAATTGCGTTGTCTTTGCAGCCTCGAATAAAAGTTGGTGTGGTCCAGGATGTGACGTTTTGTCTCAAGACAGGAAGTATTTGCTAATACCATTGATGAATTTGGGGTACAATGAATCATGGGATTGATTTGTCAGGGCTGCAACCAATGTATACTTGATATTTGAGGCGGGGTAAGAATGACATCAGGGGATTTTTATCGTCCTCTGTACTTTTGTTCTTAGCATTGGAACTGGTCTTCAGCTATGGGAGGTAATCTAAAATGGGAACAAGAGAACACAAGTATGGTCAAGTACGCATAATGAGAATCACACAGTTTTGGTGCAGTGATGTTAATCAGGAAAATGCACTGTAATAAGCTTCTTACCTTAAAACCCTTTTGAATGCTCTGTGCCACTCATTCAGCTCTTGTCCTGTTTACAAATTTATATTCTGGAAATCGAGTGTTGAAAAGAATTAGCTGCTCCACGGCCCATGGATGGTGAAGCTGAAGAGTCAGCCCCGCCCACACCGTTCCTGATTGGCTGAGCACCTGGTAGTGAGGAATCTGAGTCTCACGTCGCATGACTATAATGAAGTGAATGAGCTGCAGATATTTTTTTCCTACTAGTGTGACTGGACCTTATACCTCATTCCTCCAGGAATTTAGGGAGACGTCCAATTTCTATGTTCACAGCTCTCAGCAAGAAGGGTTTATGAACCACTGTTTTACTGACGGGGAGGTCTACCACTTATTACCCCAGACATTTAAGAATTCTTTTCCTATCTTTCAAGACGAGAGAAATATTGCCTCATAAAATAGGCAGCTCTAGTGAGCCAATTCACATTCCACAAATAAATGATTTATATATTCCTACTACATTAAATTGATATGAGTATGAAACTAATATACATTAGGGAATCCATAACAACAGGTCACATTTACTGTTTTTACCTGTAGGTGGCGCCTCCCTGGATCTTAAGGCTTGTCCTCCTAAACCTGCTAAATGGATTCTAGACATGACGTGGCTGAACTTGGTCGAGCTCAGCAAGCTCTGGCAATTCTCTGACATCCTCAATCAGGTGCGTTCCCCCCAGCGGCAACCTCCAGAACCCCAGCTGGAAAGCAGCACCGTGAAAAATCACACGCTCTTCGGTTTGGTCTCATATGCCCATCTTCTGTGTAAACATGTCAGTGTTCGATGCATCTCGCATTATGCCGACCAGTGAGTGAGTGACAGGCTCCATGGGAGCCGTCTGCCCAGCTCACCGTTAAATAGCCTTAGTTTGGAACTGGTCCATCAGTTATTTATAACCGAAGGAATTAGTCTGTAGTTTATATGAAAACATTAGCTCTATGCTTTCTGTTCAAACAAATGAGATGAGAATGAGGCTCAAACAGACTTTGATTGTCAATGTGTCAGCTTTTTTTCACAGTCTGGAGTACAATCAAGGTGGGTTTTTTTTTTTGCTGCTTGGGCCCCACTGAAATTCTTTTTGCCCGTCCCTGCCCCATGTCTCTCTAAAGTTTGCTGAATCCACATCAGGTGTTTCAGACAGTACGCTTTTCTGTTAGATACTTCCAGTTTTTGATTTTCTTTCTTTTTGTGGCTCCACTGGGTTATGATTGCTTCAAGTTGTATAAAATGTTAACGTTAGCTAGTGAGTAGAGTCAGAAGATCGTAGATCTGCTAGTGCATCAGCATCTCGCTGCACCTAGTTCATTTAATATTAATGTAATAAAGTGTTTGTCAACATGAAAAGGCGTGCTTTGAGTGCTGGGAAACACCACCACTTACTGTAGGATAAACCCTTCAAATGAGTTTTTTGAGATCTGGTTGACCTTCGAGTCTGACACCTCCGCATAGATTGGACGAAATGAGAAACAGTGGAAGAGCTGGTTTGACAAAGATGCCCCAGAGGAGGAGATCATCCCTAATGCGTATGACCAGGTCCTGGATTGCTTCCGACGCCTACTCCTCATCCGCTCTTGGTGCCCAGACAGGACCATCGCTCAGGTATCTAGGGATGCTGTTTTCTTTACGCGTCCTGCTTGAAATACCTTAAGCTTGTATGTGTCATATAATCATCAGAACAGTCACATACTTGATTTTTTTTCATGGGGGCACCATACATAATCGCATACATTTTTTTTTGATACAGAATGTAACAATCATCAATGTAAAGAAGACAAGGGGAACCTTATTCTGAAACAGCATGTTCTTTGTGTCTCATGGCAAATTTCTTGTTGATTCTCTTAAGGCTCGAAAATACGTCATGGATTCAATGGGTGAGAGGTATGCAGAGAGTGTGGTCCTAGACCTAGAAAAGACGTGGGAGGAATCAGACCCCCATACCCCTTTAATCTGCTTTCTGTCCATGGGCTCTGACCCCACTGACTCTATCATCGCCCTTGGTAAGAAGCAAAAGATCGAGACACGCTATGTATCGATGGGTCAAGGTCAAGAAGTTCACGCTCGCAAGCTCCTTCAGCAAACCATGGCGAACGTAAGAACTACTGGACGACTTTGGCTCTCATGCTTCTGCTTTGTGACGAATTACTGGGTGTTAATTAATTAATGTAAAACAACTTGGTTGAGATACAGTTGAATTACAGAGTTATACGATTTACTTATATTCCATTTATTTGTCTGATTGTTTGTTTTTGGGGTCAACAGGGAGGCTGGGCCCTCCTACAAAACTGTCACCTCGGCCTGGGATTCATGGACGAGTTGATGGACATGGTGACAGAGTCTGAGATGGTGCATGAGTCCTTCCGCCTGTGGATGACCACCGAGGTCCACAAACAATTCCCTATTACCCTGCTGCAGATGTCAATCAAGTTTACCAACGAGCCACCCCAGGGACTCAAGGCGGGACTGAGGAGAACGTACGGAGGTTTGTCCACTGTGCTGTTTGTTGGGCAACTTGGATCTGATTGGAGCACCCCATGAAGAGCTTCAGGGCTTACAAGTTTGAGATCATGAATTGATATACATTGCAATGACGTAACCTGTGACCTCTCATTGGCCAGGTATCAGCCAAGATCTCCTAGATGTCAGTAACCTGATCCAGTGGAGACCCATGCTCTATGGGGTGGCATTCCTGCACTCCACCGTTCAAGAGAGACGGAAGTTTGGTCCACTGGGCTGGAACATTCCTTATGAGTTCAACCAGGCAGACCTCAATGCCACCGTACAATTTGTGCAGAACCATCTGGATGACATGGACTTGAAGAAAGTGAGATATCTATATTCCTTCCTGGGAGTGCTATTTAGAGTAACAGTGATGTAGATATCTGAGAGTCTCATCCATGTGTGGTGTTTCTGTCTTCTGTCCATGTCCGTGTTGCTTTACTGGTCTGATATGCTGTCTTTGGCCGATCTGTGGCATCGTTTCAGGGGGTGTCTTGGAATACGGTGCGCTACATGATTGGCGAGATTCAGTACGGTGGGAGAGTCACGGACGACTACGACAAGCGTCTGCTGAATACCTTCGCCAAAGTCTGGTTCAACGAGAATATGTTTGGAGCAGACTTTGTTTTCTACAAGGGCTATGCTGTTCCCAAGTGCAGCAATGTCGACCAGTACCTGCAGTACATCCAGGTAGGCTATACCCTCCCATTACCTCCATCCATCTATCCATCCATCCATTCATTTTCCAAACTGCTTATCCTATTGGGTCACGGGGGGTCCGGAGCCTATCCCGGAAGCAACGGGCACGAGGCAGGGAACAACCCTGGAT
>JABFDZ020000138.1:4864089-4880796 GCA_019775955.2 Pollimyrus isidori | reverse complement strand
ACTATGAGGTTCATAGTCGAATCAGACGTCTACGAATCGAATCGTCGAATCCTCGACTATTAGAAGTCAGCCCTAATGATTATATTTCATTTTTTATATATATGACATGACAATGACAAATCCAGCCAGGCTTCCAAAGTGTCCAGATGGAATTTTATCTGCTATATATAAACAGCAGGATGGAGAGGAACATTCACATTAACAGCGGAGGGAACAAGGGTGCAGTGGTGGACTGACGTCACTTGAGGAGGTCGCGTGGCACCGTTAAGCTGCAGAGGCTTGCACTCCATCGTCCATGGTCTAGCGCTTGCTAAATACGAGGGCACTGTGATGCACGCTGCAAGGATTAAATTCTCTTTCATTTATATCAACATTCGCGTGGGGATAATAAGCCAAACTGCCAAATATAAAATTGTGCGATTTACCAGCTTTATGCATTTTTGCTTTATAAAAATGCATCTTCTGCCAGCAGTCCTGCTTTGATATTTAGCATTTTGTATCTGAAATACTAATGTCAATTCCCCTTTTTTGCTCATTCTAATACAGGACTCTCTCTAATACTGATAATGCACCAAAAATGGCCCGTTTCATGTTGATTGTCTCAGCTGGAGCCGCTGCAGTAAAAGCCGGGTTGATTGCCACACTGTAAAGGGGCCATGGTGTTAACCCTGTGTGCACTCCCAGCTCAGACCACACAGTACATTCATCATCCCTACAGGCAGATTCTGTCACGAGATTCGCACATGTGGTCAGTGCAATACTGCAAAAAGTGCAAAAGAAAAAAAAAAACATGGAAAATAAATAGAGTAGAGAAATGTTACTATATCCATCCCCAAGGGGGAAAATTGTCTCTTTACTGATGCCATTTTATGCTCCATCAGACACACAGGCAACTTTGGGGGCTACAGAACAGAGTCCTTCAGGGTCCTGCGCCCCAGGACCAATCATGGGTTTAGGGTCTTTTTCAAGGGCCCAATAGCAGCATGAGTTTGCAGCCCAGGATTCAAACCAACAACCTTTGGGTCGTGGGCAAAGAGTCCTAACATGGTGAGTCACACACCCTAGCATTTTCAACAAGGTATAAAACAACCAAACCAATAAACTGTTTACTGAACAGACGACCGGGTGTGTTGACGCTGTTGATCATCTTATGACACAGCCTTTCCCTCTCGGCTCTGTGGCAGCGGGCGACTGCTGGACTGCTAGCCGGAAAATACACCGGTAAACAACAAAAGTGACAAAGAACAGAACATCAGGATCTGTCTGTGCATGTCTGTCTAGGCAGGAACGACATCCATCATGTTTGGGTCAGACAGCGATTTAAGTGGTGGTTTCATGGGCGACCCTACACTGCCTCAGAGGTGTGACTGAGTGTGATGGTGTCCCAGTGCCCGGGGTGTCCCAGTGCCCGGGATGTCCCAGTGCCCAGGGTGTCCCAATGCCCGGGATGTCCCAGTGCCCGGGGTGTCCCAGTGCCCGGGATGTCCCAGTGCCCAGGGTGTCCCAATGCCCGGGATGTTCCAGTGCCCGGTGTGTCTCCGTGCCCGGCTTGTCCCACTGCCCGGGGTGTCCCAGTGCCCGACGTGTCCCACTGCCCGGGGTGTCCCAGTGCCCGAGTTTTCCACTGCCCGGGGTGTCCCAGTGCCCGGGATGTCCCAGTGCCCGGGGTGTCCCAGTGCCCGGTGTGTTCTAGTGCCCGGCATGTCCCATTGCCGGGGTTTCCCAGTGCCTGGGGTGTCCCAGTGCCTGGGGTGTCCCAGTGCCCGGGGTTTCTCAGTGCCCGGTGTGTCCCAGTGCCCGACGTGTCCCAGTACCCGCCGTGTCCCAGTGCCCGGGGTGTCCCAGTGTCCGAGGTGTCCGAGTGCCCGACGTGTCCCAGTGCCCAGGTTTCCCAGTGCCCGCGGTGTCCCAGTGCCCTGGGTGTCCCAGTGCCCGGGGTGTCCCAGTGCCCGAGTTTCCCACTGCCCGGGGTGTCCCAGTGCCCGGTGTGTCCCAGTGCCCAGGATGTCCCAGTGCTCGGGGTGTCCCAGTGCCCGGTGTGTCCCAGTGCCCGGCGTGTCCCATTGCCCGGGGTTTCCCAGTGCCCGGGGTGTCTCAGTGCCTGGTGTGTCCCAGTGCCCGGGGTGTCCCAGTACCCGCCGTGTCCCAGTGCCCGTCGTGTCCCGGTGTCCGAGTGCCCGACGTGTCCCAGTGCCCGGTGTGTCCCAGTGCCCGGGGTGTCCCAGTGCCCGGGGTGTTCCATTGCTCAGTGTCTCCTAGCGCCCGGGGTGTCCCAGTGCCCGAGTTTCCCACTGCCCGGGGTGTCCCACTGCCCGACATGTCCCAGTGCTCGACGTGTCCCAGTGCCCGAGTTTCCCACTGCCCGGGGTGTCCCACTGCCCGACGTGTCCCAGTGCCTGACGTGTCCCAGTGCCCGACGTGTCCCAGTGCCCGAGTTTCCCGCTGCCCGGGGTGTCCCAGTGCCCGACGTGTCCCAGTGCCCGAGTTTCCCACTGCCCGGGGTGTCCCAGTGCCCGACGTGTCCCAGTGCCCCACGTGTCCCAGTGCCCGACGAGTCCCAGTGCTCGGTGTGTCCCAGTGCCCGACGTGTCCCAGTGCCCGACGTGTCCCAGTGCCCGAGTTTCCCACTGCCCGGGGTGTCCCAGTGCCCCACGTGTCCCAGTGCCCGACGTGTCCCAGTGCTCGGTGTGTCCCAGTGCCCGGGGAGGTTCTGGGTTTGAGGTTCCAGCCTCTGTGCTGGAAAAGGGGCCAGAGAAGTGCAGGATCTGCCCCCATTCAGAAGTCCACCCCCCTCAGACACATTTGGTTCCCTTTTCTTAATTAACACAAAGGGAGGTGAAGCTGCCTCCTGTGCAGGAACTTATTTGAGTCACTGAACCCGCTCCTTACTGAACTTAACCTGTCCTGCTCCAATGGTTCGGTGACTCCTTACTGGGCTTCCTGTCCTTGATTTTGGCATGTGGCTTGGACTTGGTGCCGACTTTGCCCTGTATTGGTCTCTGAATGTGGTCCCTGTTTTCACTTGGGACTTTGGGATGTGCTTTGGGAGCTTGTCATTCTGCAGTGTGAAGCTTTACAGCCAATCGCTCTGTACTTGGATCTCAGACCTCCTTATAGGAAGGAGGGATGGATGTCAAGTTTTGTTATTTAGAACACAAAATTCCCTTGGATCTTGTGCAGCTATATCTCTGTCAAGCTGAAGCAACGGATGAGCAAATTACTTTGTCACTAAATAACAGCTGGATTTACCTAACAAGCTAACCTTATGCACCCGGGACAATAACTTGTGCCCATTTTAAAAATCTAATTATAAAATCTTTCACCTGTTTATTCTGGCTGTGAAACTTAATATAATTATATCTTCACTGAAAAACAATAATGTTTGTTTATTAGGTGCAAACAAATTGGACAAAACATAAAGAAAATCCATAAATCCATCCATCCATTTTCCAAACCGGTTATCCAACTGGGTCGCGGGGGGTCCGGAGCCTATTCCGGAAACAACGGGCACGAGGCAGGGAACAACCCTGGATGGGGGGCCAGCCCATCGCAGGGATGAAGAAAATTTATAAATAAAATATTTTGACAAAAGCATAGTTCAAAGCCCTCCTTTGTCTAAAAGCAAACTGATGGTCATTCAACACTAAAAAATAGAACAATGGCAGCTCAGAGCCCTAAAATACAGTAAAACCTTTAAAGAATACAGATACAGGGGAGTCTGGACATCCAACAGAAGCTATTCAAAACGAATCTGCTGACTGAAAACATTTCTCAAGGTTCATTTTTCCTTGTGGATGACAGACAATATGAAGCCCATTAATATAACATTTCTAGGTATATATTAAATCCCGGTTGTAGAGCATTTTGGAAGAATGAAAGGAAATTCAGTAATAAATTGAGCCTGGCCGGGAAATTAGGTTTGTATTTAATGGATATATTGACATTTAAAAGCCTGGCAGATTTGAGGAAGGTTTCAGAAACAGCCATTTTGGAGTGAAAGGCTTTCATATTTACAAAGCAGCTCTTAAGAAGTAAAACTTGGTTGTCTTCAGTGACGCACATTTGTAATGATGCTAAGGAAAAGATCAAAAACTGAGCATGTCTGGTAGAATGTTAAAAAAGAAACAGTTTTAAGAGTACATGTCCTAAGCACCAAACTCATTTCCATAAACACTGACCCTATACGGGGTTGCAAATATTAACAATTTCATGCAAGTCTGCTGAAGGGCTATTTCCTATTAAGGTGCACTGTAACTTTGAACTGATTGGTAATCAGTTAATTTAAAAATTCATTAAAACTCTCCCAGTTTGATTGTGACCTTCACGTAGTGGCAGACCCATCAGACATCACTGTGGACAGTCAGCCATTGTGTTGAATAACAGCGACTCTGTCTTGAGATGAAGCACATCCGAACGGCTCTGCTTACAGTGCATGACTGGACCTAACGACACAATGGCTGAAGTGATGTAGGTCTGAATGTGACAGGAATTTGTCATAAATTACGGATGTGGAAAAGTCCAGTGTTAGAAGCCTTGCTGATGGATCCTTAAAAGTGGAAAATCCCAGGAGCCCTGAGGTCTGCAGAGCTTACATTACCTGGGTGTACTCAGGTCCTGGCGTGGCGTTCAGCCCCGTGGCCGCCATGTAAGTGCTGCCTATAGTTTTGATCTTCTCCACGCCACTGAATTTGGGCTTTGAGAGTAGCTGAAAATGAAATGAAAGCTTTATACAGCATTTGCAAAAGAACAAGGTACACTAGGTTGCTTTTTTTTCTCTCCCGCTAAGCAAAAAACACACTGAATTGAGCATTTTCAAAAAAATGATAAATCATAACCCTCTATTTGCCATTTGCACAGGTACATTGGAATTCTTCTCTTTGCCTACCCCAAGTAGCTCTCCATAGCTTGGGGGGTCACAGGGCAGGATCGGCCAATGTGCGGCACCTCTGGAGCAGGGGGTTAAGGGCCTTGCTCAAGGGCCCACAGACATGGGATTGTGCTCCCAAGGTCTGGGCTCAAACCAGCAACCTTCCGACCACAGGCATGCTGAGCCACTGACTGGGCAACAGTGTGACTCCTCTGCCAACCATAGGATTCACACTGGCAACTATCTAATCACAGGAACAGCAGCCTAACCTAGTGAACCACACACCAACCCCCCCGACGGGGAGAGGGCTGAACAGGGTTGGCATTCTGCTAGCTCCCCAGTGTGCCTCGTACGGCTACAATCGGGGCTGCTGATATTCAAGCTTCTCACAGAACTTCTGACATGCCAGGTTCACACCGCCGAGGTGTGAAAGGTGCAGTTTGTCACTCATCGGGTAGAAGCTTGAGACCGAAATACTCTGTGCATAACTAAGCGAGGCTGGATGGTTAAAATACCTCATCGAAATCGGCAATGATCTCGTTGAGCAGTCGGAGGCATTCCAGGCCCTCCTTATTGACATCGGATTCCGTGTAAAACTCCTTGAAGTCGGGAATGGAGGCAAACATGACGCAGACCAAGTCGTAGGACTGGTGGTACAGGTCCTGAAAAAAATGGACATGAGACGGGTCACGAAAGAGCACAGCAAATTCAAGGCTCGCTGATAAGAACCATTTTAGATCTTTTTCTTTTTTGTGATGGATTCATTAAGCATTGAAGCAGTTGCGAAAAACCAATATGCTCTCCCATCTGAAGACAAGCTACTATGCCAAAAGATGATGAAAAGGCAGCCTCCAGTCTCTGGGCACAGCAGAAAACCACATCAGGTCCCTAGGAGGTGTCTGTGCAGTTGTTAATCAAGAATCCACTGCCGATTTATGCTATTCCAGTCCAGAGTGAGCTTTTCAATACTTAAAATGGCATTTTTTTGTCAGAAGATCCTCAACATTAACCAATGTACAACTGAGAGCACACACATATATTTTATGCCCGTACTGTACATCTACCTATATAACGTTACACTACAGGCAAGGTAATCACTCTATAAAAAATAAAATGATAATAAACAATAAATTTCAACAGTTCCTCCATGAGTCGTTTGCTCGCAAAACAATAGTTTGTTTCTTATGAAAAAGGAAAACATTTGTAACTATTTCCTAATAAAATATTTCGAAGAATAGATTGGAATCTAAAAGAAGCTTGATCGCTTGCTGCCACTTTTTGTAATAAATTTAGCAGCCAAGGCATTTGCTGAATGCCCATACTTATGTTATCCAGGTTTGATAAATATTGGGCACTGTACAATTTATTTACCTTTCATGGTTTATACACAAAATTAGCAGCTTGATATGTCATGAAGCAGAGAATCTAACACAGAAAAGACATCAAGGCTGGTGGGACGGTGGCTGTTAACCTCACTTACATCAGCCCAACCTAAAGCCACTGAAACATACAACGGCCCACCAGCCTCGCCTCATTCCTCCAGCGTTGGATGAATGGTGATATAATTACTCTGATGACCATGGAATTTAACCCAATGACCTTCTGGATCCAGGTACAGATCCCATCAAGCTTACACACCTCATTCTTCCAGTTCCGGGCCAGGAAGTGTTCCGCCACATGAGCCGGCAGGACATTCTCCAGCAGCACGCGATTCAGGTTCTCCATGGTCTCGATCTCCTCGCACTCCTTCTTGAACTTGTTCTTCCACAGGAAGTCTAACCTACAGTAATATTCATTCTGTTACAAGAGGACACAGAGGTAAAGGAACTGTATAAAAATCCGGTCACATAGTTTTCTGTAGTGACAAGACAAGAAAAAAAGCAGGGCCTTTGGGAGAGCCATAGAGAGAGTTTTGCCAGTTTGGTTGCAGGTTTGTCTGGCCATGGTTCCTGCTGGCTAGCACACCAGGCCAGCACATATCCAGTAACACACTCATGGTAGAGTTTCCAGTTTAATGTCAGTTCTTCTCAATACCTTTACTTCAATACATTGAATTTGTTCGGCAGGTAATTTTATCCAAATTAACGTAGAATGCAGAAAGCAGGGCCAGCCAGTCCCGACTAGGGGTCTTGCCCAAGGACCCAACAGTGGCTGACCCAGGGATTTGAACCAACAACCTTTTAACTATGGGTCCAGGGTCCTAATCCACTGCACCACACACACACACTCAATTACTAGGCTGGTTTGTTGTGTAGCATGGCTCCATCTAAGGCTCCAGAAAGACCAACATCATTCACAATTTTTATCCCCTCCTCACATAAGGCAGCAATGACATTACACAGTACATTACACAGTACATTACACATTACATTACACATTACATTACAAATTACAAATCCCACATCACAGGTAACCTCAGCTTCACCCTCACAGCTGTTACGACGGTGCTCCGACTCTGGTTACTGGGTTTGGAGCTGTCTGATGACTGGAAGTCTCACCTGGCTATGAGAACCCCATACAGGTTCCAGTCCCTCCCTATCAGTGTCCCCAGATGTATCAACACGATTGCTCTTGCCTGTATAAAGATGCTCGATGCAATGTAATTTACAGTTGCCCATATAACAAACTAGAAAATATGTACAAAACCTAAAGGCTGTTCAACGTAAGTATTTTATTTCATTTGGTTTTAATGAACACATGTACCAAGCACCGGAAGACCTAATTTTCCTAATTGTGTTAAATTTCCTTATCTCCTGTTTCCCAGGTGAAATGGGTATGTTTATGAGCAAAGGGGACATTGGCCACAATGAGTTGGCAATTACTGACTTGAAGGTAATGTTCAGACCCAATGACTAGCTCAGAAGAACGACCAGCAAAACACTTTTGACATTATCGAAGTAAAAGAACAGAACTACAAAATGGATTCATATATAGGCGTTGCAATATAGCAAAATTCTGCATAATAATAAACATAATAGATATATAACAATGTGTGAGTGGTTGGTGTGTTAGTGTGCCTTGCGATGGGCTGGCCCCCCATCCGGGGTTGTTCCCTGCCTTGTGCCTGTTGCTTCCGGGATAGGCTCCAGACCCCCCACGACCCAGTAAGATAAGCGGTTTGGAAAATGGATGGATGGATATATAACAAAATCATTGAAATTGCTCCCATATAAGGTAGCATAATACAAATGCAGCATGATATGCCCATTAATGTGTCATTAATCACAATCCTTAGCTTTGGCTGTATTACCCATTTAATCATTTCAAACCAATTAGCTTTCAATCAGCCGTGCATATGGCAAAATGATAATCGGTCATCTTAATTGGAAGGACCCTCAGTAAGCCACAATCAGCTTCGAATTTCAGTTTCGTAAGAGTTCCTCATTTGGGTCTGCAGAGAAAAATCCGCACTTGAACCCCACGTGAGTGCAGATCTATAAATGCATGAATACGCAAGCCCCATTTTTTATAAATGAAGGCCTTTGCACTGTAACCTGAAGTAGGCTGTCTGTTTTAATTACGTCAAGACCATGGGCTGTTTTTTGGCCCGACAACAGCAGGCCTGCATGTCAGCCCAGATACGTATTCTAAATCCGCCCAAAAGAACCGCGAGCCTTTGTGGTGATGAAAGACTCGCTGAGTGTGAGGAGAGGAATGGATCTCGAGAGGGTTTCCCCGAGTGAGAAAGCGTTAAATAGGCTCTGGGTCTCTGAGGAGAATGTCCTGGGTACATTTCAGCGGTGACACAATTATTCAGACTGAGCTTTGGTGTCAAGCTCTGAAAGATGCATGTATTATGACCCAATTAAATCATGCACCAGGATCCAGGGAGCTCTTGTCAGGTTGCATGTTGTTTGGAAATAAAAAAAAAAATCTGCCCATTTTCTAGTAATACAAATGCGATTTCAGGTGGTAAATGTGAGTACTGTATAACGTGTGGAGTGAAAATGATAAACTTTACCCATACTGTTACTGTTTATACCTAAAGTATCTTCCCTTGGGAGTGGAAGCGTTAACCAACCATTGACGTGAACCAGGTCCTTCATGCAGGGCTAAAGTAAAAGCAGGGAAAGTTAGGGCGATTCCAAGGGCCCCATTTGGGCCATATTCGGATTGGTCTGGGTTGGGGGCCCCATATGATACGCCTATGTGGGGCCCAAAATCACTTAGCGGCCGCGCTGCCCACAAGGCCCTTACAGGGAGTGTCAGTCAGACTCATGCTCCATTTGCTTAATGTTGAGTATGTGAGAAGTCTAATCAGGAGGGCGTGGCAAGGCTCAGCCCTGTCCACTGCGCCAGAATCACATGTTCCTCTAGAAAACTGTACGTGTCTCGCTGGATAGTTGAACATGCGCTTCAGTGAGGTCATGTGGGCATTTATGTCAAACGACAATAAAAATAATAATAATAAAGTGGGCTTTATTGTCATTCCAGGCACATACAGGTATACAGTGATAGAAATAGCCATTATGCGATGTAATAAGCAGTAATAAGATCAGTTGTCAGAAAAGGTGCTTACAATAACAGTGATCATGCTACATTAAAAAAGATGCAGCAGTTTTTTTGTTCATTTTCGAAATATAATTCTGTGCCAGTTTGTCAGGCGTGCTAATCCAGCCTGGGACATTCATACTGGAGCCGGCTGCTGGGTAAAGTGTGTTTTAATGTAATCGGTGAGACAAGGGCCACCTTACCTGTCTGGCCAGGACCAGAAGAGTGATGAAGAATATAAAAAGGGAGACAGAACCCATCGTCTTCAGGTCCTTAAGAACCCCCGGGCTGGAAGTAAAGAGCGGACAGAATACATCAGATAACGTGAAGGACTTTCCCAGCCGCGATGAGGTTCATTCCCTCGGATCTCCAACAAGCTGTCAGTTACTTAAACTTGTGGCTTTGGCTTAATCGCAGCTGGCAGAGAGCCCCAGCCACTGTCAGCTCAGGATGTTCCCGGCCCTTCTTAGACACATTCCTCTCTCTTAAAAAAGAAGCATTTTCTGTTCCCTTCTCAAATGCATGCAGTGAAAGGATATTTTTATTGCAGGGAAAGAGCTACAAATGTTGCACATCATTCTGTGCTGATCTAGGTAGGGAAAACGTCCTGAAAGGCGCTCCTGGCCATAAGAGAGACAAATGCTTCACACTATGCCTATAAATACCGAGGGAGCCAGCGAGGACCAGTGCATTCTGGGTATGCTGTTTGGCACCCCATAAACAGCACATTTAGAGAGGAAATAGGCACGTGTTTGGGCAGAAGGGCCTTTTAATCCAAAACAGGGTCACTTCCACTGGCCATAAGAGACAAACCAGGGGTGTTAAGCATTAAACACTCTCATAAATTATCACACAGCCATGGGGTAACTCTATTAATAGACCCAGTGACCCTGAGATCAGAAATATTTATGCAGAAACATGTGGCATGAGGTTCAGTAATGAACTAAAAAACGAGCATCTCATTTGAATGCAGTGGAAGTCACACCTATGACAGCCAACTGATTATTTAAATGCAAACCGATTATTTAAATGAACATTATTGTCATTTTCCATTGTCCAGGTTTGTTCTACTTCTCCTTGGGTTATTCTATAAACATCCCCCTGTTTTCCCAGTTGTCATATTCTGCTCTGCTACACAAAAAGTGCCTAAGTGAATCATTCAAATACAGGCAGCAGCCTTGCAACAAGCACTCGCCCCGTTTGGGTGATGTCACTCAGCCTGACCGTTCTAAGATGTCTGCCTTGTAGAGGAACTCGCTGTACTCGTCCAGCGCGGGCGCGTGCGTCTGCAGGAAGATGATGTTGTAACCCACCACCGCAGTCAGCATCATCAGCATCTTGAACTCGTAGTGGATCCTCAGGAACACGGAGCAAGATATCAGCCCCAGGATGCAGCTATAGATAAAATACTGACAGAAGACAAGGCGTTTTGAAAACCAAAACACACCGATGCTAGGAAGACCAACAAGATCCCAAACCAAAAGCCAGCAGACCTTGGAGATTCCCCGCTGCTCAGTCATGTATCAACACAAAACACGATGGACAGAATCACAAGTCCTTGACAAAGAAATTAATGGGCATTCATCAGTCAAAGTAACCGGGAGTGCTGATTGATTCAAATTAAATCCTCACTGGAAGAACCGAAGCGTTGAGCTGATTAATTTGATTTCAAACGCTTTCAAATCTCATTATTGCTTAAATCTGAAGAGAGGCATTAAGCCTTTATGCAGGAAATCGGAGGGCGATTCAGAAAAGCAGAGCGGTCTTGATAAGGACACACCTGAACTGGGGTGCGGCTCGATCCTGGCATCCGCGCTAACACCTGTAAAGCTAACACTTCTCCCCGCGTCCAACCCCCCTGTGTGAAATTGACTTGGCAGCGCATCACTGCCACAGCCAGCTGGATCCACATCCGAGTGCATTAAGTGAGTGAATTCTCAGGCAGGAAACAGGCAGCGCTGGTCCATTTAATTAGACCACTACTCATTGTCTTCTGATAAGGCAAGGCAGGGCAAGTTTATTTATAGGCCAACACATTTTCATACATGAAACTATCCCAAAATCCTTCACATAGAAAAGGTAAACATAATACTGAAACATAATAACTAAAGCAAAATAAGAATGAATATCAAGACAGAGGAAAAAGAGACAGACTTTAAGATTTTAAACAGGCAAAGGCTGGGGTGCCCTATGGGTCCTTGGGGAACTGGGTTCCAACTGCCAGTCGCTGAATAACTGAAAACCGCTTCATCATTTTCACATTTGACAATTCGTGACGGATATGAAACCCTTAAGCTGTTTAACACTCAATTAAAACGATAGATCAATTGACGTCAAGCTCATCTTAAGTCATCAGAACATAGATAACAAACAGAAAAAGACATGCAGTTATACTTACAGGAAGGTAGAAGCTGTTCTTCTCCAATATGTGTATGTGCTGACCGCTGGCATGGTACAGAGTGTCGTTTGACATATTATGGACTGAAACTGGGGGGGTCATTTTGTCTTCGAAGAAGAACTGAAATACAGAAAAATAACAAACTCTAGCAAATCATTTATACATCAAAAGAATGACAGAGGAGTAAAATAATCTGTGGAAGGGAAACCTACCTGTAACATCATGTCATGTATAGCTAAGTATGTAACATAATTTGCATAGAAAACCCAAAAAGAATATAAATGGACATTAACGGTGGCCTGATGTGTTTTATGTACTGCATTCGGGTGAAGGACACAGGTCATGCTGACCCAAATAAGCGATTCAGTTCAGACTATGGCCTTTAGCAGCCCGTCAACAAGGAAAATTCGGCCTAATAAGCCAGCCGTCTTCTTTCAGTTCGATGCATTTGACATACGACGTGAGGAGGAAACCAGATCAGAATCTCTTAAATTGATTTGTGGTGAGGTCTAAACCTGGTACTGGCTACTAAAATTGTTATTTTCCCCAATGGCTAAAGGTAAAGGAGCAGAATCTTCTGGCTCCTGATCAGATATATTCCGCTTTTAGGAAAGACAATGATAATAACTTAGCGATAAGATTTATCAATTAATCACCAGTACAAATTTACATCCACAATGCTACCATCTCGATTCTCTTAGTTATTTTAAGGACATACAGGAAATTTATTAGCAGTAATATTCCAGGATTGAAGCTGTTGGAGGAACTAATGTGAGTTTTTTTTGTAATCATATGACCTTTTTAAACATTTCTCATCTGAGATGCATAGATATGTGATGCTTGACTGTCAGGGAGGGAATTATATCCCTCTCAGTCTCTGCCACAGCTAAGATTTATGAACACCTGCCTGTATCAGTATATCTTCTGTGTGGACAATTCATAGCACAAGGATATTACAACCTGTCTTGTCTTTAAGAGTTTATTTTACAAGTTCTCTATTGTGACCTTTTATTTGACCAGAGAGGGCTGGCATGTAAGAAAATTAAATCACCCTCCTCCTGCCCTGTTCCCTCTCTTTTTAGCCATTATGCTTCAGGGCACTCAGTGTGTAATGAATTTTTTTAAAAACTGAACCATATTCCCCTCTGGCTTATTCCAAGGTCCGGTCATCTGTGAAAATGTGCTCTACACCAGAACTCCTCTGCGACGACGCGATATTTTAGCAGCACAGAGGAACCCTTAAAAGCAGCTACATTTAAAATAGATAGATGGGAAAGAAATTGCAGAAAATTTTAAGGTTGCGGGACTGATTAATGATCAGTGTTGAAAACAACTACACACAAGCAGTATGAGCTAAAACATACCTGTGAATGAAGTGGCTCAGCTGAGCTGGAAGCTTAGATGGAAATAAGATAAAACGGGCTTGTGTGATGCTATGGATCAGAAACCGAAAGCTGATTTCCAGTGCGTGAATGTGGCCGTTCTGAACACTATAATTGGCCATCGCAGACCACTGGGCCATTGCCCAAAGCACTAAAGGGGTAATAATCTCCTCAATCTTTTTACCTTCATTTCTTCCTTCTATGTGTCTTCTTTTCTGTCTTTATACATCTCGCACAGTAGCTTTCTGGGTAAAAGGGGGATGCAAATCGAATGTTAGGTCTTCGTGCAGCTCACCATGTTGAAGACGGCCATTATTAATATGAGGGCTGTGGTGGTGATAGTGAGTGTGATCCGCGGCCAAGGCTTGCTAGCGATGATTCCAGATGATCTCAGGACCCAGAGCCAGGATGTAGATCCAGATTTGCTGCACTGCTGAAGTGGGAAAAGTGATCAGTCTACAGGCTGCAAGTCCAGCACAGTCCATATGGAAGTCGGTCCATTTGAACCCTAAAAGACTGTGGAGTACATTCTTCAGTTTTAAAGCTTTAGAAAGATGAGAGGGCAGGTATTGCGGTCTAAATAGAGTACATCTTCTTCTCAGGAAACGTTTTTAAAAATTAGTTGTAGGAAAAAATGTTCAGTCTAATCTGCATAATGCAGCATATTAAAAAATGTTCTGTCCCTAGAATTACTGACATTTGCACATCCTCACATTTAAAAATAGTCCCCAAATTCCTAAATTGAAATGGCAAATTTACTAATAAAGTAGAAAAAATGACAATCTTTGTTGAACATTTCAGATACTGAAAATCTAAAATAGCTTGGGGAAAAAAAAACACTACTTAAGCTACCTAAGAGGTCATTGACGAATTCTTCTGTAATTATCCCCCATATACACATAATATTGACGTGTTTCATTAGTGAGGGCATAAAACACTATGTAGAATTATAGAAGCCCCCAGTTTGCCAATGCACCAAGGCCACACAAATTTCAAGAGAACTATTTTAATAGGTACCAGAATCCCCAGGAAATCTGTACATGCTTTCATTTGCTTTTAACACACAAACAGTAACATTTAAAATCTTTGGCAGACACATAACATTACAAAAATATTTCAACAAGGCACTGGCAAATGACAAAATAAATGCTTGCCAAAACAGGTTTGTGTTTTCAAACAAAAAATGCCTGTTTATCTGAGAGTGTCTATGTGTGTGTATACATGCATATATACATACATATAAGAAAGCATCACTCACCAGGAGATGACCCATAAAACAGAGTAAGAGGATCAAGGAGAGCAAGAAGAATGCCATGCCAAAGGAGACTCCGAGCATCGCGGTCCTGGCAAGTCAAAGTACCGGAATCGTCAACATCTCCTCTGATGCATGGGTTAAATAATGGTACATAAAAGCCATCCACCTAACAGGCACAGCACTCATCCGCAGTTTCTGCATTTATCTGTGGACTTTGGGAGGTGGGATTTCAACCCCCAAGCCTAGAGGTATGAGGTATGAGCAACAGCACTGGTCTGAAGAAATACAATAACTACCCATGAAAAATAACAGCATTAGGAATACATTTCATACACACACACACACACACACGCACACACACACGCACGCACACACACACACACACACACACACATATTATTATTATTATTATTATTATTACTGCACTTCTTATCCTGGAGCTGGATGGATGGATGGATGGATAGAACACAGTCATTTCCTTTTCATTAGCTTAAAGGACACTTACTTCGGCAGCACAAGAATCTGCACGACGAAGATACAGCAGAAGATGAAGCAGGCGCAGGCTACATAATACTTAAATGCTGGCAGGGTGGTGGCCCTGTACTGTGGGGGGAGAGAGAGACGCGGCTCAGGGCTGACATCTGTCTGCTACCGGCCTTTAAAATGGGAACGAAGGGCTGCCTATCTACTCCGTCGATCCTCTAAGGGGCGCTGCTCCACTCACCTCCTTCTCCAGGGCCTTATTGTGAAAAAACAATGAGACCCTCTGAATATCTTCAGATTTTAACCACTGTCTGAAAGAAAAAAAAAATAACCTTCAAAAAATGGATTTAAGAGGGCATGCCTATATTTTTTCAGTGTGATGTCATTTAAACATAAACAGATATTTATACAAAAGCACAAAATGTTATTTTCAGTCCAGTGATTTGGAGTAAATAATCGATGTGAGATACTTTTGGGAATTAATGCCGTCAATGGTACGTATCATCCGCTCATTCAGTTCCTCCTCAAATCTCTTCTTCTGGGATTTAGTTCTGGTTTGAAAGAAAGACACGGTTATGTCGAACAGTCATTAAACATGGCGCTGGAGTGTTTGTGAGAATGAACTAAAAATCACATCAACGTTTTTCCATATCAGGACAAATGGGTAGTTGGAGAGTATTAACACCATTTTTCCCACTGAAAATGTCCATCGTCAAATGAACAGCCCAGAAACATCTGGCATTTCAGAGGGAGAATGAAACTTGAACTGATGATGTTATGCACCAGTGTCCCTAACCGATCCTAACTAACGTCCTGGTTTCTCCTGTTGTTTGTCTAAGCACAGTACAATTGCCATGGATACTGGAGCTCATTTCACTATTGACTGGATACCAATAATTCAAAACTGCTATTTCATCCTATCTACTCAGCTTAAATATATAGATCAGTTATAATGTTGATTAGCCGGAAGTGACATACCTTTCTGAACGCCTCTGAAAATGGTACTGACCCAGTGGCACATCCTGAAATTAGATAACATTAACAGATGCATAGCACCCGAGCAGAAACGTCTATCCTCTAACCACTGAAGCTTAACTCAAACAGCGTAGGGCGTGAGTCTGGGGAAACGTTACAGGATGCCTGTCCATCACAAAGCACATGGCTGGCAATAATTTAGAGAGGATGCCAGTCCTTTGCAGGGCACAGACACAATCATTTAGGCTCCTTTGGACTGTGAGAGGAAACAGGAGGATCAGGAAGAATCAAGAACCTGTACAGCAAAGGCAGAATGTGTAAAGTGCACATGCACACAGATATACAGATATACACACACACCACGCACACAGATATACAGACACACACACACACCACGCACACAGATATACAGATACACACACACACCACGCACTCAGATATACAGACACACACACACACCACACACACACAGATATACAGACACACACACACACCACACACACACAGATATACACACACACACACCACGCACACAGATATACAGATATACACACACACCACGCACACAGATATACAGATACACACACACACCACGTACTCAGATATACAGACACACACACACACCACACACACACAGATATACAGACACACACACACACCACACACAGATATACAGATACACACACACACCACGCACACAGGTATACAGATACACACACACACACCACGCACACAGATATACAGACACACACACACACCACGCACACAGATTTACAGATACACACACACACCACGCACACAGATATACAGATACACACACACACCACGCACTCAGATATACAGACACACACACACA
>JABFDZ020000138.1:4833069-4845383 GCA_019775955.2 Pollimyrus isidori | reverse complement strand
CCCATCCCACCCAGTCTCCTGTAGACACACTATAGACGAGTCCCGACACATAGTGAAAACTGCTTGGGGACCCATGCACACACACATACACACACGCGCGCACACACACACCCATGCACACACACGTGCACACACACACACCCATGCACACACACACGCACACTATTGCATACACACACATACACACACACACACACAGACACCCACACACACATGCACACAGACACACACACACACACACAGATGGCAGCTCACAGGAGCTGTTAACCCTCATCCATTGAGCTCGGCTTTCTGCTGAGATGTAGCAGGTGGAGGACAGACACAGAAGGAGCACCACAGCCAAGCGTGAGGAGTAATACAGCAAAACCTCTACGCTGAAGCACGTAAGACACAGGGATCAAAGGAGAAAAGGGCATTTCTGGGAGAGCTTTAGTCTAATCTGTTGTAATATTAATTAGCTAGTGACAGTAATTCATATTCATGTACTTCTGGACACAGCTCTATGCTAAAGAGCCACGAAGCAGCTATACAACTAGTTTTCCAACATAATATAGAAAAGACTTTGATAAATATTTAAATAATTTAACTGTTTTTAGGCAAAGAAAAAGGAAGAGAGATATGTAAGAACTTGACACTCCCAGGGTGGTTCAAATCCCTCCTCTGTTCTGTGTGTGGAGTGTGCAGATTCCCCGTGGTTCTCTGCCTTCCTCCCGCAGGCCAAAGACACGCACTAAGTTTAATGTGCGTCTCTAAATTGCCCATGAAGCCTGACTGCTTGTGCGCCCTCTGCTGCCTGGGAACGGATCCAGCTCCCCTCATGCCAGGATAAACGGCTGCAAGATGGATGGATGTAAGGATTTGTCTTGGTGGAATGGAGGAGCAACTCCTCATTTTTCCCTGATGATGTGGGTTTATTGGACACCGCATGTGATGATTTGCGATGCAAGCGGCCCGGTGGAAGGGTGAGTGGAAGGGTAGAGAGTGGCAGAATGCATGCAAATGTCAGAACGGCAGGAATGGTGCAATTATTGCAAGAGAGAGCTGACACTGTTCCCTCATTGGCTCTGTCAGCGGGAACGTTAAAGGCCTCATTGCAGGTTCACCTTGGCTGCTACGGGCTGCTCCTAACTGGTAATATCCATGCAGCATGAAACCACAGGCAGCCCTCTGTCACTATATAGAGCATTAGGCTCATTTTCGGATCGTAACCTAAAGCATAACCCGCATTATGAGCAAAGGCACGGCAGTGGAGTTAATGCTCATGAAAGCAGTCATGACTCAGTGTTACAGTGGAATGCCTCATTGTTCCCAGCACAGCGGCTTCTACAACAGAACGCTGTATTACCATATTAACAATGCGCACTGGAATACCTGCCTGAAAAAAATGACAACAAATTATTAACTAAAAAAAAGAGAAAAAAAAACAGCAGCAACAATGACAATCAAATAATTTATTATTATTACTATTATTATTAGTCATAGTTAATATAAGTCATAACTGATTGCTGTAACTGAAACTACATTATGACCATTTTTAGAAAATAAAAAAGATGAAAATAAGTTACAGCTGAACACTGCATAACTGCAGAAATCAGACATGAACCACACCTACTCTGCAGATAAACACTTACTCTTCTTAGCTTGTGGCAGATTTGATGGAAATCTGGCAGTCATAGATTGTACTTCCAGTGTTTGTTTACCTCCATGAAACAAGGCATGAAACAAATGAGGTTGTTTCATTACTTAATGCTTGAACGTAAACATACTGTGAGTAATACACTGAGCTGTTCCACAATGTGCCGTAACAAATACAGCCAGTAACGCCAGCATGTGAATAAATGTTTTTCCTTTGCCCTGCAGTGCACCTCTACACTTCCTGTACGTGTCTAATACACAGCTAAACCTTTTTCATTAAGTACTGCTTACTAATTCATATAATAAAATACAGGAAATCACAGCCGGGTCTGTCGTCACTGTGAATCAGTAAAGACGCTTGCTACTCATCTACAGAAAATGTAAAGCGATGTGACAGGTGTCTGTTCTCTCTTTCAAAAACTTATTTTTTTCCAGGTGCAATAATGTTGTTTCACTGCAGAATCATCCCAGGGTAGTTGGGTTGGGAGCTCAGCCCAAAGGAATCAGTCGAGCAGTCCACCCCTGGATCACTGGGATAATAAAAGCGCTGTCTGAATTCAACATAAGAATCTGCATTATACTGCTACAAAAGGACTAAAATAAGTCTACCCTGCTTGGTGTACACGAATACTGTACTTATCAAACTTTGTAAGATTTATTAGACTTTATAGAAAGGGTAATGGCTTCTTTCAAAAATGTAAAAAGTGCACATGCACTTTGATACAGCTACATAATTCATTATAAATTCAACAGCAGGACAACTTCAGGAATCCTGACCTTAAAATAATAATACGAAAATGATGTATCTGCAGTATTTGAAGCAATCCCTAAGCAGAATTTCAACAAATTGGCCATAAAACTCATTTCTCACTCCTCATGCAAACAATCTCTTAAATCCCTGGGAGGCTGTGGCTGGTGGTGCAGAACCAGGCTTCTGAACAATGGACCAGCAATTAACGCGGGGCTGGGGGTGTGGAGGGGGTGGCAGGGGGCAATGTGATCAATCAATCAATCTCAGCTCTCTGTTTGGATGTTATATGCTTTAGGGACAATTTACAAAAACAACAATAAATAAAGCAAATATCAAAGTGTAAACTGCATAGCGTATAGGCATGAATATTTTATTGTTTCCCAAACCTCAGTGCAAATGATACCACTGGGCATACAAACGAAACATTAACACTTGGTATGTTGTCGGAGATTTACAAAGCAGCAGGTATCACCATTTACATCAGTGCCCCTGCAGTAGGGCTGCCCACCCCGCATCTTTGTCCGTACCCAGTTATTACACAGGGTCACGGAACGCTAGGGGTTTCCTGGAGTTCTTACTGTAGATAACTTAAAAAAAAAGAAATTGTACACTTGTACATTTTACAGCGTCTCACGTTTACATCTGGAAAAAATGCAAATGGTTAAATTTATGAAATCCCTGATTGATCTGGCAGTACTGCACTCTCTCTCCTCCCACCACAGCCAGTTTACCAGTCCGTGAAATTTTTATTTGACATAAACTGATCTACAGGCTTCAAAAGGTCTCTACTGAGAGTCTCTACTCTATAGATTCCTGTGATGGCAGCTGTGTCATTCATAAATCTTCTGTATCACCTATCGTATGTATAGGCCAATGCAGTGGCAGTTAAACTGGAGCCTTTTGCCGGAAGCACGGGGCACAAGCCAAGGGGACACCGTGGGCAGGATAGTATTTCATTGCATGTTACGCCCCAACACAATATGGGCAGTTTAGAGATGCCAATTCGCAGTGTTTCCCAGCCCATCAGGGAGCAAAAATGTCAACTGTCTGGCAGGGAACTGAGAGGAAGCAAAAACATGGACTGTCTGTGGGTCCGTGAGGACCAGACTGGGAAACACTGTTTTAGATGAAACCCATGCAAAATGGGGAGAGAATCTGCAAACTCCACACTCACACAGAGAGTCACGCGATGTTTTATATACAGTGTGTTTATGAATATTTTATATGAATGAGATAAATATAACATTTTGCAGAAGAGCAGTGGGCGACATGAACTTGTGGGATACATCTACCCTTTGTTTCATGTTTCCATTTCCCCAGAGAGCAGATTCCCCAATTTCTGAAAAAGTATGCCCTCTAAAAATAGTTTACACCGATTCCCCTCCTGTTTATAGTCAGTCTAGAGCCAAAATGGGGCAAAATTATATAATGGCATCTGCTTGTAGCAGGTGAGAAGAAGATCTGTATAGATCTTGTGAGGCAGAAGGGATACTGGGGCAGGACAGTGATACACTATATGGACTAAATTATCCATCCATCCATCCATTTTCCAAACCGCTTATCCTACTGGGTCGCGGGGGGTCCGGAGCCTATCCCGGAAGCAACAGGCACGAGGCAGGGAACAACCCTGGATGGGGGGCCAGCCCATCACAGGGCACACTCACACACCAGTCACGCATACATGCACACCTACGGGTAATTTGGTAACTCCAATCGACCTCAGCATGTCTTTGGACTGTGGGGGGAAACCGGAGTACCCGGAGGGGACTAAATTATAAATTATCGAATTCAGGTGTTTCATTCAGACCCATTGCCAGAAGTGTATAAAATCAAGCACCTAGACATGCAGTCAGATTGATAGATATTTGTTAAAGAATAGACTGTTCTGAGGAGCTCAGTGAATTCAGGCATAGTACTGTCACAGGATGCACCCTTGCAATATCTGAATCAGTGATATTTCTTCCATGCTACAAACTCCACCGTCAACTGTAAGCGGTATTACTGCAAAGTGGATGTGTTTAGGAACAACAGAAACTCAAAGTGCCAGCCCATGTAAAGAAACACAACAAGGTTGCTGACTTCTGAGGAGCATCACGTGTAAAAGTCGCCAAACCTCAATAACTGCAGAGTTCCAAACTTCCTCTGGCATTAACTGCAACACTAAAACTGCACAAAAACTGGCCGAGCAGCTGCATGCAAGCCTCACATCACCAAGCACAACGGATGGTGTTGGACGCAGTGGTGTAAAGCACATCACCATTGGACTCTGAAGCAGTGGAGACATGTTCTGTGGAGTGATGAATCACGCTTCCCTGTACGGGCAAGTTTCGGTTTGGCAGATGCCAGGAGAACGTTACCAGCCAGACAGCATTGTGCCAACTGTAAAGTTTGGTGGAGGAGGGATAATGGCATGGAGTTGTTTTTCAGAGGTTTCGGCTTACCAAGACATTTTTGGACAATTCTATGCTTCCAGTTCTGGAGAGGCACTTTTCTGTTTCAGCATGACTGTGCCCCAGTGCACAAAGCAAGGTTCATAAAGGCATGCTTGGGTGAGTTTGGTGAAGAGAAACTTCCCTGGCTCACACAGAGCCCTGACCTCAATCCCATCGAACACCTTTGGGATGAACCAGTATGGAGACGGTGAGCCAGGCCTTCAAGTCCGACCTCATCGCCTGACCTCACAAATGAACTTGGATTAAAGCATTTGATCAATAAATAACATTTAAATGTCAGTACATGTGGACACTGGTTACTGTTAATGCTAAAAACACCCCTTTTCTGTTGCCTAAAAGACATACAGAGAAAGACAAGAACATAAGAACATACGAAATGTACAAATGAGAGGAGGCCGTTCGGCCCATCAAGCTCGTGTCTCAATACTTCTGTCCAAATAATGTACATGTTAGGATGGATGGGTGGATAAACAGATGGATGGATGGATGGATGGGTGTTGTTCTATCTCTGATTTGCTTTGGAGGTGATGATGATGATGATGATGAACTGATCTTAAGGTTGTCTGTAAGCCCTAGTTTTTATCCTCCCAGTGAAGTGACACACTTTTTAAATGTACAAATCCATTCAGGGAATAAGTCTTTGATATACCACAGACGCTCCACAAATCTGTAGCCGATAACCTTTTGTTCACAAAAAGAAAAAAAAAAAAATTGGTGTCAAGCTATTAAAATAATTGCAATTATGAGACAAGCTGCATAATAAAAACATCAAAAGGTAAATCCAATTTCCAATCAAACAGCCATACTGGAGAACATCGGTAGCACAATAACTTAAGTGGCTGTGTCGGCGAGTGAAGATCGAGGGAATGATAAAGGGCCATTTGGCTGCATTCAATAATTATACTTGATTGATGGTGTAAAAAGGAACTGAGAATACTTTTCAAAACCAAGTGGGTGAGCATTTTTTTTCAGGTCACAGAAGACAATCCAACATGCAATGTCAATTGTTAAAAAGAGATTCAATGATGAGCCCCAACAAAGTGAAATAAAAATGGCAGTGACTGACTCACGCCCTTTCAAAGCACAGATGTAGAGGTACTTCTTCAGATAAACGCTGCAATAGCCGTGTGCTTTTTTTGTAATTATTACAATATGCAGTAATTTAAGCTTGGATGGAGGGGAACACTAAATAAATTTTCCCCCATGCTATTTTTAAAGCATCTTGCGAACGTTAATGAATATGAGACCTTCAAATCACTTTTCTGAAAAAAAAGAGCAGAATTCCAGGAAGAAAGTGCTTACAGCTATCAATAAGCACGCGTGTTTTCATAAATAAGGGAAATTAAACCTGCACAGAGCACACGGCTAGAAGAGTCTGCTTGATTACCTCAAAACTTATTTTTTCAATGCAAATCTTATTACGTGTTGAGGCTGAATTGTTGTTGAATTAAAATTTAATTGAGCAATTGCAGGAAAACAATCAAACGCTGCAAAATAAAGCAGGCTCTTCGCAGACTCAAGGCTTTTTCTTTCTTTCAAGTTAATAGAACGTGATCTTATATAAAAATTAAGAGGGAAGATGTGTGTGTCATTTTGGAAAAAATGATCTTGGAATAAAATAAGAGAATTTATAAATAATGTACCAAGGTTAATTTTTCTGGGTAATATATATTGTAATAGTTTACTGTTTTCTGGGTAATATATATATATATTTATTAAACAGCACCAAATAAATAAATAAAAATAAATGTGCATTTTCTATATAAGAACAGTATGTACTGTGTTTATATGATAAATTTAGGTAAAGCATATTTCAGAGTGTTACCATTAATTAGGTGACATTTCAAACTGAAATCAGTATGAATTGTAAAAATTGAGGAAATTTAGTTGAGACATCAAATTTTCAAGCCCTAGGTGACCAAGAAAAAAAAACCTGGAAATTTTTTTAAAATATTTACCACACACTAAAAGACATCCAAAAACATGCATTGTACAGAAAAAACGGAGGCCTCTGCAGTGCAGCCACAGCCCCAAACTGACCTTTCCTTGTTCTCATTTTCCACTACACTGTTTAGCTCATTAATATATTTGGGGTTCCACTCATTTCATACAAAGCAGAAAGGCCAGCCTGTGCTCTCCACTGAGGAAGAAGGCACTTTGTAAAACAGATGTACAGATTATCTCCCCCCCCCCCAATAGCTGATTCCCTCTGCTTCTACATCACAGGCTAGGAGGAACTGCACAATGAGCATGAAGTCTGTTCCACACTGTAATGATGGGGTGATGAGATGGTGCCATGGAGGGTAACCAGAACTTCTCCAGTGCCAAATTGACATCAGTGCTCTTACTTTTGGGCTACTGCTCGATACATGAAATTTCCATTTGTTTGCATGCACATGCGAACTAAATAGGAGCACCTTCAATCAAAAAACAAGCAAAAAAACATTTTTATCTCATCCCAATAAATAAACAAGCTATATGTGATGACGCCAATGAACAGTAGGCGAGAAACTCAAAAGCAAGCTCACCTCATCTATACTAATCTGCTGGCGTTTGCCTGGCATTACACTCGGACAGAACCCATCCCAATACAGCTGCAGATGTCATCACTGCTTAAACAGCAGAACAGCTGCTCCACAGCTGGACAGGATACGCAGTTGCCTGCATGAGCCTTGGATACACTGTTCAAGGTGCCCGACTGCTTGTTTGAGGATAAACTTTCCTGTGCTGAACACTGAGGTTAGCTGTGCATAGTGCTTCTTTGGGAATATCACGTCCCATTACTACTGTCCCTCAAATGACAATTGACTAACACGTAAAATTGTACTGTAACATTTACATAGTTAAGTACCTGTACATGCATGAGTGAATATTATTTCATTTCTATGTATTTCCGGCATCAATTTTTTAGGCCGTAACTGCATTAATGCCTGCTTCTTTCCCGTGACAAATTATGAAACATAATTAAAATCTTTAACGTAACTTAAATTGTCCAAGACTTTTTTTTACAACGTTGACAATTACAGCAATAGGTACCAACGGCATGTGGAACAGCACCAAAGCCTTGTACCTCCATGATTGGTGGATTGAATCTCCAGCCACCTCCCCCCTGTTTGTGTGCGGGTGAGGTATATATTTCATTGTGGGGACCAACATCTCGCCACAATGTGACAAAAACCTGCTATTTTGATGTTGTGGAGAGCCTGTTTTCAGTCCCCACAAGGGGAAAATCCATTTAATAAAAACCTGCGAATGCAATTAAAACATTAAAAAGACAAAAGTCTAGTATTTTGTAAGGTTACTTATGGTTAAGGTTAGGATTGGGTAGGGGTTATGGTTGTCATAGATGGGATTTGGGTTTTCCCCATACAAATTAACAGAGAGTCCCCACAAAAATATGGATAGAAACATGTGTGTGTGTGTGTGTGTGAGCGTGGAGTTGTATGAGTTATTTCTCCCCCCACGGTTACGCCAATCACTTGCAATGGTAACAATGAAGAGAACCACTCGGTACAGGGTAGGATTCACAATATCTCACAATGAACTGATACAAATAACCGGCATTTGATTTAGCACCTGATTCCCCATTTACACGATCCGTAGATCACTCACTCCCAAGTTGGACTGTCTGCGTTTCAACATCACGAGTGGCCATGGCTATTTTGTTGGCTGTTCTGTGCAGTTCAGACATGTTATCATGTTATAACTAATATCAAAAGATACAATAAGTAAGTATAATTACAGAAAGTAAACTTGTGCAGTAATTCTGGAGTGAAAGTGTATTTAAAAAGTGTATTAAAAACCAGGAACAGACATTAGAGGAGACTGTGCATGATGAATGTACTGTACTTATTGTCTTTCTGAATGAGAATAGAGACAAATGACTAGTAAAAACATTGGCTCAAAGAGAAAAACGTTGAATTTGTCTGGATTTAGAAAGCTGCAGAATGGCTTGTTCAACAAAAATTCTTGTGACACCACCCAATGCGTGCTGGGTAGAGAACGACATTGTAAAAATGGATGAATACTTTTCCCATCCGTGTTTGTCCAAACAGAATTCTTTCTAAGGATACATAAGGTCCACTATATGAATTACAAAATGCCCATAATTCAAAGACTGACCTTCACTGCGGGTTAATATTCCAGTTATACCTGTCTTTCAGGAATACATGTCAAACCATAAAAGATAACATTTACTAGTCCCCGTCATACAAATGAGGTTTAAAACACTTATCACTCTGAGGATGATGATAATGAGCAGCAGAGTGAGACAGGAAGCCAGATGACCTGAGGGACTCTGGAAGCTTCTGGAATGGGTCTTCGGCTGCTCTGGGCAGCAGTTGCAGTCACACGCGTCTCCTTACAGCTTCCATTCAGACAAAGCTGTACATTCAGCCCCACTGCTGAGGGCCGCGTCGCCACTTCCTTCAATTAATTGCAATTCAATCAGTTACAGTCCCTGGGGCTTTCAGTGCGCAGCCCAGACTAATGAATCTGAATCCACTGCGCTTATTTCCCTCACTGTCTTTCTCCATTTTGCTCTTGCTCCCATATTGAAAAGTGCAGGAAAACTGGGGTTTAACCTGCACTCTTGTGTTATAGTCATCCACAGTTGTGCACAAGTGGGCGACTAAAGAAGACATACTGTATAATTAACATTTGTCTGTCGGCAAAAAAGCATTGTATAGAAATTACTTGGCAGTTAATAAAATATAATGAAAATGATGTAAGGGATGGTGTGGCATCATTAGATGAGAGTGATTAGGAATGACACATTATTATTACTGTTACAGTCAGTCTTAATCTCAGGTGCTCGGAAATATCAGTCTACAGTCAAAATCCCAACTGCTCAGCATGGCCACTGTAACTTAGACTGATAAGAAGCGTTTCAGGCCACCATATCTCAACTTGTGTAAGATCAATCGCTGCGAGACTTTGTAGGAAGAATGGCCCCTGCTTAGATGCTTACATGATGAAATCACAATTTACTCTACAAACAGCTTGTTAAAATATATGTCAAAGTTGGACTAATTTTGACAGTTCCTTTGTCAGATGGCACCCATGGTTTAAATTCTCGTTTAGAGCGTTCAACACAGGACGGGTCACTCACCTGCCACAAAGAGGACTCCATCTTTTCAGCAGTGACGGACAGGCACACGCTGAGGACTACGGTGTGAGAAGAGGAGGTGAGCACACTGGCGATGATGGCATCGCGCATGGAGAACGGGAGCATGGTGTAGACCACCAAGATGATGAAGAGGAAGAAAGACACCTGCAAAATCAAAATCCGTGTCTTTTAGGGAAAAGGATTTTTCATTAAACTTACAGGCACAAAGATATAAACCAAACACAATTAATAAGTCATTTCAATGCCAATACCCTGCAGGAAAATCTGATTAAACAAAAGCACCTACTTAGACCAGTGGCCAAAATTGTGGAAATAACTAGCATTTTTGCCATTACTCTTTAAAAATTACTACATAAATATTGGTGGTAATTATGGGTGTAAAACATAGCTTTCCTTGCGATACGATACAAAGATGGACTTCTACAGTGAAACAAGTATAGTGGTACCTCAGTTCTCAAACTCATTAGAACTCAAATTTCTTAAAAGTCGAACCAACCAGAACGCTGACCTAGGATAATTTGGTCCAGCTCCCCCATTCATTTTTATTCCCTTTCTTAAGTTTAGTAGAAAAAATTGGAGGCTGACTAGGCGACTCGGTAGCTTGCAGCAGTTGCCGCGGTTGAGCACGTCATCCATCCTCTAATTTTTCTGCGATCTTATACAATTATAAAGTCTACCAACTCTACCTTTGTTATTGGGCACCCCTGGTGTAGACCATGTGTACGTCAGAGTGGATCATGAAGCCAGTACTGGAACAGGCCAGAAAATAAAAACGCATGTATCACTTGCCGTTGAATTCATATATCGATACAAATCGACGCATTGTTACACCCCTAGTGGTAATGATTATAAACAATCAAAGAATGTTACAAATAGCATACATTGGACAATTAATTAACTAACTATAGTGCAACAGTTCTGCAGTTCTGCAGTCTCTGAGAATTGGAAATGTTTCCACAATTTTGGCCACTAGTGTATTTAAAAACATTGAGTCATTCTGTTGGGGAAAGTAGATAAAAGGATGGTAATCAGCTCTATTTAGGGGTTATGGTGAGTCAGGTTTTCATGTTGAACAACCAAAAACAAACATATATACAACATCCAGTCAGAATGCTTGCCTCTGTGACTAATTCATAATCATTTAGCCAACAATTTTATCAAAAACCATACGCAATTGAGGAAGTGGGGTCAGCTAGTACCTAGAGCATTTGGGGATTAAGGGCCTCACTCAAGGGCCCAATTTTGAAATTACTCTACCAACCACAGGATATGAAATTGCGACCCTCCAATCATGAGGACAGATGGGTAATAAGGTTTTAATCTGAATGTATCTTTACACTCCTCCTCTTGTCATCACATGTTTGTGTCTCCTGAATGAAATTTGAGAGAACGCGGAAAAAAGAAAAAGCTGACAATGCTTATGAAGCTGGAAAAGGCCACGAAACTGTGTGCAAAGACTCGTTCACTCCATGGCCACAGGACAGATTTTGAAAACAGATTCATTGCAGTTCTTCTCAGAAGTGACCATACAAAGCATATAATACCGTATCAGCTGAGACAGACCACAAGGTGACCACACAAAGCATACAATACTGCATCAGCTGAGACAGACCCCAAGGTGACCACACAGAGCATACAATACTGCATCAGCTGAGACAGACCCCAAGGTGACCACACAAAGCATATAATACTGCATCAGCTGAGACAGACCACAAGGTGACCACACAAAGCATACAATACTGCATCAGCTGAGACAGACCACAAAGTGACCACACAAAGCATATAATACTGCATCAGCTGAGACAGACCACAAGGTGACCACACAAAGCATATAATACCGTATCAGCTGAGACAGACCCCAAGGTGACCACACAAAGCATACAATACTGCATCAGATGAGACAGACCCCAAGGTGACCACACAAAGCATACAATACTGCATCAGCTGAGACAGACCACAAGGTGACCACACAAAGCATATAATACTGCATCAGCTGAGACAGACCACAAGCTGGTTGCGCTGACCATAGCTACTGCTGTATTACTCAGCATCCATGAAACCATTGAATGGTGCTTAGGAAGACACCAAGGTGGAAACCTCTGCAAAACAGCAACGTTAGCGCTCTCCCCTGTCAGAAAGGCACCCTTTAGATCAGGGGTCACCAACCTTTTTGAAGCTGAGAGCTACTTCACGGGTACTGAGCCGTAGGAAGGGCTACCAGTCTGAAACGGCCCCCTAAACTTATCTAAACTTCATTTATAATAAACATCTTTTCAATGCTTTTTCTTAAGATATTGTCATTTTCAAATCTATATAAATGCAAATGTGATTAAAGAAGAACAGCAAC
>JABFDZ020000138.1:4802370-4818734 GCA_019775955.2 Pollimyrus isidori | reverse complement strand
CTACGATGTTATCGTTTATCGCAATAATTCCTGGGACAATTTATCGTCCAGCAAAATTTGTTATCGTGACAGGCCTACTCCAGATACAATCACTGGTGGACCTGTTACAGTCCTTAGGGCCCAAAGGGGAGATCGACCTCAACTGCGGCTCACATGTAGCTCGACTGCTGAGCAGGCTCCCACCTGAACAGCGAGCTGATTTCTGGCGATAACACCTAATGAAATCTGGAGCCACCCCTACTTTATACGACCTGTCTGTGTGGTTCTGCTATGAATCGTGGTTTCAGGGCTTTGATAATCTACCGGCTAGAAAAGGCAGTAAAGAGAAGCAGTGCACAAAGACAGATGGACATCAGGGGAAGCAAGCAGTCGTAGTCCTGCATGGAGCTGGTGAGGTTTCACCGTCTCTCAGTCGAACCAGGGGAGTGCAGCAAGAAAGAATCCAGAGGGTAAAGCCTATTTTGCTTATTATGAGAGCACTGAGCACTATCTCAGTCAATGCAGTGATGTTGCCAAACTGTCCAAAGATCAACTTAGAGAGTGGATCCAAGTTAACAAGCGGTGATGGCGCTGTGCACGGACTCACGAAGCAGGCCAGTGTACATTAAAGAAACCCTGCAACCGCTGTCAAAGGAAACACTTCCTGGCTCTCCACAAGATAAATGTGCGAACAGAGAAGGGTCAGAAAGGTATAGCAATGAAGACAGAACACTGTTTAACCAGTACCGCCTCTGACGCCCTCTACCTTGACCGGCCTGGAGCAAGTAATCATGCCATGTTAAAGGTTGTACCAGTGCTGGTACACTACGAGGAGAACTACGAAGACCCTTGACAGCTATGCCATCCTGGATGATGGGTCTGAGAAGACTATGCTGTTAACACAAGCAGCTCGGTTCCTCGATATAAAGGGAACCCCTGAAGCCCTCCCCTTACGCACGGTCCGTCAGGACATCCAGGTACTCCATGGCCGCACTGTTTCATTTTACGTCTCCATTGCTGCCACTCCTCAGACCCGTCATAAAATAGAAGGCACCTTTACAGCAGACCGCCTTAGCTTAGCCCAGTACACATATCTCATTGACAGCCTTCAGAGTAAGTTCACGCACCTGCGTAGCATTCCTTTACCTGCATTCAAAGACGCCAGGCCATGCCTCCTTGTTGGCTCCGACCAGCCACATCTCATAACACCTGTGGAACCTGTAAGACTTAGCCGACTAGGGAGTCCTGCAGCAGTATGTACCGAGCTGGGGTGGACCCTCCAAGGCCCCATCCAGCTCATGGGGTGGCTATCGCACTCCACTGAGTGTCTGTTCACTTCTGTCCCGTCACTAATGGACAAACTGTACAAACATGTTCAGCGGCTCAGGCAAATAGACACTCTACCTCACCAACAAGATAAAGAGGTGACTAGGTCGAAGCAGGATAGGCAGGCAATCGATTTACTTGAAGCTAAGACTGTCTGCACTGAGGTAGATGGGATTCTCAGATATGCCACTCCACTCCTGCGTCATGGAAACATGCCATTATTGTATGCACCTAAAGAGTCAATCATAGCCATGCTGCGTAGTATGGAGCGTCGCCTCCTTAAAGACCCCAAGCAAGCAGATGCCTACAAAATTGAAATGCAGAAACTCATTGAAGCAGGTGTACTGAAGGAAGTCAATGAGGAGAGCTCGTCTAGAGAAAGCTGGTACAGTACATCCCTCACCACCTTGTAACCCACAATGGAAAACATCACCTGGTCTTCAACTGCTCTCACCAATACCAGGGAAACCATTGAACTAGTATCTCTTGCCTGGCCCAACCCTTGGTGCTTCCTTGCTGGGAGTCCTTGTGAGGTTTCATAAACATCCCATAGCGGTCAGTGGGGACATCAAAGGGATGTTCCATCAGGTACGCCTCCTTCCTGATGACTGTTCCCTACTAAGGTTCCTGTGGCACGACTTGAAGGTCAATGAGCCATCCAGAATCTTTGAGTGGCAGGTCTTGCCATTTGGCACCACCTGCAGCCCCTGCTGTGCAATTTATGCCCTGCAGCGTCACATTGCTGATCACACCCAGCCTGAAGATGACCTAAGATTCTTGGTAGAGAACTCTTTCTACGTTGACAACTGCTTGCAGAGCATGTGCACCGCAAGTGAAGCCAAGCTGCTGGTAGATAGACTCAGAGATCTGCTGGGCTCAGCAGGCTTTCAGTTGGGTCAGTGGGCAAGCAATGAGACCAATGTCCTGAGCCACTTACCTCAAGAAGGGATGATTCCAACTTGCCCTTTGAACTCCTACAAGCCTGGTCTAGTTGGAAATCTGAACTTAAGTGTTTGTCTCACATTACCTTACCTCGCCCTTATGTGCCAGCTGATGTCAGCCAAGAGGGTGCCACATGAGAAGTGCCCATCTTTGCAGACGCCTCAGAGCAACCTTATGGGGCCATAGCTTATTTAAAGACAGAGGGTGCAGATCGCCATGTACACCTGTCCTTCATCCTTGCCCGTTCACAGGTAGCGCCAAAACGTCAACATTCGATCCCGCGTCTGGAGCTCTGCGCTGCTCTAGTACCAACACAGATAGCTTGTGTCCTTGAGAGTGAGTTAACCTTGCAAGTGTCTCGTACTGTATCATAGTCAGACTGCACTACAGTACTAACCTGGCTAAACTCTCAATCTTGCTGTTATAAAGTCTTCATCAGAGCAAGAGTAGCCGAGATACAAGAGCTAACTGGGAAATGCTCCTGGCGCTATATGGACTCCGTGAATAACCCTGCCGATGATCTGACCACGGGCAAGTCCCTTGAAGTCCTAACAACGCCAACTCGATGGTCACTAGGACCTCCATTCCTACTCCGGGGGCCCGGACACCTGGCCCGAGCTACCCGGCGCAGAGCTACCTGAGGACAAGACAGAGCTCCGGAGCTCTGTGTTCTGCAGAGTGTCTATCACCTCACCCACGACTAAAGCATGGGAAGATAAAGTATATAGCACCTGGCAAGAGCTCATGGATGCTACAGCTCAAGATCTCCAGCAGAACCCTCTTAGTCCTTCACAGCTACTCACAGTTGGGAAACCTGTCTTATCTGGGAGTCGCTTAGCTAATTTAGCTCCTGAGATGGAAAAGCCCATGGCCTTCATAAGAGTCGGTGGGCGACTCAGATGGTTGGAAGGGCAATGCGATGTATCATTACATCCCGTTGTCCTGGACGCTTCTCATCCTGTTACATGCCTACTCATCCAAAAGTATGATGCTAACCTGCACCATCCTGGTCCGGAGCGTGTCTCATAGAGTTGCAGAAGTCATACTGGGTCATACACGGGCTAGAGCTCTGGAGAGCGCTGGAGAGCTCAGCCTTCTGTCCCAAAAATGTCTGATCTCCCCATCGCCTGTCTACAGCTATACAAACCCACTTTCCATTCCACTGGCGTGGATTGCTTTGGACCTATGCTGGTGAAGGTGGGCAGACACCATGAGAAAGGCCGGGGAATTATTTTCAAGTGTTTAACCACTAAGGTGGTACACCTGGATCTCCTTAGAAATATGGACGCTGATGCCTACCTAATGGCCCTGAGGCAATTTATTGGGGGAGTGCTCGCCAAGCTGTGGTCGGACCAAGGGACGAATTTCAGAGGAGGTGACTGGGAAATTAGGGAAGCCTTTGCTAGCATGGGGCCTACTTTACAAAAACATCTTGCTCACCAGAGGATTAAGTTCCACTTCAACCCCCCTGCCACTCAACATTTTGGGGGTGTGTGGGAGAGAGAAGTGCGTTCCACTACGTCTGCACTCTATACTTGTGTCGAGTCGCAACCTGTTCTGGAGGAGGTACTACTCACCATGCTCCTAGAAGTAAAGGTCATACTCAGCTCACAACCATTGGGTTACGTATCAGCGGACATTGCAGATGTTGACCCGGTGACCCCAAATAGCTTGCTCTTGGGGCCGCCTGATGGATCGCTTCCCCAAGTGGTCTACCCTGAGACTGAGATGCTGGTTATCGCAGGACACACACAATCATTCTCCACAGCCGTGTTTCCCAACCCAGTCCTCAGAGACCCACAGACGCTCCATGTTTTTGCTTTTCCCAGCTCACCGACAGACGGGCCATATTTTTGCTCCCCCACAGCTCTCCACCGGGAGCAGGGTGAAAGCAAAAGTGCAAACTATCTGCTGGTCCCTGAGGACCAGATTGGGAAACACTGCTCTGCCCATTAGCCAACAGTCTAAACCTGCAAGACCCGGGAAGATCATGCAAATCCCACAAACACAGGTCAGACTCAACCCCCCGACTCTGCAGATTTGAGGCAACACAGATGCCCACAGAGCCACTCCTATGTCCAGATATCTGATAAACAAGAACAGCAATCTCTTAAGAATCTCCTAAACTATTTTCAGTTCCGTTTTCTGTCTTTTCTTTAATAAAATCACTTGCTTATGGACACCATTTCAGCTATGAGATAACTTGAAGGAATGTTTCCAGAACATCAGGATAAAAAAGGTGGATATCCTGTCACATATCAACTCAACTCACCACGGTTCCCTATCTGTCTCCAGAAACACTGTTCGGGCATCAGAATTGCATAAGGACAGACACACAAAAACACGACCGTAATGCTGACAAAACTGTCAGAGACACAAGAAACTACTCACAAACTCTCAAAAGATTAGACTTTCAACATGGCTGCATCTTAAAGGACACTGACAGTTTCCATTGGGTCAAGCTCAGCACGCTTAGGCCTGGTATGATGCGTGTAAACCAAGTGCAGCAAACCCCTTCACATTCGCCACCTTATCATCTGTGCTCTCAGTTACTCACAAGCTGGCTGCAAACAATAACATGGGAATAATTTTAGAGCTTTAACATAAGACAAAAACCATAACGGAAATTATTCAGATCACACAAAATCATATAATGTACAAATATTAGTGATACATATATAATATCTGTTAGTGTAAGTGCAAACCGTATCTTTAATATTAAAAGTCTTGGCTTGGGTTTGCTGCGCATCTTTGTCTCAGTAACCAGCCTCACTCGGGAGTTAGCAGTCTTTGCGACCACGGAATCGTGTTTCTCGCAGTGTTGTTAATTTTGCATCTTTAATAATGAGCCCAAAAAGTAGTGCTCTCTGTGCGTGCACACGCACATGCACACGCACACACACACACACACACACACACACACACACACATACGGACATGTAGGGTATACATACAAATTTTGCAAACAGTTTTTAGTTTTTTCATAGCAGTCGCCGATTTTTAGATAATAGAGCTTTCCCTTATAAGGATAGGTATACCTGCTCACGCACACATAAACACACACACGCATGCGCGTGCACACACACACGCACGCACACACACACGCACGCACACACACACGCACACCATCATCATACTTATCTGCCATTTGTACCACAGTCCCCCTTCTGTTAGTTTGTGCCACATGGGACAGCCCTCATTCACATCCTGCATTGACAAGTCTGGGCTGCCCGACACTCTGCTGGCAATTTGCCGTTTTTCCCTCCACAGACCACCCTCAGTCGGTACTCACCACAGCTAGCGTGAGCACCATTTAAGCCCTGCCGTGTCAGAGGTGCTCTGATCCAGTCACCTGGCCGTAATGATTTGGCCCTGGTCAAAGTCACTCTGCTCTTTACTCCAGCACACTTCCACTGCATTCAATATGCCGACTACAAGAACATTTCAAATTTAGAGATCAGTGGTCATTGTTGACACACCACAGCACACAACAATGAAATGTGCCCTCTGCATTTCACCCATATGTGACATTGTGACATAGCAGGGGGCAACTAATTCAGCATCCAGGGAGCAGTGCTTGGGGGCGGTACCTTGTTCAGGGTACCTCAGTGGTACTTTGCTGGTCCGGGATTCAAATCTTTCAATTACAAGTGCACATCCTTAACCATTAATCCACCACTCACTTAATGTTTATACGGTTTATACAAGATCAATGTTATTTACGTTATGTGAGGGTGGTCATAATGTTTTGACTAAGTGTACATCATTAGATTTTACAATGCACTTTGTGCAATGACAATAAAGTTTAATCTAATCTAGATTTTATATTACAGTTATTTATCACATCTATAACAAACGTGCATGATATTACACAGCCTAAACCTGTTTAATGCCCAAGAGACTGGATCCAGGCATAGAATATGCTTCGATGACACAGCCCACAACCATAGTTAATGGAAGTCAGAGAAGGGTTCAAATGTCTAAACGCGGAGAAGACGACAAAAAATCTGGTCAAGACCAGACAGGCAAACCAAGGCAATGAAGATCAGGGAAACAGAAACAGGTCAGAGATATGGCTGGCAAACACAGCCAAGGAAGTAAGCCCAGTTACCATAAATTTCACACATTGGCTCACAAATGTTCAGTGGTGGAAGTGTTCATCTGTGTTCATTAGAAACAGGTGATCTCAATACTAAGGTGCAGGACAGTGTGGGAGAGCATAGCTGGGAATAGTGATGGGCTGTAAATCAGACCTGCATTCCGCTAACAACAATAATAGTAGATGCATAACAATAGCTATAGCATATGTAGCCATGCATATGAGCACATGTAGTCAGGAGGTGTTTCATTCGCAAACACTGAACTAGACATGACCTGCAGGGCTCTTAGATGCATTATTCAAATTTAGTGTTTCTGTCATCTTTGTCAGAATTGAGAAAAGCATTTGCTGATTCCCACCCTCACATTTCACAATGTTTTTGGTCCATCAGCCCTTAATTAATTACACTGCTGAATGAATTGCATTAGACATTTAAAAACACCATTTTAACCACATGTAGCAGGAGAATTGCTTTTCATTTCTGTCAAATAAAACTGTTGGTAGGGATAATTGAGATGCTGAACAATTGCTAGACGTTTCTAAATATCTTCACTTTTTCATTGTTTATCATTTGTTCTTTATTTCCTTATCAACGATTTCTTATTTGTGGCCTATGAACAATTACCTCAAGGACTGAATAATCTATCATTCATCTTCCATAACAGTGCAGGCTGGCAGTGAGCCTGAAATCTATCCCAGGAAGAACAGGGCAGAAGGCAAAAGACATTTTGGATGAGATGTAAGATAAACACATTCGCACTATGGACAATTTAGAGACAGCAGTTCAGAAGAAACTTATGGACTGGCATCCCACCTGGGGTCTACCTGATAATTTGCTCTTTGTTGCCCAAGATGGACCCCAGACTACACTTTGGCCCTGACCAGGATACGCAGTTTCATGATGAATGAATGGATGGAATTCACTGAAAATCACATGTTTTTGGGTTACACAAGGGAACCGTGATACTTGGAGGAACCCCATGAAATGTAGGGAAAACATAGATATTCCTCACAAAAGTAAAACATGCCAGCTCCACACTCTGGAAAGCCGTGTAAACACCACACACTAGGACAGGGTTATTCAACTCACGGTCCTCGAGGTCCGAGCACTGCTGGTTTTCCAGCCTTCCTTAACCTATCAGTCAGGTGCGAAGCCTCTGACCAATCAGAATCAGTAACTATTAAACTAACTGCCTGAGAGAACTGAAAACAAGGCCTGGATTTGGAATCGAGGTCCAGAGTTGAAGAGCCCTGCACTAGGAGAACTTGTCAACTCCACACACTGGGAAACCATGTAAACTCCACACACAAGGAAAATATGTGAACTCCCCACACTGGGAGAACTTGTCAACTAACTCCACACACTGGAAAATGTGTAAACTCTACACACAAGGAGAACGTATAAACTCCACACATTTTACATATAAACACAGGCAGTCCCCAGGTTACGAACAAGAAGTCTGCCTTTAAGTTAAATTAGGTAAGAAGTTGGGAAAATAATAATACAGTGCATAACATTAATAATCATACAGTAATAATGAAAGTAACTAAACTGTACTGTACTGTACCTCGGGCTGATGGACCGCTGAAGCCACGCAATGTTTTCACGAGCATCTCAAAGTACTGCATGCATTAGTTATTACAAACCATTTTATTGAACTTTTTAATATAATAGGCTTTACGGCAGTCCATTTGTAAGTACAAATTGTCCACCTGTCAGGCCTTCATAACCTGCGGACTCCCTCTACCGCCTAGGCTGATCACAAACCATGGGCTGAGCCAATATTATATTTTAAATGTGTCATAAGTTCTTAAAATGTCAATAGAAGCCCAAATCCATGAAGGTTTCTCAGAAGTACATCTCCTAACAAGCACGTGACATTCTGGATGGATGCAATGATCTATTGAGCTTCATGGTTGTTTTACAATCGGATTCTTATCCCACCCAATAATGGGTGTCTTGTCAAAGTGTGACTGATCTGAATCATTTTTGTTTTGAATGCTTTTTGAAACTACATGTTAATTAATAGGATAAGTAATGGCTAATGTCAAAACCTCTGAGTATCAATGTATGATGGTGAGAAAGTAGTTTGCAAATGGAAATAGATTTTTGAGTGATTCTGCTATGAGGAATGACTTCATTTCTAAAATACCATTTACAGACGAGCATGAATGTTATTCAAAAAGACTGATGTATGAATGATTAAATATTTTATTTTTTTCCAGAGTGCTAAAGCCTTATATACCAGCAGGATTCCATGTTTGCAATCTGAAAAATGTGTCTAATGTGTCTGGTGAATTAGCTCCTCTATATCGTTGTGTGAGTATGTGCCCCACAATAGACTGCTGTCTTGCCCTGTGCCACCCCCACCCCAGGGTAGGCTCCAGGCTCACTACTAGATAAGTTAGGGAAGATTGATGGACTTTTAATCAACAAACAGAACATTCAATAACATAAATCTGAAATTATAATTAGTACATTAACATAATTATACAAATCATAATGTGCGATAATGTTTTTTCATTATAAAGGGGACATTCTTAAATGCCGCCAAATGTTATCGTCCCCAACCCCTGAATTGCTTTAGAAAATATGCTCCCGTGGAAACGGCATCAGGAATGTATGATGTATCAGACAGCAGTGAAAAGGCTGCAGCTAAGCTATTAGCCACTGCAAAATTAATTCATAATATTAAGATGTAAGTCCCAAATACATTGTTAAGAACCCTTTTCCTATCTGTAAAATACATTATTATAATTTAATTTGGAAGTAGGACGGAAATAACAGACGTGGAAAGAACGAAACCACTAGAGATCTTTTTTTTTCCCACTGATCTCTTGGCCAGCCTAATTATTGCCAGAAAAATTATATTCATTCCTATTGCTTTAATTGACTTTAGACCATATGCCCTCTTCCGGGTTGCACACTTTAAATTAGACTTGTCGTTCATGTCTGGAATTGTTCAGATCGATCAAACACTTTCTCTCCTATGAAAAAAAAAATTGTTGGAAAAAAAAATAAACAAACATATGCAGGGAATGGATGAATATAAACAGCCAGCATGTTAGTTTCAAATAACAAGGCAATCTTACCTGGTCCCAGGGACAGATGACGCCTCCAAAAAACATAAAGAGGTAACCCATGGCAACCAGGCAGGCCCAGATCACCAAGGAGAAAACACGTAGCAGTTTCTTGAAGATAGACTCGACGCAGACCAGGATGAAGATGGTCAGAAAAATGGCCAGCGCGGTGGGCACAGTGATTACGAACGCCACGTGGTCTTCGATATCCTGCAGACAGACGTGAACACGCACTAAGAAGAAAGACCTTAAGCTCTCCCTCCAATCAGTGAACTCTCATTCAATTTTTGTCAACTTATCAGTCACCTTCCAGCAAATAACCCGGTAAACAGTAGCAGCCTGGCCAGCCCCTGATGCCCAAAAAGGAGAATGGGCAAGGCTGAATGTAGCTCAACTCCATCTTCATGCATTAGGTGCTAAATATGAAGCGCATACACATTTCAGCAGGCACACACACAAATGGACAAAATCTTACTACCAAATACTTTGCATTGAATTCATAATGTAATAAACTTCAGCCAGATCCAAAGTAAAACTGCTGAAAACACAAAGGAGGGGAAACAGGGGAATTATTTATAGCTTCTACTTGTCAAACACCTGTATTTCAAATGTATCTGGCTATATACGGTCATTATTTTTGTCATTTTCAGAATTTCATTTTCTCTTTCTCGATCTGAAAAGAAATAGATGCCACAGTTGTGTTAAAGGGCCAATTTGTGTTTCAAAAAATTTAAATGGACAGAGTGGAAGGAAAAACATATTTTTTTTGTCGGTAATGTATCACGATATGTCCCGTGAAAGATAAAAAAAATATATAATTGTCGTGATTTTTATTGCATTTTTATGTGTTTGTACCAGTTTTCATTTATAAATAAATCCACAGAGCTTTATTTCAGAGTCCATAAGGGCTATTTTTGCCCTTCCATGTCCAACCTTGAATGTTAAAGTACAAGATGTCTGTAAGCATTATTTTTATTTTATTGTTGTAACCGCAGTACTCTCTCTAGCCTTGTCTGTAACTCCTCTTGACAACATATCTTGTCAGGCTTCATCGATTTTGCACGTGCTGATTTTGTTGAATCTGAATGAATGGGACATCTGTACACGGGTTGACGGACAGCACCACTGAACCCCGTATTTACACTGGGTCAGCAATTACACTGTGGCCAACGTTTAACTAATCCCCAATAATCCCATGAGGAAATACATTCAGATACTCCTACCTAGGGAAAATTCGTAATTTTCCTCAGTGGGTATTTTACAAGAGAAATTCAGAGTAAAAACCGTTTTCTAGGGTTTAACCGGGAGCTCTCTCTGAGGATTTTAATTCAGCAGGTTATGATTTCTTATGCTTAATCACTATAATACTTTCTATATGCTGTCTCTTCACTTCATATGTTAAGAGAGAAGTGAAAACCAATGCCGTTAACACGTGGCTAACACATTAACAGTATGTACGACAAGAACCGTCACTATGGCCTGAAGGCTGAATACATAACTTCTGTCTTTGTAGAACAGAGGCTAATGCATAATCATACAACATGCTGCACTGCTATATTCATGCACATATAAATCGAATCCATTTTACTTTAAGCATAAACAGAATGAGTAGGAGTCCTGTTCATGCTGATTCTTCATATCTTAGGAATATTAGGTATCAGAGTAGTTTAATAACTACTAGTAACATATCGTTGGACACCAAACTCTAATTTCAAATGGTGGGAGAATTTTTAGATGGATATCTAGGACTAAATGGCGTCTTGTTTCATTCTGAGACTTCTTTTGAGGATACATAAGAACATAAGAAAGAACATAAGAACTATACAAATGAGAGGAGGCCATTCGACCCATCAAGTTCGCTTGGGGAGAACTTAACTAATAGCTGAAACGATGAGATTAATGTTATTGATCCCAGGGGGAAATTTCTGTGCAAACAGCAACAAGAGCAGACAAACAAACATGTAATGTAAAACAAGACAAAGTGCAAAGACAGTACAGGTACTGCAGATAAACACTGCAAATACAGTGCTACAATGTACATACTACAAAAACAGAATATCCTGAAAAGTAACATAATAAATTAAAAAAATAAATTTAACTAAATTCACGCATGTGGCATATCTGTGTGTAGATGACATGCCTTCATCCGCCTCAGCGTTTTCTAAAAGCTGACTTCACATATATATTTGCTGTTTTGTGGGAAGCTTATGGCAGTTTTAGGTCCCTTTCCTGCACCATAATAGCCCTGCTATCTCTATGTGCTTGCTGTGCCTTAAATCCAATCCAGAAAAAGAAAAAAATTATACATGAAGGTTACAGAAACTGGATTTTGTCTATAATGCATAAAATGAAACAGCTTCATATAAAATGAATTAGTTCTGCTTCTCAGAAAGAAAAAAAAACTACATATAAGTGCAATGATGAAAAAAAAATGCAGGAGGATTTTTTTCAAGCCGAAACATCCAGGCCAGAGGCCCTTCCACCATTTTCATTAAATGAGGAAGAAAAGGAGAATTAAAGTTTCAAGGAGCAAAGGCCACCTTCAGCAGCTGCTGTGCTGTGGCACAGGGTGTGACGTAATGCCAGGAGCCAGCCGCCTATTGGGCGGAGGGGCTGGGAAGAGATAAGGGTCACGGCAGATCTGCGGGGGTCTTAGGGGACCCCGGCGAGGGTGGAGCAGACGTTTGGGCTGTTTCACAATCAGCGCTGCTTTGGTGGGTTACTGGGGAGAGGCAACCAGCCGCCACGTCCAGCATAATCTGGCATCAGGGCAAAATTCAAGTCAGAGGCTGGATACGAATGCACAGCGGCTAAGGGGAAAGTCTGTAAAAATGTTCCTGATATTCATATTCATATGGCATTACAACACCTTCTCAGGCTTATTTTCTTTTTGACAGCAAAGAGAACTTAAGTAAAAGTATAAAATAAAATTCTTTATAAAATTCTTCATGAATATCTAATTTAAGAAATGCATAAATAGACTTCCTAAGGTTATTTTAATATCTATTCAATATACTGTGTGAAATGTGAAATTTGAAAATATTATTAAGAAACAATTATTCCAATAGCTAAAATGATTTCCGGAACATAAAGTATAAGCAACAGTCCACTAACCACCTGCAACATTATTATACGAAGTGCATGTGGTTTTGCCCACATATTAATCTTTTATTTAAATACAAACCTAGCATTAAAATTGTGACAAGAAGAAAGCATTTTTTTTCAGTCAAGCCCATAAAGGCACACACGCAATAAGGATTTATATGCATTTGATATTAATTAGAAGTTAACTGCTAATATTAAATCAACAACCCAAATACACAAGCAAAATGTTTTTCAGAGTTCCATTTGCAGCGATCGATACACATTAAGAGACAGAAATAAAAGTGAGTAGTTAGAAGCTTGGTCTTTAGAATATTTATAAATGATAGTTTCCACAAATTGATTTGCATTCACTGGCATAATCATATAGGCATTAAAGGGTTTTCAAAGTAACAGGTCCCATTGTTCAGTGAAAGCTGCCGATACCAATTGCCCCAGCAAAACATTACATTTTCTCGACTTCCTCATTTTTATATTCACGATATACAACATGCTCTCTATCCTTTTAAACGGATCCAGGCAGTAAAGTAATGCCTTTTCATATAGAACCATTTGCCCATCATGCATGCGACATATTTCAAAATGAATTTCTTCCGAAATCTACAATTCTGATGTAATTAAGAAACACTGCGTGGAACAAACCCTGAGTGACCATCTGCCAGTGTTGTTGTTGTTGTTGTTAAATCCCTTTCAACTTCCTAAGTCGGGAAAAGGCGATTGTCACCGGATGGTCCTGTGTTTGGGGGCGGAGATGTACCGCGCGCCCTGCGCGCGCCGGACCCGCGCGGCAAACCGCAACTTGGTTAACGGCTATGCAGCGCGGAGACCCAACGGGACCCATAAATGAAATGGGTCCTGATCTGCCAAACCTTCACTTGTGAAATTAAGCGTGCTGTGCAACAGCGACAGAGTCACGCTAGTTTCACAGCCGTCTTGTAATGTTAACGTCAGCTAATAATAATAATATATATACATATTTTTTAAAAAAATTGCTCACCAGTCCAGACGCAAAAAAGACAGCCAGCAGTGCCAGGCAGGCTCCCATCACGATGAGCAACAGAAACACAATCAGCGGGTGCTGCTGGCTCATGCAGTAGTAGGACTCGTACAGCCAGTCCGTGGACTTGGGCTTCCCCGTGGTGCCCTCGCTTCTATCCAGCAGGTAGGGTCTCCCCCGCATCGCCTCCCGCCACATGGAGACGGGCGCGGAGCGGCGCGCCTCGTCGCCCTGTCTCGCCCTGAGGTCCTCCACCCCCAGCTCGCTCAGATGCAGGGGGCCAGCGTGCGTGCGGTACACGGGTAGGAGAGCTCGGACTGTGGAGCGCAGCATCGTCCGGGCAACATGTTGGACTGGAGCGAAGCGGAGCAGATTCGGAGTGAGGGAGAGAGAGATAGAGGGAGGGACGGAGGGGGAGAGGGGAAGAGGGAGGGAGAGAGGGAGGGAAGCGTGGTAAAGGAGGGAGAGGGAATGAAGAGGGGGTGTGTAGTTTACTACACTTGCTCTAATTCATGGTCAGTGGCTGAAAGTGGCCATCCAAGTAGAACCTAATATTCGATCACGTGCAGTACTTTTGATATGGATCCATACATTCAAGAGCATGATTTGCGATCCCAGTCTCTGTTGTCAAAGTATCGACTGGTTGTTCCGAAGGCGGCTCTTACCTCCAGCCCGCAGCACCTGTCAGTGTCCCTTTCTCACTGTATGGGCCCAACGCTGGGATAAATCACAGAAGTGCCTCGCGCTCTCCCACGATGCATGCGGAAATCCGCGAAAAAAACTAGCCCTTTCCCCAGGATGCAGGCTGAGAATAGAGAACACCTATAATTAGAAACCTTCATTCAATAGGAGCCGACTCTCTCAGGCGTAATCGCGATTTAGGGTTCACTGTACTGCACATTGCATGGATGTGAGGTGGTGCTATTTTCGCTCAAACATCGCTAGTATTTTTAGCTGTAAAATGTCGCATGGTGTTCGGAAATGAAAAAAAAAATATATAATAATCTAGGTAACATATGGGAGTACAGCATAATGATCAGTGACAATAACACACATACGAACCATACACTTCTAGACAAACGGTATTTGACCACTTATGTTTCCTGGGGCGATGAATACGTACACTATGCTATAACCTCTCTGCTGCCGTCTGTTTCTTTTGAATGAACCTTGACTTTGAAAGTGTGTTGTTTGTTAAAAAAATGTTTCATATAGCTCACCGAATAACCGATGACTTTCTTGGCTTGATTTTCAAGGCTGATTCAACACAGAAATGCAGTGAAGGTTCACATTCTCTCGTTTTTGCAATCCTGATTTTGTGTCTGACCAGTTTGAATTTCAGCTTGATTATATTTTGTATGGATTACACAGGAGTTATAAGCATACAAAACAGTTGAGTCGACATAAGTAAATAGCGATGTACTGTAAAAAAAACATTGCTAGCCACAGAACCACTCGTTTATTTAATGTTTACTCTCAAGTTCAAACAGTACAGTTTCGTGAACATTACTGCAGGATTCACATGCAGCTGATGATAATTTTTGTCCATGAGCTGTTTTACTGCTGATATAGTACACAGAGCTAATTTGAATATAATTATAGTTTATTTGTTTTGAAATATTCGGAAAATCAGTCTAATCGTATATGAAACGTACGAAAACAATCTCTTGTGCAAATATGATGAACGGTATCATCATTATGCTATTCATGCTTACTAATTACCAAGGTGAATCAACATAGCTATTCTTACGATGTTCCATAAACATGTTATTGTGCAAAGTTCTGTTGTATAATAACATTAATCATGCTGTTTCAATTTTTTTTGCAGAAATACCACATTGAGCCTTCAGCATGACCAAAATAACTTATTCGATTATTATATATAGGTCATAAGTTAAATAGATGTTTTTCATAGTTTCAAATGAACAGGCATCACATTTAATCAAACTAATTATTCCCCTGCATACTATTAGTACCAACAGCGCTGTTTGACATTTGTGCTTCTGTGCTGTGATGACCTTTCCTGTCTTTGTTTATTAGGCTGTAGACTCAATACTGAAGCCCTGTAAGAGAACCAGAAACATGTAAAACCTGCCTACAGCAATTTCATTGGGTGTATCAACCCGTCAAGGGTTAAAGTATAGGAGAAAATTACCCACTTACAAAATAACGCCTTAGTAATGTTCTAATAAATATCCTCATCCATTTGACAGTTTGGCTAACTGATCACCTGACCCCTAAACTAAGACGTTTTTAAGTAGGAGGACTTTACCTACATTTGTTTGACATTTTGTATGAAGTATAACTAGTTGCTCGTTTAACCATTTTTTTGTGATTTTTTAATAATTCCTTTATTCTTTTTCACAAGTAAAATATGGGATGAATGGCAACTATAATCCTCATATTTCCAAAAACATTTGTACAATTGCACTGATATGTTTCTTTTGCACAATTTAAAAAACGAATTTACAGTATATACGTTGGATTCACTACAATCAACAAGAACAGTGTTTACAAACTACAAACCAACAAGGTATATTACTTTTTCTCACATCATTCCTGATGGCTGTACTCATGGTTTGAATGGTTACACATGTGTCAATCATGCAAATGAGTGCCCATAGTTGGAAAGAACACTGAGGCATTACTTCATTGGGTGGGTTTAGAAATGTGTCATGGTCCTTAATAGGGCTGACTTCTAATAGTCGAGGATTCGACGATTCGATTCGTAGACGTACTGATTCGACTATGAACCTTATACTCGAATAGTAGGAAAGTGTTATGTAACCTGTCAGGATTTCCCGCAGCCGGCGCGGAAAAAGACTGGCGATCGCGGAT
>JABFDZ020000138.1:4737361-4785318 GCA_019775955.2 Pollimyrus isidori | reverse complement strand
CGGTCAAACCACATATTTTGCACATGCACACAATGTATTGTATTTATATTTATTATAATAATAATAATAATAATAATTGACAACACAATACAAAATAATACATTATAATTCTCATATTCCCTGCACATGTACCACAGCAGTGAGGATTGGGTCCGTTTATGTTTTACAAATTCACTGAGCCAGCGCACAGGGTTGCTCCCTCTTGTCAGCTAGCTGGCGTCAAAAGTTCCCATGTTAGTATCTGAGGTGGACATTAGAGAATGGATCACGCACATACACAAATTTGGAGTGCGGCAGGTGTTCGGAGGCACACAGCGACATGTCTGCTAGCACGTGTACGGAGGAGAATGAACCAGCCTTCATTCATGTCCAAAGTGACTCACAAGCAGCAAAAACGTCAACAAAAACAGGGCAGCACAATTTTCTTGGTACTCCTAGCATGCAGAATCCTACCTTGTGGTGCATGTGGGGACTTGGCAGAGGGCTGGGGGAGGCAAGGGGGGCAGCAGGAGGGGGCAATTGTAGGACAGCATTCATAGGAAGTGCCCCTTCTATACAAACCTGTCTGCCAGGCAGTGAATGGATGCTTAAGTTTCTAGGTATGGATACTCTGGACTGGGGGGGGGGGGTTGGGGAAATGAGACAAAAAGTATAAAGTGAGAACGATAACAAAAATTAATAGTAAGAGAACAATAACCACAAGAAATAATAAATGACAGACCAAAATACCTGGGATCTGGAAGACATAATCAATGTCCCGGGAAGATGTGACTTTCCATCCGGCATCGGTAGGGAGGAGGGCACGGTGGCCAGTGTGAGCGTGTGGACTGGAAATGATGGAGCAACGTTGGAGGCTGAACAAGGTGTCGAGTCAGAGTCCTATTAAACACAATGAGGATTAAAGGGTCTGTTACCACCAAGTCAGAAATCACCGTGCTTAAAAGGTGTGAATAACAAGGTGAAAAAGGTGTGGTTGAATAGTGCTTCTGCGCACGACATACAACGTCACTCCCGGATAACGAGGACACAGAAGAGGCAGAGGACGCAGAGGAGTGTTGCTGGGGACTGGAGATGGACATGGGCGAGTCAGAGCTGTGCGGAGATGCCGAATCCCTCTGCTGCTCCACGGTGATGCTCAGGCTGCTGGGAACCACCTGCTCCCTATCCTTCAGAACAGGGACTGTACAGGAAACCATATTTAATAAATTATGCACGGCATTCTGCCATAGGGAAACTCTGCTCAGATTGAAGTGCTACATCTCTCAAAAATAATCCACACCAGCTTTCATTACATTACTGCCTTTGTAGATAATGAACATAACATGGTCATTAACACCTCAAAACACTCAGTTCAGAGAACACCCAAGTCAAAATGATGCAGTTTGCTACTAAGTGAGATTAACGGTGATGTATACAAACCGACCACCCTAACTCACCAGAACTGTCCAAATGCACACGGTTTTTGCCTCCCCACTTCTTGATGATCCACTCCCTGTAGTCAATTACTTCCTGGGTCACTTTGATGATGCGTCCCAAAGTACTGTGGAGACAAAGTGAAGCAGAAATTGTGGGGGCCGTGTTAATGTATTACAGAGTGGGAGTCATCTGCAGGCATGCGAGGTTGTGGGGGTCAGGGGAGGAAGTTATGGAAAGTCCTGGTAACGGTGAGCATCTCCCCACCTGTCGCTGTCCTTGTTGGGGTACGAGTGAGCGAGGGGGGAGACGGCGTGGCTCAGCACAATATAGGCGTAGTCAAAGACCTGCTTCACTTGCATGGCGCCATAGGAACTTCGGCCGACATCATTTCCTGAAACAAACAAATACAGCTGAATGCGACAACGAAGACAATTTTAAAGCCCGTTTTGTTGGAGACTTCACAAACTCAGGAAGAAGAATGGCCCGATAAAGCCTTACAAGAACCCCATTAATGTCCACAGGGATAGATTACTTTTGTTTTTGGGGTGGGGAGCACATTCTATTCATTTGAGGGTAATAAAGAGAAACACTAATAAAAAGTACACCTGGATGTTGTAATCAGATCAACAGCCCGAAAAGAAAAAACACACAAGCAAAAGCTTCTTCATACCTGGCAATAGAGGATCCTCAATGCACAACATCGAAGGCCTGTATCCATTAGTCATGGTTTTCATGATTTCTTCTTTGGCAATATAAGCACCTCCATTCTTTATCCGAATGGCAGTTTTCAAGTAGTTAAAATGCCTTCCATAGAATTCAAAGAACTCAATAAGCAAGATGCCAAGGTTAATGTTGGGGCTTCTGGCGTCGATGCGTGGATGTAACTGTACGAAGGAAGAAGGGCTAGTTTAACAAGGACAGTTTGTTCTACAAGCATCGATCAGAGTTAGCTGTGATCAAAAGCATGCTGGTGTGGCTTCACTTTGTTTTAGACATTTTGTTGAAAATGAAATAATAAAAGTACTCCTGACTATCGCATGTTTCAGGGCAGAGACGCAACCACAGGTTGTATTTTAAAATTTACAGATATTGCAATGTCAATAATAATGTCAATAATGTCAATAATTTTTAAACCAAATTAGTAAAGGAACGATAAAGAATTTCTTCCTTTCCTTATCAGTCTTTTGCTTTTAAGTCATGTATTGCAGCTACCAAAACTACTGCTGGATTGTGAGGTATTACTTGAGCAGTAACATACGCTAAATAAATGCAAATTTGTCACCTGTAAGAAGCTAATGACCATCAAAATGAGGCTGTAGGAGCTGATTCCCCCAGTGAAAACCTCATTCAGATCCCTCTGGAGTAGAAACTGCTTCAAGACTAAAATTAAATAAGGCAGCACAGCATACTTCTGAAAGACAGGAAACAAAGCAAAGCATTGTCATTCATTCATTCATACACACACGGCAAAACATAACTTGACAGATCACAATTTTAAAAATACTTTACTGAGTGATCCCCTTAAGTCTTCATATTCAAAAAGGATTATATTGTAATCCTATGTATTACAAAATCCAGAATCTTAATACTCCATTTAAGGCAATTTAAACTACATTTCAGTGTTATAATATTCATAACTAGTGTAAATATTACATTTGCATGACAGTTCAACAAAAACTGCAAACATATCCACAGACAGACACACTCGGCACAGTCACTATTAAAACATCTATACTGCAGTTTTCAGCAGTGGTCTGTGTAGAGTAAGTTGTGCAAATTGTCAGCACATTTCATATTTCACAATCTACACTTTTAAAAGCACAATTCCAAGAGACCCTGCTTCTTTTGCGGGGTTTGAGAGCCCAGTTTACCAGTAGAAGTACCGCAGGTTAGCTGATGGGAGCAAGAGTGTTAACTGTACACCAGAAAATGGATTCATGATTTGTGCAGAACAAACACAAAAGGCCAAAACAAAACTGCTGCAGCTATATTATTGCTTGTATTAAAAATCCCCATGAATCAAGATTAAAGATTGTAAAACCAAAAAAGTTTGGATGCTGTGTAAAACGTAAACAAACAGAATACAATGGTTTACAGTGTTGGGCATTTCAGGTTCACAAGCTACAAATCCAGACCAGGATTTTGTTTTTACGAACCAGTTCAGCATAAGGAGTCATGGTCACAGAGTATTCAGCTGCTGGGTAGAAACAAAATCATGGTCTGGATTTGTAGCTTCTGGACCTGAAATGCCCAACACTGATGGTTTATAAATAAGTTGAATTTGAAGCCAGCAACATGTTTTTAAAAAAGTTGAGACAGGGACATGTTCACCATAGTACTGCATCGCCTATTTAAACTCAGACTCAGAAGTCAGTGGTGTTTCTGGATCGTGTTTAGATATGATTTCTTCTTTGCATAGTAGAGTGTCATCCTGCATTTATGGATAAAGCAATGCACTGTATTCACAGACAGTGGTTTTCAGGAGTGTTCTTCAACCCATGCAGTGATCTCCTCTATAGAATTGAGTCTGTTTTTACTGCAGTGCTGCCTGAGGACCCAAAGATCACAGCTGTTCAATATGGGTTTTCAGTTTTGTCCCTTGCACACAGATTTCGCCAAACTGTTTTGTTTTAGCGTTACACAACTTTTCCGGTCTTTTCTTGATCCAGTCCCAACATTTTTGAAACATGTTGCTGGTATGGAATTCAACTTGAGTATATACTTGTCATAAAACAAAATTTCTCAGTTTCAACGTTTCATATGTTGTGTTCTATTTTCAATTAAATATGGATTTACATTATTTGCAAATCACTGCATTCTGTTTTTACTTTTTATACCAAATCCCAACTTTTTTGGAAACTCAGGTGTACTTTGGCTGGCATGCGGCTATGCAACACCTGTTGAACGCAGCCCTTAACAGTCCACACCATAAAACAAAAAACACCAAATTCCCCAGTTAGCTATATTACCTTAACGTAATCTTTGATAAATCGAGCGGCTTTTACTCCAGTCTCCACATTAAAACTAATATCCACTTTGACTTCAGTCTCCTGATCTGTTAATTTTATGATAGGAACCTGAAAGACAAGACATTCTCATGTAAATTCAAGTTTAATGCAATGTGCAACGATTCCATTTTTAGAATGGCAAACCAAAGTGAACAAAGCCCACTATGAGGGGCCCAGGCAAGTGGGTCTACGCAGCTCATAGTGGGAAATGCAGGGTGACTGGAACTCACCGTGGCTTTGTCCAGCACTTTAATAGAGTGAGGCTCCGCAACACTGTGCCTCCTCAGGGCCTGTTCCAGCTGCTGTAAGGGGGGGCACTCCCATTTCCCAAAGACCACCAGGTCTATATCACTAGAATGAGTACAACAAAACTTTCCATTACCACTAGATTTAAAAACACTGCATCATACAGGACCGAAGTCACCCTTTCAACCAAGTCAGGCAAGTTTCCGAGTGTCACCTGGTTGGAAGATAAAGTCCGGTACTGAAGCTGCCGAAAATCTGCACCTGGAAAATAAAAGTATTCGGCTAATGTTGTCTATGGATCAACGGATTCATTGTATTTCTGCAATGCAAGTCAAACCTTACATTTACCTGGAAATAATGAGGTAGCTTAATATAGTTTAATATAAAGGTTAGTGCATAGTAGGGCAGGTTGATATAGCTTTAAATATTATCACAATAAAATTTCACAAGTCAATATCAATTAGTTACTGTTCATTTTAAAAAGACTGGATAAATTCAGCCTTTTTTCCTCCTGGTCTTTATTAGAAATCACTTTATCAAGGCACACAGGTACTAATGTTTACACAGTAATGAAGAACACACACAAATCTACACAAAAGGATAAAAGGAATGATCTCACCCTCATACACAGTAAGCAAAAAAAATGCAAGCAAAATCGACTTTGATGTAAACTGACCTACTAAGATGAATAAACAAGCATAAAAGAAACTCTTGACCTTAGCAAACAAAATTGTTACAAAACATACAAAAAGAAGTGTTTCGTAAAAATAGAAAATCAAAGTAAACTTTGAAGTAGATCAACCTAACATCTTTAAGAGGTAAAAACCTCAAACTCAATAAATAAAATGACTGAAAATGTAAACTCTGATGTGACATCAGATTCAAAATCAATTTCAACTATGAGGTAGTGTGAATGTGATAAAAAGTTTGTTGAAAATATGACTTCACAATGCTAAAAAAACTGCTATACTAACAAGCCGACATCCTTTTTTAAAATCAACAATTTCCTCACTATCTGCACTAATTTTTTCCCTGCATGCCATTTCTATTGTTGCGTCATACGTCATTTAACTTCAAGTGTGCATGACACTCGTAGTAGGCGCCATTATCAAGGAATATGAAAGACTATTTATGAACCAGTACGGCAGCACGCTTGGGGTTTGTTCATGCAACTGAACTTCATTATGTATTTTCCTGAAGGTCTGCATTTAAGTGAAACCATCAATAGCAGTAATAAAACTGATCAAATTTGATAAAGTGTTTGAGACACACGTCTTAACTACTGAAATCTGGTGTTTCATTCAGACCCATTACCACTGGTGTATAAAAGCAAGCACCTAGGCATACAGTCAGGTTTACAGATATTTGTTAAAGAATGGGTTGCTCTGAGGAGCTCAGTGAATCCAAACATGCAACTTTGAAATGTCAGTTCGTGAAATTTCTTCACTGCCAAATATTCTGCAGTGAACTGCAAGTGGTATTATTGCAAAATGGAAGCATTTAGGAACAACAGAAAGTCAGGCATAAAGTCACGGACCATGTAAAGTAACAGAGCTAGGGGGTGCCGAGTGCTGAGGCGCATGGTGCAAAAACCGCCAATACTCTGGGGACTCAGTAACTGCAGAGTTCCAAACATCTTCTGGCATTAACTCCAGCACAAAGACTGTGTGCCGGGAGCTTCATGGAATGGGCTTCCATGGCTGAGCAGCTGCATGCAAGCCTCACATCATCAAGCACAACGGATGGCATTGTGTGAAACGCATCGCTGAACAGTGGAAACGTGTTCTGTGGAGTGACAAATCACGCTTCTCTGTCTGGCAGTCTGATGGACGAGTCTGTGTTTAGTGCATGCCAGGAGAACGTTACCTGCCTGACTTCACTGTGCCAGCTGTAAAGTTTGGTGAAGGAGGGATAATGGTGTAGGGTTGTACACTGATATTTGCTGCGATATTGTGGTTAATATTTTGTGTATATTCTATATTAATATCACTTTATATTCTATTTCCTATTTAAATATTTCTTTTTAAAAATAAGATTTTTAGTATTAATACACTCTGTTAGGCCGATGGTGAGTCACTGCACCGTACCTTCGTTCTGATGTGCACTAACCGCTGTATGTTCTGAATGACAATAAAAGTAGCTATTCTAGCCGTTCTAAAAAGTTTGGGGAAGGCTCTTTTCTGTTCCAGCATGACTGTGCTCCAGTGCACAAAGCAAGGTCCATAAAGGCATGCTAAGGTGAATATGAATGGTATACACAGAGCCCTGACCTCAACATCATCAGAAACTATTGGGATGAGCCAGACTAGATCGCGTGCCAGGTCATCACATCCAACATCAGTGTCTGGCGTCAGTAATGCTCTTCTGGGTGATTGGGACACAATTCCCACTGACACCCTCCTCAATCTTGTGAAAAGCCTCCCCATAAGAGCAGGGGTGGTTATAGCTGCAAAGGGGGGACCAACTCTATATTGATGACTATGGATTTAAAATGTGATGTCATAAAAGTTCCTGTAAGTATAACAGTCAGGTGTCCCAATACTTTTGTCCATATACTGTTTGTTTTTTGCTATAGTTTTATTGCGCAGTCCTAGTGCACACAAAACTAACTGACCCAAGTTATTCTGCAATTGATACCTCAAGACTACATTGAATTCTGATTATAGCAAGTTAACTGTAAACCTTTCAGGAACCTAAAAATAATAAAACAACCTGCATGTCTTAAGCGCTATAGTGTATTACATTTACAGAGAAATTTCTCTATTTCACCACTCTACATTGGAAGCAAGAGAAATGTGTGTGCTTTGCTAAATGTCCTACTGAACTAGTGCATATATTTCATTACCGTTTGAACATTTTTTTAATATCTTTTGAACAAATTCTGTCCCGTGAAATTTAAATCTTATCCAAAGTTACCTGGAATTCCTTGGCCCTAAGAACAGGAAAAACGGTACATTACGTGGAAAAATTATCACTAGATATTGTATAAAAAGGTGAAGTGGGGGGGAGCATTTTAAAGTATTAAAGCAAGTATGAAATGCAATTTAATGTCAAATCTTAACACTGTAAATGTACGGGACAACTTAATCGCCAAAAGGGTGGGTTCTGGTGGGTCTAGGAGGATTTCCAGTGCTTATCAAACCAGTTGAAACCTACAGACCAACAAAGTTCAGTCACGAAGATACTTCAGCACTTAGATCAAAAGCCAGATGGACTGAGGACCTCCAAAGCTAGAAAGATTAAGGCATTGGGTTTCCAAAATCTTCAGCTCACAAACCCTAAAGATAATAGTTCGGTCGACTTCATTTCACACAGTTACTCCTCAGCAAAATGTCCTGCTACAGACCAGCCATGGGTCCACTTACAATGAAATGTATATGTACTTCAAGTTGCCTTTTTAATTTTATAAACATATTCTGGAAATGGCCCCTACTTTGGGAGCCTGTGCTATAAGGAGGGATGCAGGCAAGGAAATACTCAGAACATCTTCCTAGAATTCACACTTCTAACACACCATAGCAAATTTACTCATCTACAATACATGTATCATCTTGCACTGTTTTGTTCTGCAGTATGTTCGTTGTCTGCACTTTACCTATTTTTCCACTGTATACATCAAAATTCCTACCGGGGGTGATAAAAAAAAAAAATTAAAATAAGATCTTACATGTACTCTACTTGGACTTTTCCTACTTACATCTGCTGAAGGCCACAGGTCCTTGATGACCATCTCTATCCTGTTGACCACTTCCTTCCGCATGGCTGCTTCCTCAGGGCATGCAGTCATGAATTCGTAGAAATCCACTATTTCCTCATGAAGCCTGGCAAAAGAAGGAAAGACCAGTTATGCAACTGTCAGCTGGAAGGAAAAAAACTAGCAAGTATTTTAACAAAAAAAAAAAAAGTGCTGGATATGAACATTTTATACATAAGTGCATTCTAATATTATCCTGCAATACCAGGACTAAGACAGCAAGCTTGTGGGTGTGTTGTCCACTAGATGGCAACCAAAGCCAAAACACATGAAGGGACAAGAAGGCAGCACACTATTTCTCAGCCAGACACTGATTATCTTTTTATAGTCTCTTAACTTACACGTTGCATTTTACACTTTTTCCTGTACACAGATCACCATAGCCTACACATTTAGATAAATATTCTTCCTATGGTGTTAAAAGAAAAAAGCAGAATTGCAGGTATAGTCATCCATCAGACTTCACACAAGTGCTTATCTAGTGCCACATAGAGGTAAAGTACTTTATAGAATGACCATCTTTGTGGAATGGTGTGACTGACAATAACAGACTTTTTCCACCAAATAGGAGACTTGACCTTAAGGTCACTCAGACAACTCAGATTTTTAATTACTTAAAAAACATGACATAACAGAATAGAAAGTTATTAAATGAATGGCAGCATGGTGGCAGTGTGCAGTACTTACACCTGAAAATGCCAGAGTAATGGCTTTGAACTAGTGTGCGTGTGTGGAGTAAGCACGTTCTCTGCGCTTGCTGTGAAGATTTGCTCAGGTGGCTCAGGATTCCGCACGCAGTTAGTTATCTGAATTGCACAGAGGGACAAATTTTGAGCATGAATTCTTCATCTAACGACAATTTTCAACTTTTGGTCAAATAGCATGGATTTCTGACAATTGTTCCTTTTCAGAATAATACATCCAGTCCTTAACACTCATCCCTTATGAAGGCACAGTATTTGAGCTTCTGAAACAGATGATTTCTTGGAAACACGCGTGCTAAGTCAACAAACTCACAGTTTGACACAATGGACTGGGTGAGTTGTGACTGAAGCATTGATTACTTAGTCCCTGAATACACTAGACCAGGGGTGTGAAACTGCAGTCCCGGGGGGCCGTAGCCCTGTATAGCTTAGTTCTTTCCCTGTTCCACCACAAATGATTCAGCTCAAGGAGTGACTTGGCAATTAGCACAAGGAATTGAATCATGTGTATTAAATGAGGGGAAACCCAAAAATGTGCAGGGCTCCGGCCCCCCATGACCGGAGTTTGACACCTGTGCATTAGATGAAACCACTTAATTTGAATTCAAAACCCATAAGAATACAGCAATGTAGCATTCTTCTATCAATAAAAGCAAGACTAGAAATTCAAAAAATGCCATACATACCGTAAATAAATTGAACCAGAATGTCAAGAAACAGGAATTCAGTGTATGATATAGCTGTACTGCTATATATGCAGTTATTTCAGTACTTTAAAAAGTTCAGACACACAAGCAGGCAGGCAGAACTGGATCTGCTATTCCATGCCAAATGAACAGGATACTAAGGAAAGCCTCAAACAAAACTTTATAGTACAAAATACCTAAATTTTACACATCTGTTTTCCTCTACAGGCTGAGGCCACCTTATATCAGCATGCTCTAAGAAGATTTGTTTGTATGAAATTTGCTAAATTTAATCATATTCACAAATACAAACAGGACAGAATAAAGAAAATATGAAATGAATATGAAAAAATGGTGAGGATCCCATCACAATTACTTCTAAGAAATGCTAATAGATATGCATGGACTTTAAACAGCTCAAAATTAAACACTATTTGCAATCTAGAAAGTGTAAGTGCTCAGTAAGAAAACACAAGACCATTGTGCAATTCTTAAAATAATTTAAAAATACATTCCAGATATTTCACAGTGATTTAGGCTACTTAAAAAAAGAAAAAATTCATTACACTTTTACAGGACACGAGTCACTAGGATGTTTTTAGCAATACCACAAAAGTTATTTTCGATGCCTCACCAGGCATATTGAAATAATGATTTTTATGACAGTTAAAGTTAGTGGTTTCACCTTCATAAGGCGTGAACGCCGTGGGGCGTGTGAAATCTCTGCGTTACACAAATAGTTAATAAATGAGCTCCACCTCAATGCTCCGAGTACAACTGCAAAGTCCTTAACTAGACATAATTATTAAAGATTTTATTTCAGATGAGAAAAACTTGGCGCTAGCCGGGTACTTTAATTTTATAGAAGTGGTTTAAGTCGTTCCAGTTTTCTCGCGAACTAAGCGGTTCTTGTGAATGTTGCGTGCAGAGAGGGTGTTTGTTTATGCACATTTCTAAGCCTTATTGCAGGTTTTAAAGCAGATTTTGTTTAAACAACAGCTGCGTCTGATGTTCTTTTTAAAAGCGCAGCTGTGAATATGAACAGCATAACTTCTGAGAGAGAGAAACGGAAAGGAGTAAAACTGCGTGAATGGGCCGGGTGGTCGGTCGGAGTTGTTAAGCGCCCCGAACGAACCTCCCCAACCGAGGCGGCCCGGCCCACGCAGGCACTTCCCCGAGTCCGTTCGGAGCCCCCAAACGGATGAAGAAGAGGGGAGCGACGCGCGGGCCAAACACATATTTATACACACTAAATGTACTAATAACCCAGTTAGACCAACTCGGATGCAACCAGGCGCAGCTTCACACCCCCTCCCCCTCCCCCTCCCACACACCCCGGCTGTATCGGCTAGCGGCGACCCCCGGGACTCGATATGCCCCATTCTCCGGTCCCCAGTGCCTCAAAAAATATCCATTAACGGTCACAAACACCAAACGGCTTGGTCTCTCCGCCAAGAACGGAAGAGAACCGGGAGCCGAGCCTAGGAGAGCCGTGTCCCCCTCCCGGAAAGCTAAGGGCGTAGCGCCGGTCGACGAGGCTGTAGACAGGCGTCACTGAACGGCTCGTCGTCAGAGACATTCAGACTGACTTATTAAGACAAACAAAATAATAATAGGTGGTGCCTTACCCATTGACGCCCGGGCTGTACTTCTTGGTCTTCCAGGGCGTCCCAGAGTAGGCGCCGCTCCCGTCGGGCGCCCCGGACAGGAGGTAGTTGATCCCGTACGTGCTCGCCTTGTTGTCGCTTTTCCTCCGGCCGGGATGGTGCTGGTGGCTGTGACCGGGCAGCGCGAGGGCGGCGGCCGCCGCGTGGCGCTGGCGCTCCCGCTGGCAGTCGGGCGGGTGCCCGTCGCCCCTCGAGCCGGACGGGCTGTCAGCGCAGGCGAACAGCGGCTCCGATCCGCCGTAGCCTATCGTCTTGCAGGCGCCGTTAGTCCTTACAGAAGAGCCCGTCGACGGGCTCTCGGTTCCTGATTCCACCGAGGAGGAGGAGGACGACGACGACACAGAGCCGGTTTTGTGCAGCGCTTTCCCCTCTCCCAAGTCCACCATTAACCCGTCGCCACCGTCGCACGACAAGGGCGCAGGGGAGGTGTGGGAGCCCCGGTTTGACAAGCAGAAGGGGGGGATCGAGCTGTTGTTGATATAGCCGCGGTGAACGCCGCTCTTGCCGGCTGCCGTGCCGGGGTCCAGCGCTGGCAGGTTGACGCAGAGGTGCTGCGCGTTCAGCAGATGAGCGGAGCCGGACCGGATCTCCTGAGAGGTCCTCCACACCTGCATCCATAAGGCATTAGCGGGTCCTTTTTGCTCGGGCTGAATCCAAGCCACCCTCGGATCCATTCAACTTCTTCTCCTTGCAAAACCAGTTTCAGTGAATCCCTTTATAAATTAAAGCTGCTCTTAACAATTTGCAAGTAAGCCACGTTTTCTTAAAAAAGAATAATAATTAAGCAACTGTTACGACCTAAAATGGATTATGCACCGCTAATCCTAAATAGCTAGCAACTAGCTAGCTACTATAAAGTGTTCAACACCAGGGCAACCCAATATGGCGCATTCCCTTGAACCCGAAGCCATGTGCGCATGTCTGTCGAATTTTTAAACTGTCGCCCCCATCCCACCCCAGTTAGGAAGCGTGGCTTCCCCAGCCGATCACTAAATATTCAAGATGGATTTTTTCCAAATCTGTTCAGTATGAACCATTGAAAAAGAAAAAATTCAACCCAAATAACTTTGTTTTTATTACAAAAAATGGTGCGTGAGAATAATGTATCATAAAAATGAAATCAGAACTTTACTGCAAACACTGTAGAAAAATGCATCTAAAACCGCATTATTCTAAAAATGCATGTGCTGCTTCTGACTGTATGTCGAGAGGGCAAGTGTTAAAAGTGCGTATATAATGTCGTACATAGTTGCAAATTGTCTTGAATTGTCTTAGGTGTTGAATGTTAGACGGGGACACACCCAACAAGACCGATTCTTTTAATACTTCAGCAGCAAAGATTGTGAGATATGATTTTTATTACAAATTTTACATTTAAACAATAATAAAATGAACAGCAGAACGGAATAAAATAGAGCAATTACGAGAGACGTGCTTTACTTGTTAGCAATTTAATTAGACTACTACTGAATCCACATTTTAAAGAAATACGTGTAGGCCTATTTCTTCGAGCCTGTTACGCTTCGGAAAGACGTTACCTTTCAAGAGAAGACAACTTGCCGAAATTAAGTCACCGATCAGGCACCGAAAAGTTACTATATAAAAGATACCAATGGTGGTTTTCACTATGAGCAGTATTTGGCTGACTAATGACTGTCTACTGTAATCCTATAAATACAGCTGTACGAGCAGCAGGGTAGCTGACCCGCTGCCTATAAGCTGGCTGTCTGCATTCGCTGTTTGGGCTCATGTGACAATGCTTTTGTGTGGGTTTCACCAGAGCTTTCTGGCTGGTTCCCACAAACCAAGGGCCCACTTTTGATGGCATAGTTTTCCCACCTCCCCTCCGTCGTATACTAGATTCTGGCATCGTGTTCAATGCTTCACTCATTACACTTTTTATGACGACCTCTCGGTTATTATGGGATGCATATTATCATCACTCGTAACACTTCCTATCTATCCACTGCCAAATTATTCTACCGTTGGTGACTATTGACGGAATAGACCACACCTTTATGATTCATTTTCGCGTAGAAAGTTCTTCGGCAGAAGTAATGATTTTTGTAAAAATCCTATAATAATAGGTTTTGAAAAGAGTGTTTTATCCACGTGATTTATTGTTGCGTTTTAAAGCTCTTTTAAATGTTTTATCAGTGTAAAAAATACATGCGTTAAGCAGTTAAGGAATATAACTTTTTGTAAAATAATTTACCCACTAGAGGGCAGAATTGAATTGTAACTCTGGATGGAGCGTATTCATGACTACTCATTGATTGTGTGTGCATGTATAGAGATAATCAGATTTTTCCACATATTTTAACAATGCATCAGTCAGAAACTTGGTTTTCATTATTTATTTTTAAAATGACTTTATGGGTGGCACGGTGGCTGCGTGGTTAGCACTGTCGCCTCACAGCGAGAAGGTCCTGGGTTCGAGCCCCGGGTTCGGCACAGGTGCCTTTCTGTGTGGAGTTTGCATGTTCTCCCCGTGTTCGCGTGGGTTTCCTCCGGTTTCCTCCCACTGTCCAAAGACATTCGCGTTAGGCTACCCTAAATTGCCCGTAGGTATGGGTGAGCTGCAACCATGAGGGGTCGGTGATTCCTTTTGCCGGTCCCAAGTCCGGGTTGTGTCAGGAAGGGCATCCGACGTAAAACCGACTGGCCAAATCGGACGTGCGAATCGCGGTAGTTCGCTGTTCCCTGAGGGGACGAAGCCGAAAGAGGAAGAAGAAGATTTTTAAGATGCTTGTGTAAGCCAACCATGTCCATCAAGACACCTGGAACCAATAAAGTTAATTTTATCTATAATCTTAAAACTGCTGTTAATAGTTAATAAAATGTGCTTGTCTTGGAGTCTTTTTGGAAACACTAATTTTCACAGTTAATGTTGAAAAGTACGTTTTTGAAAAATAAATCGCTCAGTTGTAGTATACAGGTAAAATAGTCACAGGTTATAATTAAAATGGTGGTGTTGGAGGGGTCATGTGATCTCAGCTATTGCTGATTATTTCATTCACCTTCCCTCTTTCCTAGGATAGATCTAACGTGATGTGCTTTGATTTTGCCTTCTGTATTCAGCTCTGCATTTGGAGAAGGGCCTGTCTAGATTTTTCCTACATCATCTGACTGGGGCCACTCTGCACTCTTTAATTTTCCATATTTACTTGCTATTTATGTTCTACTTTGACTCAGTCTGTATTATCCCTAATAAGCTGAGTCCTTTGTGTAGTATTTCCAGTGTTACATGGGTTTGTTCGTCATCTTCAAAATCATTCTCACATTGGGCTCAAGGTATAATGATTCATTGTACAGGGCATAAAACAATAGTAAGTCAACTGTAAAGGAAAACACAAAAGGAAACCCAACCCAAAATTCAAGCATGACCCCACACTATAGGTGCTGCCCTGTTGTACCTAAAATCTGATCCTTGACATCTGGCACTACTTATACCCCTAATGGCCTAGTTGGGGTCACTTGAGTTAGCTGGACTTCATGAATTCAGTTGCCCATTGGGACAGAGCTGGAAATCAGTTGCCATAGGAACACGAGCTCTTGGTGGCTCACGTAATACGAACAGCAAAAGATGTAAGTGGTAATCTCATACAATGCTTACGTTAAGCAGCTATGCACTTTAATACACTCATTGTTATTCGTTTGCATTTGAAACACCAGTTTTTAAGGCCCTTCTTCAGTATATAACTTCACTAACATTCCCGCCACACAGATCGTTTGCAGCTGCTTCTTCTGTTGTTTATTGTGAATCTAGGCACGACCTAATTTCATTGTACTGTTTATAAATGATGATGGCAAATCCTGACCAAACGATTGTCATTTCTTGACCTCAGAATCTGTTCTGCGCATGCAGCAAGGCCAAATCCTCTGTCAGAACAACCAAGTGCTGCACATTCTCTCACTGATTTTGTGGCTTTTCTGTCCCTGCAGTTTGAGAGCAGCAAGATTATATTAATGCTTCTCTCTTCCAGCTCCATTGCCGTGAAAGATTCCCACATTAGGAAATCACATGACATCTGTAATAATCTTTCATGGCGGATGGTAATACACATGCAATACATTTTTTTATACCATATTCCCATTTGTAGGATTTATGGATACTTTATTTACCTTTTGTACAATTATGAGTACAGATACATAGGATTTCTTTGGTTTTCACATATTTCATCTTGCTCTCCATCAGATAAATAATAACACACAAATATGTAGGCAAGACCAAGTTTCGGGGTAAAAGCCCAGGGTCAGCCGACCTCCAGCACTCTTGGAGAAGTTAGGGTTAAACATCATGTTCAAAGGTGGTACGATTACTCTAATGGTCAAAGAATTCAAACCCACGTCCTTCCACACACAGGCATAGACCTCAAACCTACTCAGCTACACGGCACCGTGCTTGTAAACTGAAGCTTTCGATGATCACAGAAGCATCTGTTCAAGACAACAGCGTTCCAGATAATTCATCAGTATTCATCAGTCAAGTGTTTTTATTGAACCAGACATATCTTCGGTTGGCTTTGCAGATGCCTGCTGATGTTGCTTAGTAACAGGACAAACCTTATTCTCCCCATCTTCATTACCAACCCTATATACCCAAAGTGGCAGGTTGACTGGGTACTTCTGCTTTCTAGTGCAAACTGCCTTCTCCTCCAGACTGTGAATCACATGGCTGCAAGGGAATATGTGCAGCAGACAGACAGGGTCAGAATGTTCACTGACTGCAGAAATGCTAGGACATGTGACGTAAGTCATTTTAAATGTGGTATCATGGTAGGTGCCAGTGTCTAGAGTTTACAGGGAATGATGAACAAATTGACATGTACATAAATCATCCAGTCAGTGGCTTTTCTTTGTGCCAAAATACCAGGTTAATTAGGAAGGTCAGGAGAAACTGGGCAGATTCGTTAAAGCTAACCGGACGGATACAATTGCAAAAATAACAGCTCAGTACAATAGTGGTGTCCATAAACACAAAGCTTATCAACCATTGAATTGTTTCTGGAGGGAAAAGGGAGATCTACTTGTTACTATTAAGGGGAACCAAATATAGTGGGCACTGAGTATATACTTCCTTAGTTTTTCACTCATTGATAGGCTTTGACTTACAGAGATAATAAGCTAAGAAAATAGCTTTCAGTGCTAATGATATACAGGTATGCATTAATTGTTAAATGGAAGAAATATGAGTGAAGGCTGGATGAGGAATGATCTAAAAATGTTTGTGTTCAGTTTTTCTTTCTTCCAAAATTCAAGATTTTTTCTTAAACAGTGGAAATGGGTTCTTCTATATCAGGGTTATTCAACTCACGGTCCTGGAGGATCGAGCACTGATGGTTTTCCAGCCTGTCCTTTACCTGTCAGTCAGGTGTGAAGCCTCTGACCAATCAGAATCAGTAATTATTAAACAACTTCCTGGGAGAACTGAAAACATGGCCTGGATTTGGAATCGAGGTCCAGAGTTGAAGAACCCTGTTCTATATGGACATTGCCTAATTCATATTTCATGTTCCCGAGTAACAGAATGTAAATGGGAAATCTCCCGGAGAGCCTTCTAATTATGAAAATTGCAAATTTTGTCGCCCATTATACCAAATTCTAAGTTTTACTTCAGTCAACCTCATCAATCCATCATCAAACTGCAATCCTGCTCAGGGTCACATGGACCCTATTGTAGGAAGCACAGGGCTGGCATGCCAAGTTGTTGTGCAGTATGGGAGATAACAACTAGCCTAGCCACATTCCATCAGCTTTAGGTGAAACCCCACATACAGTAGAGAGAACACAGGGAGAGCGTGCAAAGTCGGGCAATTCACATATTCATTAGTCTAACTGTGGGCAGAAACCTGAGCACCCTGAGAGAAATTTCAGAGCAAGCAGGGAGAACATGCTTACTTCACACATGCAGTGGGGGTGGCATTCACCCGCTGGGCTACCATGCCACCCCCAAAAGAAACAGTGTCATCTGAAACAGCCCACAACCTATTTACTAAGTCTGCCCAGCAGATGGTGTATTCAAAGTTATACAATCTGATGATGTCACCTCACCTTTGTCACCCTAATTCTTTTATGCATTTAAATTATTCCTGTGTAAAACCACTATTTTATTTTCAAAATCCATAGCTTCATTGCAACACGAGCATGCAAGGTGTTGACAAAATGGTCATGACGTGGCGAGCCCTCAATTTAGGCTAATGCACGTATTTTAAATGCTGAATACCGTTAGCTAAATATTCAGCCCCTGTGACGGTCATGATGTAACCCTCCTTCTGTGAAATGTACGCGTTTGCAAATGCACATTAAGCCTTGGCAGCCTTCAGCACCTACAGCGTCTGCCGGAGTTTGTACAGAGTTCTGAGGCTCTTGCTTTAAATTTCCTTCACTGTGATCAACCCTCTTGGGTCTCTTAAATCCAGAAAAGCTGCCTGGCAACAAAATTACCAGGAGAAGAACAAAGAAGCACAATAAGAAAATATGGAGGAGCTAATACGTGGTAACTGCAACACAGCATTATGGACATCTTTAAGTGCATTCTCTTGAAGTGCAAAAATGAGGCTTGATGAATTTATGATTCAAATTTTGCACAGCGTGAGTGTTTGTCCTGCAATGGATTGGTATCCCAGCCACGGCTCAAGACCCACCATAACTATGAAAAGGATAAGTGGCCACGGAGAATGGAGACATGGATAGATCACTTCCAATTCTGAAAGAACAAGATAAGAAGCTCTGTCCAAAAGTGCAGGGTAGCCTCTGTAAACACCTTGAAATAGGGTATGTAAGCATATTAGTCATTTTAAGATTCATTTAACACGTTATAAATATCAAATTTAAAAAAATGATTAAAAATACCCAGCAGTGAGCTGCAAATGGTTGCATAAGCTTTATTACCAGTTTAAAAGCCTTGCAAATGTGACATAAAATCCGGAGCTAAAAATACAGCGACCAGTTGGCTGTAGCACTGCTGACGGCCACGAGTCGAACGAGCACAGCAGCTAAGGCTCTTCAAGACAGTTTTTCCACACGTTTTTCTGCTCTACATTTAAATTTCTATGCTTGCTGGTGACAGTGAGACAATGGCACAATGACACCAAGTGACAGATATTAAGAAATCAGTTTGTTCCACAACTACAATCTGCCAGCAGGTATAATAAGATCACTTCTTACAGACTGGCAAAAGCAAGACATGTAGAAATGCGTAAAGAGAACAGAATTTACTTTTGAGAGTTTCCCACAAACCACCTACTAATATTACAGTTTGACCACCTACAACAAATAAACACGTCTGCTTTATTACTGATGTGTATCACCAAGTCACACAAATAGAAAATATCCTATGTGAATAATATCTGTTCAAACTGAAGACTTCTGTTATGTGATTTACAATGTCCTTAACATGAGCAAAATCAGTGTACACTGCAGGTCAGTGCCTCAAACTGGACTTCAATATGCATCAAACTGATTCGGCTAGTGAAAATGTTTAAAATTACATAACTCCTATTATGTTCAAAGTTACAACTATTCACCCTGTCAAGAAAAATCCATTTTTGCATAATAATCCAATACCGGACGGTAGACATTTTCCACCTCAATAGATTTTTAACCATATGAAAATACTCTACAATATGTTCTGTAAGCATACATAAAGTCTCTTTTTACACTGTGCAATAATCAATCATCTCAATAATACAGTACAATCCCAAGGTAATGAATCAATGATGCACAATCTGTACAAGTTCTTCAAGGGGTTTAATCTTAACTATAGTTTAGCATGAGATGAAATAGCTTAATTTAATAATAATTATGTTACAACAGTCTGGTGGAAATTTGGTCATGAGTAAGAAAGAGCTGCACATAAGTTTCTCAAAGTTAAAAGGATCCATTCAAAATAAACCAGAGCTGAACAAACAATGAACTGTGACATACTGATCATGTACTAAATATGAGTAAGATTCAAATGAGAAGAGTACAGATGGGGAGATGCATTTAAAGCGATTCGTGGCCACACTGAGCTCAAAAAAGGCCGGGCTGTGAAGACAGACACAGAAATAATGAGGGTACTGATTCACCGTCACTGATTATCTGTTTTTAAAGGAAAAAAAACAAACTGTGGTTAAATTAGATAATGTATAACAAACATATTGTTCTTCATGGCAGCAAGACATCAGAATCGCAAGAGAAAAACAAATGTGCGGCCGGGGCGGTGAAAGAGCGGGCTGTCCGTCCGTATGTAGAGGCGTATGGAGAGGTGGCACGGCAGCTAGCCGTCGGACACCGGCGGTGAGACCCAGCCGTACTTCTCGTGGGTTTTCACCAGGCTTCTGAAAGTCGCCTCCGCTTCTTTGCGGCTGAAGGCCTTCTTAGACTTCCCAGCTTTTCTGCAGATTCGCCCCTGTGGATGTTGGGAGAAAGACCTTCAGTGAAACACAGCTAATAATAACAACCCGTAATGTTCAGTTTTGTGGCCTATAAGTGTAATAAAGCAGAAGCACGTAAGCATGTATTCTTAAATTTCTTTGACAAAATTAGACATGATTACTAAATAGTAAACTTTTAAATAGACTTTTTGTCCTGTGCCTCCCAGAATTATCTCCAGGATTTCTGTGACCTTGTGTTTGATAGGCAATTGTAGTAAACAGGTGGATAGATTTAATAAATTAACCATACAGAATTCAGAACAATTTTCAAATAGGTATTTTAAATACTAGACTTTCTATTTCCACTGCAGAATACCAAAATAACAAAAATGAATGATTATGTGCAAAAGTGTAATCATATAGCTGTACCTGCCAATACTCCAGGTACTAAGCCTATTATTTAAAATAATCAATAAGTGAAGTGGGTCTCATTCTCATACCATCCATATAAAGGTATATAATGGCACGAAATAATGTTCCCCCAGGCTCATGGTGCGACATGCAGACAGCGAATGACAAAGGAAGGGTTTTCACATTACATAAAGTACAAAACATGGGATAGATTGAGTACTGGGTACAAGTCACCATCAAATAAGACATAAGCCATCATTAAATAAAAAGCTGACTAGGCACTTAAAATCTGAAATCCATATGTATTTTAGATTATAAAGATAAGCAACTCTTTTTAGCTTGTAACCGCTATCAAAATGTAACTATAAATGTTACCCAAAAAATGTGCAACAACTATCTTTCCTCAGACAACCACATGCAGAATCACATGTCATGGACAATTCAGAAGTTCCAAATGACCGAACAGTGTGTTTTTGAACTGTGAGAGGAACCCAAGTGAAAACTCATGAAAAACAAGAAAAATAGGGGAAATTCAAACTGCCTAACCATAGACCCGAAACTAAGGGGCAGCTAGTAGTGGCGATGCTGCCCCCCCTCCCCCCCCATAAATACATGGCCACCCCAGTTGACATCCCTCAACAAATAATAAAATCCAAAAATACAATCATAGTCTAATCTGATGAGCCCACTGTAGGGCAAAGCCCCTGCCTACCACAGGCAAGAGTTCTACTTATAACCTACCCAACTTTTGTTAAAATTGTGTTCAATATATTTTATTAGAGAATTTATCTTAATCACATAGTGTAATCACTAAAGCTTAATCAAGCTAGATGCTATTGGAACAATACATCACTCCCCCCCATCATTATCATCCCATCCTCCATCCCTACTCTTTCCACACCCCTGAACCTCTACAACCTCTAGCCTTCATATACACTCTACCCGCCTCTCCAAATATCTTTATTATAAACCCAACTTTGTGTAATATAGTTCTCAAAATGTCTAGAAACGAAATAAGTTCCAGATTGTCACCTATATAATGTTTCTGGAAAGTTTGAAAAAGATCCATCAAATACTTTTAGAGCTAATGTGTTCACTAGACCAAGTGTCCTCTCCTTCTTTTGCTGCCACCTAGCATTGCTTCAGTTTTGGTGTGATGTGTTTCATACATGAAATAAGTTCCAGAAATGTGAAGCTTGAAAAATATTAGACAAATGCTTTTTGAATCATTGTGTTAACAAGATGTGGCTACCCTTCTCTTTGTGCTGCTTCCATTTTGGTGTGATATGAATCAGAATGTCATCAGAGTTCTAGATCTTTGCCCATATAATGTGTCTGCAATGTCTCGGAAATTTATCTGTCAAATACTTATCTTTAAATACTTATAGTTATCTCACTATTAAGTCTAATAAGTGTCTAATAAGGGTCTGTAGCAGCCGACCAGTCCGAAAACCATATATATTTCCCATATTCTAATGGCAAAGGATTACCAGGATTCAAATGGCACAACAATGTACTTTTTACCCTACTGTCAAGGACATTATGGTATGATATGTCTAAAATATGTCACAGACTAACACCAGCAAATTAACTGCGCAGCAAGCAGCAGGGGAACATCAGCACTGTTTTGCCAGTCCAGCATAAGTGCACATTTGGACAAATTATCTACACCAATTAAGATGACAGCATGTCTTCAGACTGCGGCAGGAAACCCAAGCACCATGGGGAGAGTATGCCAACTCCACACACACACACAGAGCAGTACAGGATTTGAACACCAGACCCTCGAGGTACGAGGCAACAGCGCTATCCACTGAGACAGCAGACAGCATACAACACATTTCAAGATTACTCATTTTCTCACTAAATTTCATTGGCATGGATGTTTATCATCAGTACATATTGTAAAAATCAGACCAATCACTAAATCCACATTTTAACACAAGTCTAAGATGACATAAAATAAAATATGTATAGAAATATGAAGACTCTTCATTTGCCCTTCGTAAATCAGTACACATAACTTCCTACTCGCGGGACATATTGTGTCGTAACAATTAACAGGATCATACAGCAAGAAACATCAAAGCGTGCATATGACTTGGAGCTGCAGAGGTATGTATTTATGGGATAAATATGAAGTAAATCGAATAAACGGTTAAAACAGAAAGAAAGGACTAAGTGAAGGCTAAATATTCGAAATAAATATAAACAATATGTTAAAAATGACTAAGATAGTAAATGTGGCAGAGTAAAGCGCAATGTGCAAAATATCGCTACGTTTTTAAGGTGCTTCTCACCTGGCCTTTGACTAGACTGGCTGCAAATTGCCTCATGACCGCTTCCACGGTATAAGCGCTGGACCATCCCCGAGGCGTCAGCAGCTCCATGCAGATAGCGCCCCCATCAAGTATGTAGCCGTTCTCCAGCCTGGGGGTGAGGACCCTCATGAAAGGCGGCTGGAAAGGGAAATTGTCGGGGAAAGAGATACTCACGGATATATACTCCGTCTGGGTCTCTTTCATATCCTGCCAGAGAGCAGAGTCTTTGTCCACCTGGTGCAGCTTAACGTGCCATTCAAAGAGGTTATCATCGGCCAGCTCCACTGTTATGAAGCTGTCCCCCAGTCTCTTGATGTCCTGGAGTTCCTTCATGAGGCGCTTGGTCCTCAGCTGGTGGCATTCCTGTCGCTGCGGTCCATGTGCTCTCCCTGGAGCAGTCCCCGTCTTGACGGCTTGTTTCTCCTTAACCTGCTTACCTCTCACGGACTGCCGGTCCTCTTCTTCTGCCGTCTTGCTCCTCGGTTCTGGGGGGTTGCAGGCGGTCTTCTCGTTGCTTGTGTTACACGGCTTCAGGTTGTTAAGCTTTGGATTAACGCTGCTCCTGCCGCCTTTACAGGAGCCCTGGTGATGCAAAGCCTCATCCGCGTCTTTTTCGGAGATCCTACTGACACCTATTTTCCGTAGCAGCGTTGCCATTGTTTTTTTTTTCTTGGCCTTTTTTATGCTATTAACGTCCCCGTATCGATTGGCTTCCTGCTTCAGAGATCAAGCGGAGACGTACAGCTCCACAGCAGCTTCTGGAGACGACTACTGGACGGATGCAATAAGTCATCTGAATCTCAACAAAATAAATGCGAGAAACCAAAGGCCATATTGGAAGAATATTTTCCAAAAAAACAGCTGAGTGCAACTGGCTCATCTGTATATATTATATTTCGAAAACGTTTCGATCAATTTGAAAAATGCTGTATTACTGAGCACAGATCTCGAGACGCATCTGCAAAAATCACGCACATCTTCCGCTCTCCCGTCTCACGTGATTTTTTATTTTGTAATAAATGAGATAGAGAAAAAAACTATTTTATGGATCCTTTACCGAAAACCCAGATGCCGCTTTTTCATCTGACAGGAACCAATGTTTTGTGTTTGATTTTGATAAATAAAAAAACCTTAAATATTTTCCACTTGCTCCTGCTGTAAATTATAAAATACAAGCCACTTTAATTCAGTATCCAAGGCTGGAGTGCCTCCATCCATCTCCGTTTTCAGAGGCGCTGCAGCTTCGGTGGTGAGAGACGTGGAAATGTGCAAAGCTGAGTTATTAAAATACCCCGAAAATGTAAATGACTAGGATATTGACGATGCCGCCTCCTGCAGTAACCTTTTTGGTTTCTATGCAACACCCGTTGTTTTGCAAAGACAACTGTTCGAGATGATCTCCCTGGCAAGCCGATTATTTGCTTGATATTGGTTTGGACATATTTTGACAAATATATACTGTGATATGTGGAAACGGTGAACGTCTCTGTCTTTTCTCCAAGACAGCATTAAATGGACTAATAATACAAAAAAAAATAAATCAGTAAAGGGGTGAAAGAATATGATACACAAAACATTTTGTATATGACTGACACTAATTAATCCTGTACATTTACCGTTTCTTGGCTTATAAAATCATAAAACTCTAAGTATTAATTTTCCTTAATAAAAATACTTAGCCTGAATACAACGAGAACTTCTACTTAATATATTTCTCAATAAGGAAAATGAAATTACATTAATTTCAAGGGATGCTTTTGTTTTCGCAATAACCATGTAATAGGCCTATTGTATTTGAGCACAAAATTAGTAAAATTTATAAAACTATAAAAGCCTTCTAACCTTCCACAAAATTTATATGAAACGTAAAATGTAGTAATTTTCAAACAAGTTATACGACTTGTCTACCAGCAAAGATCTTTCCAAGGGAATTTGCAATGTGATCGAGCTTACAAATAAATGACAGTAGTGACCCTGAACAATTCCTGGTTTGAAATTTCAGGAGGAATTTATGAGAGACAAATATACATATATTATATATATTTTAAATCCATCCACATCCCATAAGGGTTTATCCAACAAAAGGTTGCAGTACTAGCTAAACGTCTACCCAAGGAAGCACCGGGCGTGTAAGATAGGGGAGACCCTCGGACACGACACCAGTGCATCACATACACACACAGCCAAACTCCACAAACTAAGAGCTTGTATTTATGATCGTGTTTTTGCGGCGAGATTAAGCAGAAAACCCGCAGGAGACCAAACCCACAACCCGGGAGAAAATTAAATCCACAAGTATAGGCGCTGCTGGAATGTAGTGCACCTGTTACCGTGTTGCCTATTTATTAATACTGTTTTCAGTTTTCTTGCCATCCGTGTTTTATTTCATGTTCCTCTGCTATATTACAAATATATCCATATAACGATAGTGATGCAAAAAAGGAACACAGCAGTATGTTTGTTATGAACAGGAAATTGAAATCTTTATCTCCCTGTAATGTACAACCGTGACAGAAAGAATCAGTCTGGCAATTTCCTTCATTATTACCCAGGGAAGGTGAATAATGGTAAAAAAAAAACTCCTGTGACTTGGTTACTATCTGCTGTTTGGTGCCACCTACTGACTAAAGAGTGTAAAAACTAGATGAAGATGCTTATCGTCGTCACACCAGTTTTCCTGGTGAGGGTCCAGGTGGCAGCGTACCAAGCAGGTGGCAGCAGACCTCCCTTACTGTGGCCGCAGACACCAGCTCGTTTTGGAGCAGCACCAGACATTCCCAGGTCAGCTGCGAGATAGGTCTTCCAGCACGTTCTGGCTCGGCACTGGGGGAAACGCTCAAAACAGCTCCCTTGGGAGCCTGGAATTGACATTATTTAAAATTTACAATACAGACAGGCTTAAAAATAGCTCTAAGTAAAAGACAAAATAAAATAACACTGATATAACAATGGATACTGCTTTTAATATTTAAAAGAAAATACAAAACAAGGAGGAACGGACATTTACAAAACATTTACAACTGAAATAAGGTTTTGACATATATACACATGGCTTTGATTTTCTAGCTCCAAAATCAACAATGATAGTGAACAATCAACTCTGTTAAAGCCTGGTAAGAAGGCAAGACGGCAAGCGGTTTGGTTTCAGCTTAAAATACAGTTAGTTTTATAGAGTTTGATGGGCTATTCGAGGGAGCCGATGTCGTACGTCCCTCAAACAAGTCGACCTCAGGACTTCACTTGTCGGCAGATGGATCCGAGTTGCGTGATGCAGCTGGTGACTGCGGGGGCCACGGGCTGTGTAGTTTCCCCACGCCATGCTGCCAGAGTCTCCATCGCCTCTTTAGGATCGCAGGGCGACAAGTCGTAAATCGTGTAGACGGCCGCCAGTTGGACTGCCCACGGCACACCTGTGAATGAGCACAGCGAACAGGTGAATTTGTAGACACTAATCAACATTTTCGGCTCTGACCCGACCGCTACCACCTCCGGTTCTCCCTGCTTGCAATAGCCCATATCCAGAACCAGACATGTAGCCAACCAGGACAACTAATATGGGTCAGCTGCCATTTACATTATTTACATTCATTCATTCATTTACTAGAAGCATCTATTCAAAGTGTCACAAGGTTGAGAATGAGCCAGCCAGTTGCTGGAGCTGGTGGGGATGTAGGGCTTTGCTCAAGGGCCCAGCAGTGAAGTCACACTGCCATCCGTGGGTTTGAAACCAGTGACCTTCTGATTAAGGACCAAGCACACTAACACACTGACCGGCATTTATATACTTAGTTTATATATGAAGGATGGACCCCCCTTTACAAAGGACTACAAAATCATTTTCATAGTGCTCATCACAGCCATTTAACATTAATAGGAGTCAATGGAGGGATATCAGCGACTCACATTTTACATGTTGTGCAAATTGAGAAACTTAAAAACAACACCAAAGACAGTATAAGTCTAAATGTGTGCCACCACCCAGTAAACAAGGACCCTAACCAAAAACAGGGAGAGGGTACCAAGGCTTCCTCTATCAAAGCTTCAAATCGCAGGAAAGGCAATCTACCTTCTTTTTGTCCATGTCTGCCGAAGGTGTTGATCACTTTTGCCACGTTTCTTACAGAAACTATGGCTCTCTCCTTAATTCCCAACTGGCCAAGTCGTCCTGAAAAACACGCAGATATACTGAAACTGAAACCAATGTTATGAAATGGTGACAGCTTATCATGAGGTACAGAACGTAGGCAGTTCTCTTTATTATGAGTATTATAATGTGAAAAGGGACAACAATTTCACCAATTTTACTGTTAAAATGTACAAAGTGTACAGAATTGTAAAGATCCTAAATGCCACAAAATATGGATAGAAAAGTAGCATTTAATTTACCAATTAATCTTAAAACAGAAGCTACAGAAACATCTGGAATGCCAGGTGGTTGATTTCTTGGTTGTGTCACCCACTTGTTCATAATAGGCCAAAGTTCCTTTCTGTTAACAAAAAATAATAATAAAAAAACAAAAAAATCATGACAATTTTGCGATAATAACGATGATAAGGTTTTTCCATCAATGTGACCGTCTACAAAATCAAACACGTTAGCGGAAACAATCTGTGGAAGACTTAAAATGACGTCGCCACCTTCTTTGTTCTATGTCACACCAGAACCCTAGAGCACGTAGAATGTTTTCGATGCAGCAGACCAACATAGAACCATTTTAATAGAAATGCAATGATGGCTCTTTTAAAATATAAATTGCCATCTTTATTAATAACCACGATTGGTCTAATACTAGCAACGGCAAAGACAAGAAAGCAACTCTAAACAACACTTATGGTAACGCAGCAACAACACACACATTTCATTGCAAAAATCACACAGTTATGACATTTCACCCATTGCAACACAAATATATAAATAAACATTTACACTACATGTAGGTTTGCATGATGCAGTGAAAAGCATGCTTGTCACTGCATAATTCATCCTGTTCACCAACCCCATGACATCACATTTATATCAGCCAATCGTGGGCAGTGGGTGGGATCAGAACAAATGATAAGGTTCGCCTTGCGTACCCTACACAGGAGATGCACCGAAATGGTGATTACCGTGACGATCAGCACAAATACGGTGTTGATTTAGTCTAAAATATACGGCCACCTTAAGACAGACCTAAAGACAATTAATGTTATTTCAGACTTACGATACTAAGTTCTCATATGTCCAGTTCCACTTCTTCTGGGTGCACAGCAGATCGAGGGCATACACATATTCCCAAGCTGCCCGGTTCAGGTCATGCCCATGCCTCTCATGCTGCTGGAATGTCATATTTATTCCCATTTGGAGTGGGGTTAATATTTTCGTAATAATCTTCTCAATGTCACAAGGAGGATTCTGAAACAAAATGGTTAGTTTGTGATTTTAGGAGTTCACACTCCCTAAATACACATTTCCAGTTAAAGGCACTATTTTAACATGAAAAACATTTTTTACAACAAGCAAACAGTCCACAGAGGGCTTCCCTAATGCCCTTTCTTCCTCTTCCCACATAGATAGTAAATAATTACAACAATATTAGCCGTTTATAGCAAGACAATGCGCAAATAAAGTTCTCATTCGAGTAATATTTCAATAACCAGAATTCGGTGTGATCCTGCACAAAAAAATGACCAGTAATAAATAAAAGAAATACATTTTTAAAAACTAACTAAAAATAAAGTGATCGTTAAGGGCCCACCTTCTCCCAGCCAAGATACTTGGTAAGGCATTCCAGGACCTCCCCATCCGCCCGACCCTTAATCACTGCGTGCATGGCATTGCACACGATCCCAGAGTGTGGGAACAGAATGTTGTACCACGTTGTCACGATGAATAAAATTAACTTTGCTGACTCGGGGAAATCTATTTCAGAAAGAGGGGAGAGTTAAAGTTAGCAGAAGACAAAACCGAGGATTGTAATTTCTACTCCTGAAGGGGTTACACAGAGTGCGTGCACACCACAAAGTCCATATACACCATGCTGTCCATATACAGCATGCTTTGTCAGAGCAAATTGTCCTTCACAAATTTATCTTCATAAATAAATATACACACGCTAGTATCAGAAGGATTTAACAAGGTTTTTCTTTCACTTTTATTTTCAGTGTCCATCACATTTTAAAGCTATACAGCTCAGCATCAAGTTGCGCTCAATAACTGATCCCATTACTGATTTTACCTTCTTTCAAGATGCAGTAGGCAAGGAGATGAACTCTTTCCGATTCCTCTCTCTGCCGACACAATCCTGTATAGACCCTACAGAGACACTGCAGGTGGTCTCCGCTAAGGGTGTCCTTTTCACTCTTAATCTTTGACAAGACAGCAGACAGGAATTCATCTGCCAAAGACTAAGAGACAGAAAAAACATGACATCAATGCAGAGTTCCTTCATACTCAGATTAAACTGCTAAAATGATTACTAACCTTATTAATGCCACAAAACTCGCGGATGACTTCACGCTCCTCATCCCTCAGCACCGGCACCTTAGAAATCCTCCCAATTTTGAGATGGCTTCTAATCACTGGCAATACATCAAAGCAGGACGTTCCGATCTTTGTCAAAGCCTTTGAAATTATTTCCACCGTACTGTCCGCCACACTGACATCCTGAGGGCATTCAAGCTGCAAGTCTTCTTTAGGCACTTGAGATGTGCCTTGCTGAAACTTGTCTTGGTCCCCAAGAGGCCTAGTTGGAGGCGCGATGCTGGGAGTGGCTTGGGAGCCATCTTCCAGCCGAAGCCTTTTGGCACTTACTGGCAAAAGCATATTCACTCCCGGCCTTTTCCTTGATTCCTCATGGGAAGAACAACTGAGTTTGCGTGCATTTTCCTTTGACTCCTCGGCACTACAACTGTCAGGCTCGTAAGATTTCCCAGTTTTAGTGAAGGCGGTGGAAGACGAATTGATGGACTTGTAACCTGTGATCTGGTTGACCGGAACAGCTACTGCCTTTCCATTTTCGGCCACAGGTCTACTAAGAGTGACGTTCCCCCTCAGAATGTTGAGGGTCCGAGCTCGAGCAGAAAGTTCAGGATACATGGTGTCGAGGATTCGGACAGAGTTCTCCTGGGCTGCAGTAGGGGATGCAGAAGATGCACTCAAAGCAGAAGGGGGAAGCCTGCCAGGAACTGGAACAGCGTGCTTGGGAGTCGCCGAACAGAACTGCAATGGAGATGAAAGTATTCTTTCGCATTTTGTGTCACAAGGGGACTGAGGGGCCAAAGATGGAGATATTTCCTTTGGTCCACCAGTAAGCGGAGATGCAAAAGGAGGAGGTACCACCTTCCCATGCCGAGGTGAGGGCGACTCATGCTTTGGAGAAGAAAAAGACAACTTGCCAGGAATAAAACTTGAGGAAGAGTCATGAGAGTGCGGTTTAGTAGGAGTTGCAGTAAGCGGTGGTAGCAGAGGAGGAAGAGGTGGGCCCATTTCAGATCTGACCTTCCGTATGCATTCTGGTGACCATGCAATAACTGGTGCATCTGCAATATGCACTGAAGGGTTTGGTATGATGGACTCTTCACCTTTCATCTTCACCTTCATTACTTCTTGTCCATCAGAACACTGTGACATGTGACCAGGAACAACACAGTCCTTTGATGTTTCATTCTGGGTAGAGTTTTCAGAAAACCCTTCACCGTTTTCACCAATAGAAGTCTCATTTATGCTGTCGCATCTTCTACAGGATACCTTTTCATCAGCTGCACTTTTATCAGCTTCCTTATCTACCCTCTGAAAATCTGGTGCTGACTTTAAGATGCATTCTGTACCTGCAGAAAAACTGAGAAAACTTCCATCTGCCACTTCATCCTGTGACTGTAAGGAAACTTTGTCAGAGTGGTTTAGGTCATGTAATTTCACCCCTTCCAAGGATGATTCAGAATAATTTACCATCTCATGATTCTCCAAGACCAAATTAGTTTCCATCATCATAGCCTTACTAGCACAGTTCTTCAGATCACTTTTGGTCCTCTTGATTTCAAGGATCGTCGAGAAATGGGCATCCGCCTTAAATGGCCCATCAGATGGTGCATGATTTACGTGCTCCTTTACAGAGCTATGTATGGTTTCCTTATCATCACATGTGATCCATCTCGTTTCAGATCTCAGATCCTTCATCGGTTCAGAGGAAATCTGGCTACTGGTGCGCTGGTGCATCATTTTAGCTTTCCTGTGCAGTTTGAAGGACTCATCTGATGATCCGCTATTTGATTCCAAGTCCTCTGAGGTAGCCTCCGGCGATACATGCACAGGAGATGAGTCAGAAGGTACTACACAGGAGGCTTTGCAGTCTTCACGGACTACTTTAGCAGCCTCCTTTGAGTCAGGAACCTTTTGTGATTGTAATGGACAAACTAGACCTGGAGACAATTTAAGGGTATCAGCCAATAATTCATCTGATTTTCCTGATTCTATTTTTGCACTGTCCTTTTCAGGAATGTCATTTTCCACCCCACCACAAACTTCTAAATGCTCCAATTTATTATCAGGGCTGTCTTCTATATTGAATGGTACATTGCTTGGTTGGGAAATTTCATTAGCAGCTGTAAATATCGGCTTTGGTTGAAGAGAGGAGATTCTCGCTTGGATTGTATCTACTGTCTGATTATCTGCATTTGGTAAGGCAGCACGCTCCCTTGGGGAGACCTCATTCAGGCAGACTGCGTTTTCCTTGTGCTTCAGGCCACCCTCTAAAAGCATTTCAGAGCCCCCTAACTCTGTCACCACAGCCAAGCCCTCTTCTCCCTTTTCACCCACCCCAATCTCAATCGTTTCATTTACAGATTGCTTGTCTTCCATTTCCTTGCATGGTGCCAAAGGTATGGAGACGGCTTCCGGAGGATCACTGATCACATGACAAACTTTGAGGGGAGTATACAGCTCCATCACAATATCATTATCGCTATCTGTGTATTCCGGGTTCCCCATGCGCTGCAGCCACAACTCTGAGGTTCTTGCTGGAACCGCATGTATGTCCTTGTGGTCTTCTGCTTTGTGTCCATTTGGAAGGATACTAAAGAATGTCTCAGAACCGTGTACTGCATGATTTCCACTATCTTGCTGTAAAGTTTCCTCTAGCACCATAACTTTCTCATTTGAAAATGTTTCAAGATGATCAAACTTTACTCCACTAGAAATGGACTCATTTGCACAAGAACTCTTAGGTGACTCTGCCAATGTACCGATTGTATCCTCTTGTGAAACAGATGTCGGCTTAACAGTCTGGTCGTTAGAAAGTGAACTCAAGTGCTGAAGATCTGTGGATTTAGGTTTCAAAGATGACGGAACATCGACGTCATCATCAAGCAACTGAAGAGACCTTCCCATTTTTTCAATAGATGTTGCTTCTTCCTCATCATCGCTAGATTCTGACACAGGTCCAAACACAACTTCCTGGAAAACAGGGCCATATAAACAGCATGACTTAATCTGTTAATGGGCCTGGGCTGCCTAAAGATATGCTGCATCAAAAACAATAAACCTTCCTATTTCCACGTTTGTATAACAGTTCACCAAGAGCGGACAAAAATGGCAACAAGAGGCACTAATCATAAAAATTATACACATTTCATTAAGTTCAGCCCCCCCACCTATTATTTTATATACAGGCAAATAAAAAAAAATTAAATCCCACCTTATTCACTTGTAAGGAAACATGCCTGTGGGACATACCTTGATATATGGTGAAGAAATTGGAGATAAAAGAGAAGGCAGAGGTGGGAACCAGTCCATAATCTCCTCTAAACTGGCCTCTTCCGTTTCCACGGGCATCTCTTTCAAAGGAGGCGGGGAACCCAGATCTACAGGAGCTGGAAGCAGAGACCATCCGTCCACAGCGACCACAGCATTTAAGTGCTCCTTTGAGGCCCTGTCTCTCTTCTTCAGCTTTTCAAGTGCTTCCTTCTCTGCACCAACAGAGTATGATGATATCTTTGAGCAAGAGCCTCTTGGAGGGGATCTGCAGTTCTGGATTTTAAATGGACTCCTATGTGGCACTTTGGGAGAGCTCTCCCTGGAGATGCTGGTTCCGTCTGCAACGAATGTAGAATTTTGAAGTAAACAACAATGGGAAATGTCTGAAAACACATCAATAAAAAGCCACTTATACTAGGAGTCACAAGAGAATATATTTTAACTCAAACAAAAGATACAGACTTATTTACCAAAAAATGTTAGCAGCTTCGAGGTCTGTTCATACTGTGGCTCTACACACTTCCAAAGTTCTTCCAAAAGCAACTTAAATTTAGCTGCAAAATAAGACAAATAACACACAATATAATTTTATCTGCAACAATTTTTATATAAAATCATGGACATATAAGCACTCAAATGTTATTGAGGACTCACATTTATCAACCGTTGCTTCTCTGGGGGAATTTGTCTGAACGGACGCACTTCTTGTATCTGTCAAAAACAAATAACTTTCAGGAATCATGCCAAAACACGTCCAAAACTCAATAAAAACAACAAATCACAGGACACAAACCTTTCTGTTTTTCCCACTCCAGTTTCTCCACGTGTTTCTGTAAGACAGAAATGAAATATTTTTTCCTTAAAACTGCTTTAAGTGTCTTTTTTGAAGTTAATGAGGCTTACAGAACCAGAATAATGGTCATTAATCTGGGTGAAAGGGTTTGTTTAGCAAGCAGATAAATAATTCTGCCAGTAAAATATAGCATGATAAAGCCTGTTATAGCCACACTAATTTGTGCTTAAGGTAATCAGCATGACAGACAAAACGGCGACCTGACCTCGGCCTTCCGCAATTTCTTCTCCAGCTCTTGTTTGTCCAGTTTCAGCTGTTCAATCTCACACATCTGCTTGACGCTCGAGTCTTAGATAGAAAGCAAAACCCCAAGTTTGTTTAGGACTGGGTGGGGGCTGAGCATGCACAAAAACAATACCAAACTGAGATGAAACCCCATGCTAATGCCTTTATTAAGGAATTAAGTATTAATAATTAATGCCATGCACTGCTTTTTTTGATACAGTGTCAAATACAATGTTAATTATGCATGAGAGATGCCGTCATAACAGTTATGGAAATGACTCCAAACGGCTGCTTACCTTTAAACATCTGTAGCCGATGTTCAAGGTTTTCTTTTCTAAGAAAGAAATACGAATATTTACAAAACAACCAACACCACAATCACTGGGTAGCCAACTCTACTCCAGAATCTCAATGTCACCATAATAATGAAAAAAATTAAAAAGCATAAACATCTTTTTCCCCGAACAAAGAGAAAGAGTCATAATCCATGGCACAAGTATGACAGACTAAAACAGAGTTGAAAAGTTCAGGTCCAGAAAGTACAAATCCAGATCAAGACTGTGTTTTAACCAATCAGCTGAGCATAAAGAGTCACAGTGGAAGAGTGCTCACCTAGATGGCTTTTTACTCTGGACCTGAACCATCTACCTCATATAAAAAGTAATTAAATCTGCTATTCATATTGTACTTATTTAACTGTAAGGTTCTTACTCTGCAAGTATTTTAGTGTTTTCCGCCTTAAAGCTCTCAGCTTCACTGGCAGCCTGCTGGTACTGCTTTAAAGAGCTCTAAAAAAGGAAACAGAGAACATTCAGATTCCAGTGCACGCTTCAAATAAAGAGCATTTACAAGCAGTAAGACGAAGACGAGACTAATCACAATGAGTGGCATCTTCCATTCTGACCTGCGTCTTCTGCACCTCTCTTTCCAGGCCCTCTTTCTCCATTTTAAGCTTTTGACTTTCTTGTCTCTGCTTGGCTGTCATTTCTTTTTTTGGAGAAGAGAAATCAAAAGAAACAAAATATGCATTATAGCATTAAAAACAAGAATGTACACACAAGCATCATTAACATTGACATGTGAAAGACGACAGATAGCTAAAGAGACCAAATAAAGAACAACAATGTTTTTACTCTTAATATCATTAGCTATTACTGTTACATCTTTTATACGCACAATTATAATTTTATTTTTCAATCAAAGAGACTCACCTTCCAGCTTTTTTAGCTGAGTTTCAAGGTTCCTGTTTCTGAATATGATACAAAAAATAAGTTAATCGAGGAACATGGATAAAATGTAGTATCGCGCAAAATACTAGAATGGTTCTCACTGAGCCACAGTCTTGGAATTTTCGTCCCTTAGGACATCCAGTTCCAAAGATCTCTGCTCAAACATTTTCAAGGTGGTCTGTTAAATTAGAAAAAAAAGGTTATTACACTCATAAGTAATATGCTCCATATTCCCCCACATAAAAAGCCTCGTTATGAGTAATCCCTCTACATCTACACATATTTGATACCTGCCAGATATAGAAACGTAAACCTCAGTGTTTCTGAAACAAACCTTCTTTTCCTCCAGCTCCAACCGCAGTACTTCGTATTCTTTGCTCCGCTTTTCCAGTGGTACCATTTTATCCATAAGTTCATCCAGCTTTTGATGGAGTTCATTGGACTCCCTGAGAAATGACAGTGAAGAAAAAAACAATCATACAGCTCAAAACGTTTCCCCCATACACACCAGAAGTGACTTCTGAAGGATTCACCTTCAAGTAATCTATGGTCTGTATATAATTCGAGAGGTTTAAAACATTTATATATTTTACTGTACCTACTCAGAGAAAGCTATACAATAAGCGAGCTTGCAGACTGAAATTAAATGGATCTCTTAGGTTCTTTAATCATACTTAGAGACTCCAATCCAAGGTTTTAGGACCATAAGCTAGGATAAGGAACACAATACAGCAGCAGAAAACATGTCTATGACCCGTCTCACATAATAACCCAATGACCCATAAAGCAAGGTTTTGCTATAGACAGCACGACATATGAATACATACATCAATTTTCTGTAACCACTTGTCCTATTCAGGGTTGCAGGACAACATACATATTTATCTCAAATGCTTACCTTTGACATTTCTGAAGCTGTAATAAACAGTCAAGAAAAACTAATATAGTTTCAAAAGAGACTTACAAGTGCACTTACAAACAACTACAGTTTTCACAACTTATGCTGAATAATACAGAGCTTAAAAGGATATCATCACACTTTGCTTCATATTCCGTTAAGAGATGGCTGGAAGATGAGAAAAATGTTATTACCATTAGACATCAGAAGTAACATTAAGTACTTAAATCCTTCTTAGGGCAATATCACTAGCTGCAAGGATATGTGCAGACTTTCCCTTTCCTGATTACAATGCCACTGCAATACGAAAAGAAATCAGCCCAGACACATTCCTTAAAAGCATTGTGTCAATATTATTTTACAATAATGAAACCAACAAGACACTTCAAATGAATGAATGAATGAATGAATGAATGAATTAATAGTAAGACACATAAAGATCACTAGGACGTCTGTAGCTTTCAAAAGAAGTTACAGTACAGGGCAAGTAAACTTGAATTATATGTAGATACAGTTTTGACTTCAGTACTTACTCCGTATCAATTACTTTCTGCTTCAGCGACAGCAGTGCTGCCACATATTCCTTCACGTTCTGAAAAAATATATATTTCAATTAATACAACTTTGAGAAAAAGTTCTGAGAGAGTTAGGTAGCTAAAGAGCAAAAAATTAAGAACTTCGTAATCTGATGTGCGATTGCTTTTGTTTCTACAAAATTCATATGACAACGTAATAAAATAAATATTTGGTTAATATATCAAAACGTGACAAAAAGCTGCACCCAGTGAATTATAAAGATGTACGGCGCCTAACCTGCTGTAAAGCAGTGCAGTTTTGACAGGTTCCCGCAGTGGCATCTGAGGCGATTCCTGCGATTTTGGATTGATTCTCACCGGGCATCATTGTACCAACACAAACAAAGCAGAAACCCGTACGATGAAACGAGCTGAATCGCTATTCAAATGAAAAAAGAAGAAAACGAAGACGGATGTAAAATATCCAACGCATACTGCTCTGACTTCCACAACATCACGCGAACGAAGGTCTGTACACACAACACGTTGGCTCAGGCCCCCAATAATGGACCCGGGCTGTCTAAACATATGCCGTATCGAAAATGATAAACATTCTAATTTCTACAACGGTATATTTTTTTATCTTGTTTCTGAATATATGCATACGTCTTTATAGATGTGGTCTCATTAAATATATCAATTAATGGTTTTAAAACATCATGGAATTACAAAAAAAAGTACCCGGCAGAAGAATACTACTACCGATGTGGCCTTACTTAAGGACTGCGCCATCCTTTGCCATAGACGTGTGCAGCTGATTTGTGCGGTTGCCTAGTTACTTATCATAGAATGCTTTTTGCAACGAAGTTTACTTTTATCCGTCAGTGACAACGTGACTGTCCTAACTTCCAGTTTAATTCCACGTTGTAAACGGTAACCAGTGATTTAGTAAACACGTAGCTTCTATATTCATCGTTGCAGGAGATTGTTATTTATTTTGCGTTGCATATTTACGTGGAGTACCAAAAGTCTTGTGCCAAAAGCTTGGTCGTTTTAGTTAATTATTGATAATACCCCTAGACAGTGCGGAAGTTGATAAAAAAAATCCAAGAAACGTAATTAGAGTCTAAAAATATAATATGACATTCACTGAGATATGGCATATACTGGGAAGGAAGAAGCATTTCTTTGGTTTTTCAGGCAAAGCGAGGTAAGTAAATATGTAAAATGTACTGTTTAACAGGCTTGTTAAGGGAAAAAAAAACTTGCTGTCGATTTGCTTTCGAGTCCTTTTTAACGAGTATATAACTCGCGAATAAAATCGGAAATTAACTTGCCTTACAATGTGAATGTCGAAGTTAGCAGTCACACAATAGGGGGCGCCATTGTCCAATTCAACAGGTAAAAAGTATATAGCGTTGCAATGTTTTTCAATTATGTAATATATGCAAGTCTATTAACCGTTAATACAAACCAAGTATATTCAGCTGGATTAGCGAGACCAGGGCCCAGTCCTGGATGGAGGCCTGGTGGGGGATCTCATTGGTGAGGACTCGGTGGTCACTTGCAGAGGGGTCGGCTGCAGCGTGGTTGTCGAAGTCAGGGGTCTTGGTGAACCGATCACTGGCTACAAAATCTAGCCATTGGAACATGGAACGTAACCTCTCTGGTGCGAATGGAGTGAGAGCTGGTGCGGAAGGTAGAGAGATATAGCCTAGGTATAGGCAGACTCACTATGACGCCTGGAACCAGATTCCTGGAGAGGCCTGGAATATATTTCACTCTGGAGTTGCCCTTTGTGTGAGACACTGGGCAGGTGTGAGTCTACTCATAGCCCTCCGGATTGGCACCAGTACATCGGAGTTCAACTTCGGAGTGCCTCCCTTCAACTTCGAGTTGGGGTTTGCTTATGTACCAATACCAGTTCAGAGTGCTAAAACTATGTGTACTTTGTTAAACAAACACTGTGAAATAAACTATCATATAGTTGTCATGGTTAACATCAGAGACTATTACATATTGCACGTGATATAAGATTAAGACTTAAGTGTTATTTTTGAACTTCACTTAGAATAATGCTTTATTTTGGACTGACAGCCAGCGTATGCATGCTGAACTGTTAGTCACATTGTTCCTAATTATTGGATATGAAAAGTGCCGGTTTGTCATTTCTAACTCCTTACAACATCTACTTAGAAGGTATCGTTTCCCTGATACACCTTCCTAAACTGAGCTTCTCAGTAAATCAATATTGATAAAGATCTCAAAAGAATTATGTGATTTAAATTGAGCCAGAAAACGAAGGGTGGGTCTTACATCACTGAGAAGCACTTGTGTTTTTCATTATTGAAATCAAGATATGTACAAAGTTTTCATCCATACTGTGTACACCCATATATGATTAATATTTTCATACACAGAGGACTTTTCTAATTTGATTTAAATGTATTATAAACCCTATCTGATATTTAATTATCTTCAACAATAATAGGATGCACAGCAAAATATTTTTTCTCTCTCAATAAATATAGTTTAATAAAAACAACCCTCCAAGTCATTTTTTTGTGTATTTGGGACTTGGGATACTTTGCCAAGGAATTCCTTTGGTATTCTGCTGATTCCTCATGTTTAATGGGTTACACGGTCTATCCATCTATCTTCCAACCACTATTCCAGTACAGAGTCACAGAGAGCCTGGAGATTGTCCAGGGAACGCCCTGGATAGGCTGCCAGTCAGGGTATGTACACCATGGGCCATTTTGAGTCCCCAATTCATCTGACTGCATGTCTTTGGACAGTAGGAAACCCACACAAACATAGAGTGAATGCGCAAATGCCACACATACATTTTTGCGCAGAGCAGGCCCGTAACCTTTTTCAGGTTGGCCTTGCATTGAGCAGCACTTTTGAAATGTATATTTAAGAACACGAATCCTGGTGGTGTTGCCCAGCATTACGGTCGACACCCAACCCAAGTATATAGAGCCAGTTGGAAAGCTCACATTTTTCCTAAGGAAAAGTTAAAAGCAGAAAATTTTGCATCAGGTTGTTTAAATGATAGAAAATAAGACTCTGTCAAGTTCTAATGCAGCAGATTAAACATGTCACATACACCACTAACAGCATGGATCAGCTACATATTTATTTTTAACCATGTTGATATATAGAAGAGAAACTGACTCGCCTTGAAAGGGTTTGTTGAAGTTTAAAAGTTGCAAGGGGAAAGTGCGAACCCTGAGTATTTTTTCAGACACCTGACATATGTTAAACTCGGATGTATCTGTCTGCAGAATGATGTATTATAGCCACTACTGTTTTTTTAAGGTTTGGCAGTATTATCTAACCCCTGTCTCACCAAAGGGTCTTGCTTGTTACTGGATACTCCTGTGTTTTGTATGTGGCTCTCAGAAACCTACTCCTTATGGTGTTCTTGATTTGCAAGTCCTTCTGTTACCCTTTGCTGAAATGCTAACTTGCACTTGTTACTGGTCACTCATTGCAAACACAGCCTAGCTGCACTTATGCTTTTCATGTCCCATCTGCCTTGCTTGAAAGGTGCTTTGAACAAGAACATTTGCTAAATACATGTAGATAGTCAAAAATAGTTATCCCTTCCACAACTTAATTTCTAATGGTGATTAGTTAAAACCAGCAATTTGCCATCAAAACAGTGCATGATGTAGCTACAGTACAACTGTACGATATAAGATCCGTTGAAAACAAATCTGCTGACAGCTAGCTGTTGATGCATCACCATCTAATTAGCTCATGCGTTAGATTTCATGACTTTTTCCCTACATGAACACCTTACTCAGCACAGTTACATATACAGCCAAAATAAATGTCAAAGACAAGCACATTCTGCTGTTTGTGAGCAGAACAACATGACATACTTTGCAAAGTAAACATAGATTAATTGTAAGATTATTAATTGTATCTTGCAATATCCTATGCACGGATTCTTGTTACAGTTTAACTGTTGTATTAATTAAAACATTGTATTGGAAATAGTCAATGATTTTTCTTTTGATAAGTTAAAAACTGAAACACGGTAATATGTTGTCCTTTACATTTTATGTATTATTGTGCTTTTACATGTTTATGTTTATTATGTAGATAAAGGGGACTTGATATACTGGTTGTTTGTTCTCAGTGCATTTTTTACACAGCAGACTCTGTAGGAAATGTTATCTTCAAACATATTAAGATAAAAAATATAGAAAAATGTTGTTTGCTTTTTGTCTGGCCTTTTGACATTTCTTTTTTAGAATTCAGCCTGGGAAATACAGACATTGTAAGGAGATTTAAAGGGGAATTCCACCTAAAAATACCAGAGAACAGAAAATGTCCCATAGATCCAGAGGAAATGGCAGTGAACAGTGCAGTGTCGTACATGTTCTGGTGTCGCCAGGACTCGCCAGGACACTTTTAAGGTGCAGTTTTATTGGGAGTAAGAAGGACTAAAATTTCTGATCTCTGAAAATGTGAATGAAATTTTTCTAATCTCAGTGTGAACACTCTGCTTGTGTATCCCTCACTCTATTAGCTTGACTGCTATTTAAGACAAATAATTAGTACCTAACAATGCTAATAATGATGTCATAGTTCATAGCAATTGTTTGAAATAAAATGCTTTAGCAATACATATGTATTTGAAATTTCTTCACAGATTCAGACTTACTAAGTGATTAAAATGCAAGGCAATGTCACTTTCATAAGGTGAAGAGATAGAATGATTATATTTAAAATGATCACTGTTAACAAAGAGACAATAAAACAAATTTACAATCACGGCATGCTGAACTTGTACGTTATTAGGTAAGTTTGTCTGCTAAATAATTAACAAGCACATAATAGAAAAAAATCAGTATTAGAAGTCAAGGAATCAGACGTGCATCCACACCTGATCATGCTACCTCTTGATGTTAAGTAGATACCAACAGGAAGATATGTTAAAATAAAATATTTCCCATTTAATTGAGCAACTTTTATTATGTTTTTAGCTAACATAGCCATATATTGTACATAATATTAAATGCATCTAGACTCAAATATAAATGAGTGGTAAGCAACATGGTCAGTGTCGGGTGAAATCGGCTTATATCTGCTCGATACACATTCATACATGTTAAAATATGCGAAAATGAGAAAATTATGTACTTTATACAGGTCATAAATAAACATGATTGTTGATGTTCTAAATAAGCCTCTTCAGCTCTTCCTAGGTTTCTTTGACACTTTGTAGGAAATTATCTGGAGAGGAAGAAACTAATATTTCAATGCATGTCAGTGTTTTCCTGTTTCAGCATTTTGAGATTTTTGAAACCTTGATGTGAATTTCAGTATGTATTTTCAAAGCATAAATTCTTCAAATAGAATATATTTGATCACGTTAGCACCAGAGGGACTGCTGGATAGGAAATGCGGGGTCAGTCAAAGTTATCTACAGTAATGAACCGAGGCGCACAGCTATAACATCCACTACAAAATTCAAAGTCTGATGTATATACCCTAGGACTGAATGCAACATAGACTTACATTCGGATATAAAACACATTATACTGATAACAGTTTGACTATAAATACAATGGAGTAATTTTTAAAACACCAGATGCATTTATGATTTACGATTACCATACAAGTTAGCAAAAGAAATATAACTGTAATTTTTTTTTAACAGCACCACCCAAAGCATTGCCATTCAGAATTCCAGCACATTAAAAGTGTACAGGTCCATATTTATGCTGAACAAGTTCCAGTAGTCCACAACAACATCTGGAAATAATATGGTTTGAGAAACATTACAATTTTAAAAAGCCATGGGTCAGCACTTGTGATACAATGGTTTGTAGAATATGTGTTGTGTGTTTCCATGACTGAAGTTCTAGCCTAAGATAAGTTTGATATAGTAGCTTTGGGCAAAGGTTGCTTCCTAGAGGGGATGTTAAAATATCTAAATCTGTTACTCTTTTCTTAGTGACTTCTACATGTAGATGGATATTTAATAAAGTAATCTGTTCATCTTTAGTCTGTGGTAAACATTTGTAGAAAGCAATAATTCTGACATTGCATATTTCTGAGTACCAAAAGTATCACTGGAACCAAAAGTATTCTTGTTTGTAGTATACATATAGTACCCATTTCCAGAATACAAGCACACAACAAAGATATGCAGTTCAATTAAAAAATACCTCACAGTTCTTCAAGTCAAATATTATGAGCAGCGAGGCTGCACCTACCTCCGTTAGGTGATTCTGACATGTTATTGTTTTACAAACAAGTCACAGTTTATTTTTCTGCAAATGCTGTCAATGCACATACTTCCTTATACAAATGTGTCAGCTCAATACCATCAGTACTACAACAGAACTGTGCACCCGGCTCAAATGATGAAAATGGCTAAATGTTAGGTGACTTAAATGACATGATATATACATGCACAACACTGCTAATAAATAAAAGCACCAATTTTTTTATGTCTACCTTGATGATCAGTATTTTAATACCTTTTAACAGTTACTTGGTATACATTAGTGGCAAGGATTACCTTGGATTCTTTGTCCACTGTGAAACACCATAAAAAGCACCAAAAACTGCAGAGCAGGTGGGACAGATGTATAGTGCTGTATACAAACTGACGTGACCATCAAAGTCCTTTTGTCTAAAAAGGAGAGAGTTTAGGAGTGTTTCCCAACCAGGTCCTCCAGGACCCACAGATGGTCCAAGTTTTTGCTACCCCCCATGTCCCTGCCAGACAGTCCACACTTTTGCCCCGGGAGCTACTTGAAATGCTTAAGTGAAACATACTGTGTGTCCTGGGAATTGAGGCGGGTGGCTTTCAGGGACGTTTCCCTGCGATCGCACTGCAAGAACAGGACTTTCACCTTATGAGTCCCTTCTGTCATGAAGGCCAAGGCTCAAGGGGGGTCCATGGGAGGAGGGGACACAGGAGATGGCATCGTTTTAAGACCTTCGTGGACCATGCCTGCATGGAACATTCCATGACACCCCTCTCCTCTGTCTGCTCAATTTGAAATGCCATCCATGTCTGGGCCGGCCCGTGTACCAGGCCTTCAATTGCTGGATTATTACACACAATCTACTGTCCTTCCTCTGCCCTCCTGTCTAGTCTGCTGAGCATCTCCTCCCCATTTCAAAGGTTTGAACGAGAACAGGACTGGCAACATTGAGTCCCATAGAATTTATGATGGCAGATGCCATGCTGGGGCACCAGGTGGCACCATTTGAAGGCATCCATACAAGGCACGTCTGCAAAAACACACACCACAAAGAATGAAAAGACATGAAACAAGCAAGAGTCATGGTGACAACTACCACCAGAGGGCCCTACTATAGCACCTTCATATCGGCCCATCACAGGATGCACACACTCACGCTATGGACAATTTAGAGACATTGGGTCAAATAGACCACACGTCATTGGAGGGATCTGGAATACCTGGAATTAACCAGTGTGAACACAGGGAGAATGTGCATATACTACATACAGAGAAGCAGTGGTAGTTCAGAAGTAGTGGTAGTTCCAGAAAATAAAAATCTAGACAAAGATTTTGTTTCAGCCAACAAGTTGAGCATAAAGACTCACAGACACAGAGCATTCAACTGGCTGGTTGGAAAAAAAAAAAACATGGTGTGAATTTTTACTTTCCGGACCAAAACTGCCCACCTTTGCAGTGAGGGTCACTATGACCTTCAGGGCCCCCCTATAAAAATTATATGAATTATTAAGGATATTTTAAGGCCAGCTTTGGTTTTGGAATGAATTTTTTTGGAACCACTTAAACAAGGGGAGAGTGTAAATTAATATGGGGCCAAAGTAGAGCCCCTTGCACTGGAGACGTGATACAACAGAGCTACCCATGAAACCACTGCACTCCATGTGACACTGAAATGTTTACAAAAAACATAGATGATCAGAGCCTTTTCTACACATACAGAATTTATGGGTCATTATAAACCGACTCCAGTCCAAAAACACCAGAATACAGAGGGGAATGAGAGGGCGCTCACCCATGCCCTCTGCCTTGGGGCAGAAGTTGCTGTTACAGGCCTGTGTGGGGGCTGGGCGCAGGCGGGGGTGGCATGCTGGCGACGGTCGGCCATGGACCAGGCACTGCACGGAGCGCAGCTGCACACCTCCCCCACACGTCACTGTGCACTGCCACCAAACCACACCTCTCATCAGCTCTCCAGCTACGTTTCTACATATGTATGAGCTCCTGTATTTCAACAGATATATTTTCTATATATTTCATTTCGAATTTGTGAAGTTGTTCAGTACGATCCCTATAAGTATGAACAACTAAATTGCCTAATAAAGCGCATTCAGAAACAGTTAAGGTTGCAACTGATTGCATTATTGTAAGTTCATGTTGTTTTTATGTGTTGGTTTATTTATGTGTCTAAATGACTGTTTTTTTTCCCCCACTGAATACACAACAAAGTCCTGTAAATGAAAGCTGCCACGCATGTAATTCAACTCACCTGAGACCAAGGGGAAGTGTACCACTCTGGTCTAGCCAATCGGGAGAGATGTTGATGAAAAGGGGTGGGGCAATTTGCCAGAGCACATGGTTGTTGTAGTTCCACCACTGGCTCTGGAACATGCTGGCACTTCTTTGGTGGCAGTCCTCTGTATTTCCCAGTGACATCCTTCTCCACACACATGACTGAACGCTTCTGATTGCCCACCCCACAAGTTACAGAGCACTATGGGATTTAACATAAAACATTTAACAAATATGCTTTCCAGGGTAGCACTTACATCAACATAACCTCTGCAAACAAAAATGAAAGTAATGCCAAATTTGATTAGGATGGATTTAAATTTTAAAATAAGATTTTATTGATTGTGGAGTTCTACAATTAGAACAGCCCTTAACAAAACCAAATCAGTCATATCTGATCAAATAATGTAATACTACAATATATGAAATGTAATATATTTACAGATTTATTCCAATTATATTTACTATTTATAAATTTACAGAGAACTAAAAAATAAGCATATAATTCATGGGAATGGACAAGTACAGAAGTACATTGTCTACCTCTATAAAACTCAGAACGGTATGCCTAAATGGATTTAGTCATTTTTTTTACGTGACCCATCATTAATCTGAGTTCAGGAAGTTTCTAACTTCCTTTGGATGCTTGTGCTGTGTGTCCCAGCGAGGCTCCTGTACCTGCTGCCAGCTGGAGACGAGCCACTGGGCCTTGCGGCGTTTTGGGCACCGCTTCAACATACAGGGTTCCTGGGCACTGGGCTTGGGCTCTGCCATGCAGGAGGTGTCGGGCAGCACGCCGGTCTGGCCGCCAGGCTCGGACCTCCTGCACACCACTGTCCTCCTCCTCTGGCCCTTGCCGCACTTACGGGAGCACTGTGGAGGGGTAGCGAGAGCCACATCATGGTGGCCCGGTAGGGAGGCATCTGTACGCGGTGGCTTCTGGATCACGCGTTTATCCAACAGATGTGCCAGTATAGCCTTACAGTTCTTACAGTATAGCCGAAAACCAAAAACAATTTTCTCATCACATGCTGACCATCATGAGCACAACATTTTAACACAACACTTTAAAATGAGTAAAATTACACTTTATACTAGGTAATTTTACAGTTGGACGGAGTTTTCATGGAAATTAATAAGCTGACAATTCTCTTTGAATGTCCCTGCGACCTTCAAGACCCTCTATAAAAATTCTGTGAATTATTACAGATATTTTAAGGTCTCTGGCACAGGACATCCTTGTGGACAATGTGGTTCCTGTTCTCGGCCCTACTAAGTACACAGAAATGGTTTATACCCGCCATTTATCAAGGCAGCTTTGTTCAGTGACATTAACTGCTTGCATTGGGCTTGCATATAATGATAATCTCATTTTAGTCACTTTCATTATGCATTTCTATATTCATAATTAACATAAAGCATCTGTTAAAATGATTGCTGAATAACAGGTGTATAACTTATTATAATTAATGTAACATCACGCTTTATGGTTGCTTTAGTGTTTTGGTACGTAGGTGTACCACATTAACCTTAATTAATCCTTGAGAGACATTAAAACAGTCAAATTAATCTCAGTGTCTAATCTACACTACCTGCCTAAATACTACACTCATAACTAGACTTGTTTAATCACCTAGATATTAGTGAAATTCATTTGATGACAGTTGGTATATATATACTTTTTAATCAAGGACTGTAATGAGTACTGTTAAATTGAAGTATTAGGAAGTATATATTTCAGTATTATTAATAAAAAAATAAGTTATATAAACACTGTTTCTGCTAAGTTGTGGCAAGGTTGCCCACCTGAGACCAGGGGCCGGTGCTCCACCCCGGTGGGCAGACCTGGACATTACAGCTCTGTCTGCGCACCGGACTTTGCAGCAGTGGACACTGGGTGTCACCAACTGTTTCCACGTGGCTCTGGCTCGTCCTCTGCAGGCAGCTCACCTGTCGCAGCCGCTCACCGCCCCCGCAGCTGCGACTGCATGTACCCCACTCTCCCACACTCCAGCTGTACAAAATCAGAGAAAATGAGGGGTTGGGGATGTTTTTAAAACGATAGGCAGTTCACAGTGACACTGACAGTGCAACTTTATACTCATTGTGGCATAACTAAAATGTAACACTCAACTGTAAGATGGGGGGAAGGAAGGTGGGGGTCCTACTAGGGAGTTTTAATTTGCCACTGTCACTGGAGGCTTTGGGCAGGGACAATGCAATGCACTTGGATTCAATGCAATGTTGGGAAAATGTGCTATACAAATAAAACTGAATTGAACTGAACTGAAGTGGAGTGAACTGAACTGAATAGAACTGAAGCGGCGTGACCTGAACTGAATTGAACTGAAGTGGAGTGACCTGAACTGAACTGAAGCGGCATGACCTGAACTGAATTGAACTGAAGCGGAGTGACTGGAACTGAATTGAACTGAAGCGGAGTGACCTGAACTGAATTGAACTGAAGCGGAGTGACCTGAACTGAATTGAACTAAAGCGGAGTGACCTGAACTGAATTGAACTGAAGTGGAGTGACCTGAACTGAATTGAACTGAAGCGGAGTGACCTGAACTGAATTGAACTGAAGCGGAGTGACCTGAACTGAATTGAACCGAAGTGGAGTGACCTGAACTGAATTGAACTGAAGCGGAGTGACCTGAACTGAATTGAACTGAAGTGGAGTGACCTGAACTGAATTGAACTGAAGCGGAGTGACCTGAACTGAATTGAACTGAAGCGGAGTGACCTGAACTGAATTGAACCGAAGTGGAGTGACCTGAACTGAATTGAACTGAAGCGGAGTGACCTGAACTGAATTGAACTGAAGTGGAGTGACCTGAACTGAATTGAACTGAAGTGGAGTGACCTGAACTGAATTGAACTGAATCGGAGTGACCTGAACTGAATTGAACTGAATCGGAGTGACCTGAACTGAATTGAACTGAAGCGGCGTGAACTGAACTGAATTTAATTGAATGGTGTGGCTCTGTGGGGTAGGCTGGTGTTCCTGACATGTCTGTAGTGTTGGGCTTGGTGATGCTGCAGACTGTCACTTGTTTACACCTTGATGACATGTGGGTTTATGTCATAGGCTGTGTGAGAGTCAGTTTGCATGAATGACATAATACCTTAAATATAACCGTAAAGCCCATCGAGGGTACTTTATGTAAAAATTTACTCGCTGAGTAAACATTAAATGAAAATATTAGGCTATGTGTATTATTACCGGCCATTAAATATTAAGATATATATAGAAACTACTATTCATGCTAAATGTGGCCTAAAACCCATTCGGCATCTTCAGTGTGAAATCAAATCTTATTTAGTAAACGTTAAATAAAAAATAAACAGTAGGCAATACAGTGTGTGTATATATATGTATATCTCTTGCTAGTCTCTCTCT
>JABFDZ020000138.1:4683529-4703163 GCA_019775955.2 Pollimyrus isidori | reverse complement strand
TCTAGTAACTTTATAATGGAGCAGTAACTCTAGTACTTGGACCTTAACTCTAGTCTAGTAACTTTATAATGGAGCACACTGCACTAAGCTCAGTGAGGACAACATCTCTATACTTTTTAGAGGACAGTGACTTATAAATAATATAATACTTGAAATTAGTGACAGATTTTCACAATTTAAAAATGAATCATAGCCCCTTTAGGCTGTTGGGCACACTGTTTGATAATGAGATAACAGAATCTGTACAAGTGGTATAAATTATGACCCTACTGTATGCTCAGTGAATGTCCATGTGCAATGAGAATCGTCTGCTTCTCTGTTAGGAACCCTGCTGGTTGGCGTGCGTGACATTAGGCTGAAGTCTCAACGTGGCTCAGATGACACTGATAAGAAACAAAACAAATTTCTCTTCCCCTCGGAATTTGGTGATCAAAGACAAGAATGCACTGCAGCTAAGGGTTCAACTGGATCGTTGGAAATGCTTTCTCTGCATATCGTTTTGGATGAGAAACTGTCTCTGAGAGTAATTAGCCCTGGCCTGATTTTTTATCAATAGGATATTTATCATGGCTTTCTATTGTGTTATTTAAACAAAGCCTTATTGTTGAATGCCCACAACTGGCATTTGGGGGAAGAAAAAAAATCTGAAGATGAACCAAAAGGGCGTTCTTTAGAACTCTGTACTGCACACAATGGACCATTTTCTTAGCAATCCCTAGTACCTAGAAACACTGCTTTGTTCTGAACTTAAACTAAGTGTAACGCTAAAAATATAACTTCCTAAACAAATACGAAAAACTGAAAATAGGAATTTGATTAGCTTTTAACATCTGCATCTGGTGACAGAGTAACTGTGATGTGTTGTACATCTGCATTTGTTAGAGTACAGAATAACTGTAATGTGTGGGTGTTCATAATCGATTAAACAGTTTTTGGAAAATCTGCACATTAGCTCTTTTATTACAGTAAGATGACAGTGATTGTTATACTGGCTGGGTCCTCGTGCGGCGATTGTGATGACGGGTCGGTGGCGAGCACTGGATTAATGAGGTACTGTGCAGGCTTTCCATGTCTCGGGACTCTGACCGAGCCTCCTTCTCTCGTTCAGTCCTGCCAGCATAGGACCCTGAAGCGACATCACTGTAAATAATCTGAGCTTTCAACCCTGTCAGGATCATGCTTCTTCCATTCCCAGAGACAGCGCCTGGGTAAACGCCAACACAATGGAAAAACAAAGAAGAAAGCCCTCTCGCAATATGACATCATCCATGGTCCCATACATCTCCAATCACTCATCAGAGGACATATGAATTGCAACATTGATGCTGGTGAGTGTGGTCAATCAAGTGGGCCAAGGTGAAGCATTATCATGCGTATCACTGGTTGTTTAGGTAATAGAGGTTCTGTTCATTCTTTCTTGCTTCTTCCACCAGGGCCTGAAACAAACCTCTCAGGTAACACTGGCGCAGCTCATCAGCCTGGCTTCCTGCCCGCGTTCCGGGATGCATGGTGAGCGGTGCCCATCTTATCTTTAACCAGGCATGAAATTTCTGCCGTATCGCCCCAACTCGTGCCTCGCATTTATGGGCTAATACACAATCAGAGCCCTATTAATTAGGTAAAACTGCTTGTAAAGAAGCAGCCTTCTCAAATATAAATAGAACATGGAACAAGAGGGTTCAGTCACTGAGTGGCTAAGATGCCTTATCTAAGTTATTTTGTCAGGCTGTCCATGTAAATAAGAAATTGTAAGTGACCTGCCAGGAAAAATAAAGGTTAAAACTAAATAAAATGTGGTGTGATTGTTGGCACCAGATGTGCTGGTTCCAGATTCTCAAAAACAGGCATCTGCTTAGGATTTGCACACACTAGTGTCTGAAGTTTACAGAGAATGGTTAACAACTAAACACGTGTGCGCAGAACATCAATCACACAATTTGTCAACCCTTGAAGCGGTTCTGGTGACAAATGTGGGTCCTACCTGGTACTAGGCAGGTGTATGTAATACAGTGGGCAGTATGTGTATACCTCATTCTATACATTGTAACAAATATGTACTGTAAGAAAATGCACCCTGTTGGGTATGGTCTTTACTGGGGGGGTTCTGTGTAGCTTAGGGCTCTCTGTGATTAGATGATCGCAGGTTCAAATCCGGTGGTTGGTGGAGTAGTTACTTGAGTAAATCCCCCGAAAAAATACTCTTAGGGTGCTAGATGGATGGCTCACCTTGTGCTAGGCCCAAAGCTTACTCTCACCTCCATATACATATGCGCCTAAAGGAGTGCATGATGTCATATGTGGAAAAAAAAAAACTCATTGAAGTGCGCCTGCACTTGGATCTTGCTGGGCCTTGAGGTGTTGGACCAGAATGGCCTGTAGTGACCTTGCAAAGATTGCCTGCTCTGTCCTACCGCAAAGCAGCTTTTGCTGTTTTTTTCCCATCCATAGCCGCTTTCCAACCTAAATCCAAGCTCAGCAATTTGAAACTGCATGGTACTGGCCCTTTAAGACCGGCCCGACAGCTCACCCAATGGATTATATTCCATGTGCTCCCTTCCCAAATGTCAGACCCCTGACCTCTGAAGTAGGAGGATAATCTCTGTTGTACATCATAGTACTGCTTTTATATGACTTTAATGTGCACCCATCTTAATATACATCATGTTTGTTTAATTTGTGAAAAGATAGAAGTATAGCATATTTAACAATCTTGTGAAATTTACACAGTGGGTAATAAATACAGTTAGATCAAAATAACAGATAGAACATCCCCATATTTAAAATATTACGCAGCAGAAGGAATCAGCTTAGTGTCATGGAAACATGGGAAAACAAATGTTTGCACTTGCTGATGTTCTGTGATTTTCGCTTTTCACCAGCTGGAATGGAGCGCTCTCTTCCTTGCTATCTCTCTCTCTCTCTCTCTCTCTCTCTCTCTCTCTCCCTCCCTCAGATGCCCAACCATTATAATCAATTGCTCCCGTATCTCTCGCTCGTCCTGCTAGTTCCCACCCTGAGAAGTGAAAGCTGATTAGCGCTAACAGCTGTGCAGGACCTGCGTGGTTCCGGAGCTGCTCTGCAGGTGCCCCTGCTGCCAATGTTCATAGCGCCGAGGAGATGCCCATGCGTGATGATGTCATCACCTGGGGCTGAGATGAGATGAGGGTTACTTCCCTGTGTGAGGGACCGGACCCTTTCCAACTCGGGGCTACAGTGGGTGTTACTGTAAACAACCTGGGGATTTGTCCCTCTGACCCGGTTTAAACCTCTGATGAATATTACAAAAAAAACATACAACAACAAACCTACAGAATCAAATTATGGAATATAATACCAAATGGAACTGGCACCAGTGATGCATGAAATATTTTTCCTTGTGTGCCAATTTAACAATAATTTTAAAGCCTTGCTGTTTTTCAGTGAAGCAAATGTCATTCGTGCCAGCAACATGATCAATAATCACACGTGAACAACACAAAGAATAATCGAACACTGAGATTCATTGCCAAACCAGCCAAACATATAATGCTATTCCTGAGTACAGTACTGAGCATGGCTCATTCATAGAATTTCCTGCAATTCCAATGGATCTACCTCACCAGAAGCCTCGTTCCCCAATGAGGAACTAAATTAAAATCAACCGTCACCAACTGCTGTTTTAAATATCATCAAATTACATGCCATGTGCAATGAAGTGCAAATAGCAGCCGTAAAACCATAGCAGACTGACTGAAACAGTACCTGAAAAAAGTGGGCTGAGAGGCCAGGCAGAGCCGAACTCCGGCACGGTCTGCGTTCACAAAAAAAGCACGGAAGAGAGTTTGATAAACAGGGCACGTGGTTTTATAACCTCTAATCATATTACAAGACTGGATAAAGAATAAAGTGTAAATGTTGGTCCTCAAGCGGTCTAGCCTCAGGGCCCTTAGTGCTTGGTCACAGCTCAAATTTGCCAGCCACGATAGCAACACTAGAGGCTGCAGCCCTGGCTGGCGATGGCAAAGGAGGGGGGTAAACCAACCACATACTCCGTCATGCACTTTCTCTACTTGCCACTTATCTATTCTGAATCTGAATCATTTGAGAAGCACTGGTCTAAAGTAACATCAAATCAAGTATTAATTATAAATCCCAGTAACTGTCTGTACTACGTTTATATGCTGTGCTGTACACTTTATTGCTAGACAATGAGCTTAAACCACCACTGCACATGAACTTGACATTAGGTTAAAAAATGACAAATAACAAAGCTTCGACAAGATTGACCACATTTACTTCGAGTTGGTGACTATTTAGCCTAATTTTAGCCTCAGTACACACGGAGTGGGACACCCTTCATAGTTCCAAGTATCGGTCTCTCTTTTACCACCAGAAGCACTTCAACGGTTGAAAAGTTGTGAGTTTGAAGAAGCCTTTCTGCACATCAGTCTCCTACTAAGCTGTTATTTTGGCACATGTCTCCTTCCTGTTATCTTTAAAGAGTCTGACCATTCTCCTCTGACCTCTGTCATTAACCAGGTGTTTTCAACAACAGAACAGCCACTGACTGGCTGTCACTGTTTATCGCAGCGATCCCCCGTAAATTCTAGGCACTGTAGCGTGAGAAACTCCCTGCAAGAAGGCAGTAACCAACATGCATAGAACCAATAATCGCATCACGTTCAAAACCACATAGTCCAAGCATCACAGGTACCCTAAGGCTAAGGCACACAGTGACTGAGCCTTGTGACCCTCTCTGTCTGCTGGACACATTCATTTGCAGATACATGATTTGCTGTTTAGAAAATCAGGTTGTTTGTATACAACTGACTTGGTAGAACAGGCAGAAACTGTTAGCAATGACTGAGGCTTCTCTATATGCTTGGGCCTTAAGTCCGAACTGAGAAATCCATACAAAATGAATAACTTTATCCATGTGCCTCTCAAATAACTGTTGACAACTGCACCCTGGATACAGCATTATGTCTTGGACGACGTAGCTCCCAGAAGGGAGAAAATATTGCATTATGGAATGTAGATGAGGACAGTTACATGTTGTTAACTCAGCCTTTTATTGAATTGACCCAGAGCAGGCCAGGAAACATGGCTCATGCCAAGTTAAACTGCAGCAGCCAGCTGGAAGCTGATGGGGTGAAGGCTTTGGCGGTCCCCACCGACCTACGCGTCCTATAGTCCCACATTAGACGACACGGCGGAGGCTGACTCATCAGTGAATATCACTTTCTACCAGCAGTCAGAATTCCATGCCTCTTCCACCTCTGGAGCTCCAAATGCCAGGAAGTGTTTATGCACAGCAACTCGACTGTGACACTGCATTATGTAAGACCCTCCTCTTCCATGTCTTCCGGACCAAGATGTTCAAGGTCCACATTCAACTGAATAGAGCCTTCTGGCCTGCTATGCTTCATTTTGCCTTGCACTCTGGCAACCTTTAAAACTCTTCTCACTCAGATCATTGACGTCTTCCCTTGCTGCCACATGAAACTTTCTCTGAGAAGAAGCACACTTATACTGTATACATACAATAGAACTAGAAAAGCCATCATCATTTATACTTTGACTCAAATACTTGGCTCACTCCAAAGCATTAGTTTAATCAGCCAAATTCTACCACTCTATACACTAAAGCAATTTCACTTGTACTGCTTGTATTTAATAATAATGAACATCACATGTCTGTACATTAAGATCTACTACAGAAAACATAATAAAAATCATGTATCACAATGATACATGATACAGTATTTATTTAATAACACTCAAGTAATTAGCTAAATGCATCAATAAATGTACATATGTACAATATATCCAGGAAAATTGTCCACATCCTTCCAATACAAGTACTCGGTGTTCATTTTCAACCTCTTTCCAGTTAGTTAACTAGCTGAAATATGTAATGTGATTCCCTTCCTTTTAGCTAGTCATGTGTCATATGGTTGGTAATGAGAAATAACCAATGTGTGTCTTTAGCACAACTTAGTTTTGTTACAGGGAGTTAGGGTTATTCCGACATAGGCCTAGTGCAGAGGTGGCCAATCTTATCCGCAAAGGGCCGGTGTGTATGCTGGTTTTTGGGATAACCTGTAGGTCAGCTGTTGAAACCCAGGTGTGAGGACTCTTCAGCTAATCAGTCCTCTGATTGGTATATACACAATATATGCATATACACCGGCCCTTTGCGGATAAGATTGCCCACCCCTGGCCTAGTGTCTGGCATAGGATAGGTGAGAGACAACAGGCACATGCACAGCTCGCTGTTTGTCGACACATCTGTCGATACTCACCATTCCTGCGCATGTAGCTAGGGCCACCAGTGATTCAGCACTTGACCTCAGGGAACCCTGGTAAAAGCAGTGGTCATCTTCCCGGTAGGGCAGCGACTTCTTAGTGCCGCTTTTTCCCAGAGTCTGGACTGTAAAACCAGGTGCTAAAAGGCCACCTGCAGGCCGCAGTTCCAAGTGAAACTCGCGTCCCAGTCCATGCAGCTTGAAATGAACCGCCTCACTCAGGCCAGTGCCATTCGCTGACCGTTTCCTCCTATGATGGTGGGCGACTGCGTGAGAGATGTACCCCCCCTGGGAATCCACTTCATATGGCACCACAATATCAAACTCTGTGGGGAATCAGGAATAGACATCTATTCATTTATTATGCTGTCAGCAGAGCCTGGAAGAATTTTTGCTTAAAAGGCAAGACAAAGCAAAATGTAATCAGGAATGCTGGGGGGTTATGACTCTAATAATTATAAGAGATAGAGAAGGAACATGTGCTTTTAGTCAGTTTTCATATAAACTCAATATGGCCACAAAAATTAAAAGAGTATGTTCGGGGTTTAAAAGCTAGAAATATAAAAAAAGAGAAATCATAGTACTTCATAAGCTAGGTTTGATTACACCAAATGTTATCAATTAGTATCTGAAAAACACAACTCTTTTTTTTTATTCATTATTTATTTATATTCCTTATTTTTTCCCCTTTTAAATCAGTAACCAGTATTGTTATTTATAGAAAATATTATTTTACTCATTGTGCTTAATTCATTTCTGCAATACCCTGCACTGTCTCCATAAAGCCCAGCTAAAAGTAGTCCTATTTGATGGTTCCCTGAGAAATTAGCTAGGTTGGAAGGCACACCGAGGAACAGCGGTGATTTAAATAATGCGGATGCAGAGGCAGAGCCAAGCTAAGAGAGAATGCCTTTCTATAAAAAAGAACCTGTGTCTCTCTGGTTCTCTGACGTGCCCAAAATAAACGTTTTTAGCAGCCAGAGTGGTAAAGTGACGACAGAGTATGTCTACTGTAATTCTTACACTGCAATATCATAATTTGTTATATACACCTTGCCGTTAGAAAACTGCAAAATCTGTATTGTTATCAATAATAATAATTATTACACATTATAATATTATTATTACATTTATTATTGTTATTATTATTATTACCTAATGGTTTTTACATAATTATACAGACTCAATTACATATTCTTTCTTCATTATTGAAATGGTATGTTCACAGAGAGGGCAATTATTGATTTCAGACCCGTGTAGTCCAATGATGTCAGTGAAATTCCTAAGTAGGCGAGCTCCCTCTAGTGCAAAGCCCTCAAACTGCAGCCAGATCCTGCACCACAATCAAAACTTGCATGGAAACATGAATACTTTATTTTACTTCTGTGCAAAATATTAAGCGTCGCTAGGCACGTAGGCATTTATGGTTTTGTTTTTATTTACAAATGTTTTATTTTTGTTTTTCCGAATAAATCGGAGAGAAAAATGTTTTGGGGAAACTATATAGCACTTTCGCCTGAGTTTACATAATAGTATGCCTGCTTATGATTATTAGTCTAAACCAGTGCTTGAAGTGGGAAAAAATAAGTGCAGAAACTCTAATTTTCCAACATTTGACGATTGTGCGGTGAAAAAAATCAAGTCTTTAGGATATAGAAGTTCCGGAATTGCAAGCACTGGTCTAAACATATGGTATGCAACAATGAAAATGTGTATAGAATTTTAATATTAATCACGATTTAATATTAATCATCATAACACACAGAGGTATTGTGGTATACCACTCACCTGTAGTATGTGGCAATTGCACTACTTTTAGCAAGGGTAATGTCGCAGCATTGTTTTCCTTAGCAACAATTCCAGGTGTACTCGGAGACAATTGATGGCTCTGTAAAATATACAGATTTATGCATGCAAATTACAATGTAACAACACGTGCAAATTTCGGCAATTTTCAATAGTGCAATACTTCAGTTAATGTGTAAATGCATATCACAGTAACAAAACAGTCGCATTTCTCACCATGGGAAATCCTATCGTAAAAAACAGCTGGAATAAGAAGTGAAGATGCAGGATAGACATATCTGCTGTAAATGTAGAGTCATTCACGTCGTGGTTCAGCGGTAGGCGAGCAAACTTTACACTGCACTCCGATGACACCTTTCCAAATGCAAAGGGTTTGGCCGGCCGAACTGAAGCATCAGGACTGACAGTGTCTCAGGTGGTTTTCATACCATTCAACGTGATCCCTAATCTGGCATCACTGAAGTAACCAGTTTCGGTGCCTCGAATTTCACTCATTACTGAAGAGCTTTTTAGTCAATAGAAAATTGCACTATTTCCAAGTCATATTCATGGGCAGTTTTCGTTGGTAGATGTCATAGTTGTTTTTTCAGTTTGAAAGGAAAAGTTTTGTTCTCAGTTATTCTTCTTAGAAAAACGCGAATTTAACCTTTTTGGTCGATATTAACCGAAACACATCTGCGGTTCAGTCTTTATTTAGTCCTTTTGCATGGCTCCAGGCTTTTGTTAATCCTTCAGCTGGTAATGACCGCTGATAACTTTCATTTTGTGCCCCGTCTCCCGGCTATCCCCAGCGCATTTGTGTGAATGATCCCACTCTTTCCCACTAAAGCGCACTATCTCTTCTCATCCAGCCGGCTTTTTGTGATGGACGTGTAGAGCGACCAATAAGATCTCAGAGCGCCTGTCACTCTGTCACGTTCAACTACTTATTGTGATGGACGTGTAAACCGACCAATCAGATCTCAAAGCGCCTATGCGAAGGGCGGGAGCTGTACAAGCCCTTACGGCGGCGCGCAGTCATACCGACAAAACTAGTAGGACAGTGGGATATATGTGTTAAACGTTTATGAATTTATCCATATGTATTGCAGCTGGAAAGCAGCCGCTTTAAAAGTCAGCGTGTTCGTTTAATATAATATCAGAATAATTTTGCACATTCAGATAACCACAAATATGCGACTTACATATACATTTCACTATTTCCTTGACTTTTTTAAGGCAACAGTTAGCAAATCACATGAAATATGAAGTTACTGCTGGCATCCTCTATAGGTTCTGAGATCCGAGAATTTGGACCACAGAAATATCTGCCAGATCAAGATCTTAACATTTGAGAATGGTGCTCAGTCACGTGAGTGCACGACATGATCAGTAATTCACTGTAGCAAGCATGTGTGTAATGTGGACTGTCTATAGGGTTATATGTGGTCCGAAACAGAGTCTATCTTGGGTGAAACTTGTACCAAATCTGACAGACTAAACATAGCCCGATTTTCAACGACTTTCTTTTGGTCTTAAAAAAAACACGACTGTCCAACCGGGTTTAGCACAAAAACAACATCCCATGGACTTTTGATGCTAGCTGATGTAATACAGTCATGTTGGCTCCATGTTGAAATCAGCCAATATAAGCCAAGCGCTTTTCCTCCGACTTACCTAAAGTGTCGTTTAGTAAACATCACTTACAGTATCTGCGCTTAGCACATATGAAAAAAACAGTTTTTCTTTCAGTTAATTCGTGAAAACAACCTTCAGTATGCCTTATCTGAATCAGTGTGAGCGGTAAAAACCACTATGCCAATGACTATTTAAGTCAGAGAGAACATGCAACACCATGGAACCGGGGAAACAGGTTAACTCCTGCGCTGCGTTGCTGTACGCTAATGTTCGCCTTAATTTGTGATTTCCTTGATGAGGTGCAGTGTGTTTATATTCATTGATCAAATATCTAACTTCACTAGCGAGTCCGATGCTGCCCATAGCGAGTTCATCATGCCCCACCAAGCAGGAACTGGTGGTTTCCAGTGAGAGACGCCACTGCTTAAAATACACCATATATTACTGTATCTCTCTGTTTAGATGTAAGCTAAACTGTGCTAATTCTGTGGCATCTCCCATAACAGAAACTTGGTTGCGCTATATTCAGTAAATTCATGTCTTCTGTAATGTACACGTAGGCTACTGAAAGAATATTGGGGAATAATTAACTGATTTATTTTGATTTTGGGGAGCATAAATATGTATTTGTTAAGGCATACTGCTTGTATTTCTAAAATATATTATCGCAATTCTCATTCTAATCAATGACTGAACTGAACTGAAAAGATACAATGCAACAGAGCGAATCACCCTGTGTTGCCTTGGTGATTTTTTTTTCCATTACGTTTGCAACCAGGCTCAGTATAAATTGATTTTTGTGAAAGGGACCTGCCATGCTCGGATGGACACAGGGTTGATTGTACAGCGTATTGTGATGTGGAATACAAGGCACCTGTGTGCAGATGTTTACAGACTGGTTGCTGATAGTTTTGCACACTTGGTAGTCTTCCAGCTATTTTAAGCTTCTTGCCAGTGTGGATGTGCCCATTGATAAACTTTATTAAGAGAGTCTGACAGGAATGTTCACACACAGCTGACTTTCTCAAATGGCTTTGGCACTTTTGCCATCCATTGTAGGCAACTTTATATGACCTCAATCAAAACTCATTTTGACCATGCAAAATCATCCATGATGAACACACACACACACACACACACACACACACACACACACACACATAAATGGAGGCAGAGGTATGATGTAGAGAGGGAGCATTGCTCTGCTGATATCTTTAAAATCTCATCTCTTCTAACTAGTTTAGTCACATGATAAGCCTTTACACCTTTCAACAAACACCTAGTATTGGTTTTGGTAGGACCAGTCTTCCAGTTAGCTGTGACGAAACAGGGTGATGAACATGTTCACCCAATCCCATAGTGGCATGAGCTACTGTGAGGTCAGTCCCTCACCCCGCACGGCTCCCACACCTCTGCACCTGGTCTACCTCCTTCTGAACTTGGACAGCTGCTCCTCAGTGTTAATTGCTAGTCTTATTTAACCAGTCTAGCCTGTTTTGATGACTCTTTTTGCATTCCAAGCATTCTATCACTCTGGTTTTCTCTCAAGTGCCTGAATCTCCTTTTCTTTACGGTTGTGTGTGCCTGATCGTCCCGACTCCCAGTCCTGTAAGCTTGTGTCTCATTCCTGCTCTCTGAATGAGTATGTATCCAGCTTCTCCTGTGTTTGCCCGTGCACTTGTCTCCCTGCACCCTTTTTTGGTTCCTAACTACAACTTTGACTCTACATATTGGTTTTCTGTATGCTCCTTGCTTGGATCCCCAGTCCCAATGATGCTCTGTTACATAGTACCTCGACATCACATGAATCCAGTGAAGCTTTGAGGCACTTTGGTACACCTAGAAGTATATATGAAGGATCTTTGGCCATTTACTATCCTCCATCTCCCCCCTGACACTTGCTTCCACTGCAGTAGGCACTCTGCCTGTTCCTTTGTCCATCAGGTTCTATCTGATGCCAGAGAGACATGTTGGTTGCCTGGAACACTGTTGAGGTTTTCATGCTTAGTATGAGCTGTATATCTGTCACAATGATGTTCTGATATTCACTGATCTACTCCCTCCTCGCCTCCTCTGGTGTCCCCTTCCTCTTCGCCTATTCCAGCATTCCATCCACATTCCTCCTCTCCCTCTTCGGTGTCCCCTCTGCCTCCTGCCTTGCGGTTGCTGAGGGTCCCTCTGACTCTGACCTGAAAGGGTTTATTTCAGGGAACACTCACATCTAACATACAACGTCAGTAACATCAACAAACATCAATGACCGGACTCGGGAAACGAACGGAAATGCGGACTAAATACAAAGCACTAATGACAACAATCAAGGACAGCTGGTAAACACCGGGAATACACACCGGGTTAACGAGGGGGTGTGACACACGGGAGGAGCGGGCGATCGGGGCATGACAGGACCCCCCCCACAAAAGGCGCGCACTCCGGGCGTGCCTAAGAGGAGTGAAACGACAGACAAGGCAAGACCGGGGACACAGGACCTGAAAGACAAAAGCAAAAACACGTCAACGAGGGCCACACGGCCGAGCCAGGGGGCAGGGCGGGCGGGACCCGGCGTCTGTGTCCCCTTCCAGGACACGGGGAGGCGGGGACCTTGTTGGACACCTCTCTGGGGCCCCGGTGGTGGTGCTGGATGCCCACCTGGGTCAGGGGGCTCAGCAAGTAGAGCCCCGAGGGGTCCCACTCAAGCTCCTCCTCCATGTCCACCACGGGAAGAGCAGCGAGGAAGGCACCGTCTGGAACCTTCTCGGGGGTAGGAGTCACGGGGCAACCTCAGGTAGGGCCACGAGGGCGGGCGGAGGCACGAGCATAGCAGGAGCAGATGCCGGGGAGGCAGCAGGCGCCGCCACCTCAGCTCAGGCAGGTCAAGCATAGGCAGAACACACGCAGGCATGACAAGCGTTGCCCCTTTACGGGCTTTGAGGACCGCAGATGCTCAGTCCGGGGTCCTCCCTTACCTCCGGCCGCTCTAGCCAATGGAGGACTTCGTCCATCAGACTGAGGTACTGCTCCTCGTCCTGGGTTGGCATCCTGTTCGGGAGTCCGGTCATTCTGTTATCAGGGCGGGCGCCTGGAGCGTAGACAGAAGCACTCAGGTACACAGGCAGGCAGAAACATACTGTATATACCAAACACATAACGTCAATGACCGGACTGGGGAAACGAACGGAAACACGGACTAAATACAGTGAACTAATGACAACGATCAAGGACAGCTGGAAAACACCGGGAATCCACACCGGGTTAATGAGGGGGCGTGGCACACGGGAGGAGCGGCCGATCGGGGCGTGACAGAGGTGTTACATGCCGTACGTTTCCCAGGGCTGTGCACGTGTTTTTGTTTCAGCTCCACCTACAGTTCAGGGGGTGAAGGTCTGTCTCTGATCGCACACTGATGCTTCACCACTGCACCCGGTCTCCCTCTTCCTGAACTCTCGAGGCTGCTTCTCAGTGGTAAATGCCATCAGTATGTGTCCTGTTTAGAGATGAAATGATTGCTATTCTCTTGACCGATTCCGATTTTTTGCAGGTGTGACCAGCTAATACCTATTTTCGCAAATTCCAATTTTCATTCTAAGAACTATAATTGACGGCATATACAAACAAAAATCAGCTTCGATGCAAAATTCAGTTTTCATAATAGAAAAAATTGACTGAAATATTTTTCATTATAATAAATTTTCCACCCAAGTTCAAAGTTTGAGGATCTTCCATTTGCTGTGAGTGGCCTTTAAATTTGTGGTTCTAGTAGCAAATTTAAAGCTCCAAATTGTGTAGCTACTCCGCCACCGTCTGGGCACCAACTTCTGTTTTTTTCAGTCCAGAATAGACTGGATCTGGGCCCTTGCTCATTTCTGGCTTGAGACTTCAGAATAGGCTTGTTGAGAGACAAGCCCATGCTATGCACTCATTAGCTGGAGGAGTCGCAAGGTGCTCTGTAATAAATGCACAATTCTTAAAATATCTGAGATGCTTTATGAGTTTAATTTTGCATGCCGCAGTACACACTGAAGTTTTAGTTACATCTTGTGTTATCCATTTTTCTAGTCTGTGTGCTTACAGTAAACAATGTATGCATTTTTAAGGCTGAACTCTTTGAGATGAACAGATGTTTAGAAACAGTTGCATTAATTTCTTTAGAAGTTGTCTTTTAATTTTCCGTATTTGATTACTTTCTAGTAGACTCATGTTAGCACCCGTGCACATGCTATTTATGTTTGTCCTGTAAACCTGTAATGAAACTCTGAACAGGGAGCTCAGTTATGTAAAATCTACTGTCTGATGCTAAATTTCATTCTGATTCAGAATCCCTTTATTCACCAAATACAATTTTGTACTTATTAGTTTTTTGAATTTGTTTTGGTGCAGGTGCTGGCATGAAGTATGCAACCTAAACGTACTGTCAAGACAAAAACACAAAAAGCAATAAATTGACTAAAAATAATCTAGAGATAGAAATAGGAATATAGATGTGCAATTAATAAATAAACATGAAGACGTAAATAATGGTGAGATGACCAGATATATATTTGCAGAAACAGCTTTGGGGTGTGTACAAATAAGCCTATACATTGAATAAGAGTGTAAAATACAGTGAGTGACTAATTAGGGAAAGGTCCCTTATGTCTCCCATAAAGGGTAAAGTAGCGATTGCAGTACACCGTCATAAAAAAGGGTTTAACCCTGGTACAGTTTTGTTCCCCAAGGTACACGCAACAATAATGTACCTTCAATGGCACAAAAATGTAGAGAGTCTATTTCTGTACCTTAAAAGCTTCATTTGCCTACAACTGTAGTACAATTGGCAGACCCTGGAGGATCCAGCCCCAGGAAAGTAATTGTACCCTCAAAGGTACCAATTGGTACTTTTTTCTGACGGTGTGTTGAGACAGTGGTATAAGTTGACGATTGCTTTGCTCGGTTTGCTGAGAGTGTAACCGTCACGGATTTGAGGACAAATGAACGCTGATGGAGGACTTGTACATTTTTATTCTTCACTGCCAAGCGCTGAGTGGGAAGTTTGCTGAAGGGATTTTGCAATGGCACTTTCAAACCAGTCTGGAGTTTAAAAATGATAAATACTGTCTGCCCGTTGGCTTTGTTACGCCGTAAATCCCCGCGCCACTGGGAAAACTCCCGTACACTTGACAGTACATTACCTCAGAGTGCAGCGTGAGAACACATCGTAACTTTTTTTTTTCCAGGATCAGGAAACAAGCTTTTATTTCACATGAAATTTTTAAGTATGGGTGCATTTTCTGCTAGTTCAACACGGTATTCCTGTACATATCAGCCATGCACACACCATATCATCTTTTCAAATGAGGACAATATTAAATATATATTTAAAGTGAAATACTTTTTGGGCACATTGCACGTTTTGAGTCCTACACGGCTCTATTGAAAGTTTCCTGAGAGAACCGGGACCTGTGAGACTCAATGCCAGGGACCTTCGGACACAATTAAGTCTCTGTGAAATGAGCTGGACGGATTTCAGCCTGCGGTCTGGCTTAATTGGCTGTCTGAGAATTCCGGGACGGACAGTGGCTCCCCGCCACCTGATGCATACTAGTCTCAGCTGGGGGGGCGGCAGTGGAAACTGACAGACGACTGGGCTGGTGAAATAATGCATGTCTATATTGCTGCTACTGATTCCAAGGCATTCCTTGTTATGATATGGAGGGATGGGGTGAAGGTGGGGTCCTATGTATGAATGAACACACTGCCTGTGACAAGCCCTATATCGCAACAATGAGTTGAGATCATGACAGTGGGGACTTTAAGAAGTAACAAAATGGCTCTTTGCTCCTCAAAAATAGTCCAGTTGTAAACTAAAGCACCGAGATTTATATTAAAGATTGTTGGCTTTAAAAACATAACCAAAATGATCAGTTATAGTGCCTCTGCATATAAAACTTAAGAAGCTTGTGTTACGTTACAGATTTTATCTTAGCTGAAGAATGTTTTTGAAAATGCTGTCAGATAGACTTATTGCAGAGTGTTAACATTGTTCTTCTGGGATGAGCTGAGAGGGAGCCCGGGTAGACTGATCTACACAAGTGTCATGGATTATACATCTGGATCATCTGGAGGTGGGTACTGTCATGGTGAATGACCACACCTGCAGGAGATACCCGATGGACTGTATTCTTGACCAGATGTGACATAGATATCACGGGCTAGTTTATTAACAAACATTTTGGCATCAAAAACAACAAAATAAGTGAGTGACAACTATAGAGAATAGTCTGGCAAAAAATAACTGGTTGAAATCCATTCACCTGTCTTCTTAAGTCATCACAGGACACACTCACACACCATTCACTTACTCACCTATGGGCCGTTTGGAAACTCCAGTCAATTTCAGCATGCTGTTGGACTGTGGAGGGAAACTGGAGTAACCAGAGGGAACCCCATGACAACATAGGGAGAACATGCAAACTCTACACACATTGAGCTACAGCAGAGACTCAAGCCCTAGTCCCAAAGGTATGAGGCAACTGTACTAACCGCTGCACCACCTTGCTTCTCCTCCTAGTTGAAAATTTTAGTGACAAACCTGCTACTAAATTACCTCTTAAATTTGTTACACCAGAGTTACACCTTGTGAAAGTTTTTGCAGTTACAAACCGTCCTCATACAGTATGAATCAATACACAATTATTTTGTTAAACATCTGTGTTAAAGATGGTACCCACTCACCAATGATACCAATCAAAAACTGGGACATGCCAAGACGCCTACAAAGGAGGGTGACAGAGTGTTGCATCACATGACCCGGCCACCTGACCTAAACACATTAGAAAGAGTTTAGGAGGAGTTTAACCAGAGTGTGAAGAAAAAGCAGCAAATGAGAGCTCAGCATATAGGTGGGGCTTCCTTCAGGACAGCTAGAAATGCATCGCAGGAGGCCACCCCATGAAACTGGCATAGAGGAGAAAGTGGGGCAATTGGGGTTAAGGGCTTTGCTCAAGGTACATCACTCTGCTGAACCAGGGATTTGAAACAGCAGCCTTCTGAGTCCCAACAAAAAGAGCCATTTTTTTTGTTTAATACGTTTTGGCCAGTGTACAATTCCATAGTTGCTATTTTATAGTTTTGATGTCTTTATTCTGAAATGCAGAGAATAGTACAAGTGAACCTTTCAGAGGGTAGGTGTCTCCACACTTTTAACTTGTACTGCATATAACTCCAATTAATAAACACCTCCCTTATTAATCTCTCTGTCAGTTTTGGCGACACAGTTTCTGGAAAATTTCAGAAGTGAAGCTCCTCCATTTTCTGCAGCACGCGTACAGTGTCACTGAATCACTGTGGCTTATCCCTCTTCTGGAAAATTGTAGTGCCGGTATGCATACTTGAGATCATGCTTAACAGCGAATTGTTGTGATATAAGATTTCGTCAAATTTGGCTTTTTTCTTGCAGTTGTTTTTGGAAATCCTGAAATAATCCAAATCTCCAAATGTGAATAGGCCAGCTGGAATGGGAGTTAATCCATGAGATTCAGAGTTCAGCATAATGTTGTGTGTGACACATTTTTTATCAAAAAAAATGATGCTCATGAGGAGCACTAACCCAGGAGTATCTGGATCATGTTCACTCCTGGTTTTCAGTGCCCAAAAACTATACAAATAAGCTGCAAGTGCAAATATTCCGCACAGAACAATAAAAACAGGACGCAGTTAAATTCCCTGGATTGCACTGTAAATTTTTTTTCCAGACTGCTAAATGAAACGTGTTAGCCCTGGCTCAGCAGCTCGCCTGGCAACTTCAAGATTAAAATGACATCGGGAAACAGATGGAGTAATATATGTCTGCTCTTTTTATATACAAAAGACAGATTCAAATATATTGTGTGCAAACTTGAGGAAGCTGAATTCTTGGAAACGAGTGCACATCACAGCCCTGCTTGGCTACTGCCTGTTTTATCCTAAGTGTTGACTATTTTATCCCATATGTCAGTTCAGGGTCGAGTCTCTATTACCTTAGGATTTATTTCAGACCTGCTCTATTAAACACAACATCTCGAGGGGTTATACATTATTAATATAAATTTTACGCTAACAATGGGCGGGTTTGTTCTTTCAGTGGTCCCACTCAAATAGACACGCTGGGGTTCCACCTCAACACTAAATACTTCTGTTATAGGACTAGATGGAACAATCCCTTGATTACCTAAGATTTGTGGTGTGAGGTATCATTTGTAGTGATGTCAGAGTGTGTGGGGGGTGGGGGGTGGTGTAAGCTTCTTTGGGGTTATCAGGTGGGCATCTTCCTTCACTGGTGTTTTGATGTCGGGCCCCCTACACCCAGTGCTTGAAGTGGGCCGGAACGCAGTGCTAAAGACTTGATTTTATTTTTCACAGCACAAATGTCGGAAAATTAGAGTTCCTGCACTTATTTTTTTCCCACTTCAAGCACTGCCTAAACCTCCAGAGGGCTCATCACCAACGTTTGGTGTCCCAACCCTCCTGACTCCCTGTTGTTACTTTGGGGCACGGGATCGGCTTTGCGTGCTCTGCTGCTCCTGAGAGGCCTTTGATGGCCTGTCTTTGGGCTTGGCCTCGAATATGAATATCCTTAAGTAGCCTGATGGTTGTCTTGCCCACGAAGCCTCTTCCTTGGTTATGCTGGACATAGGAAGTTCAATCACGCCTCTTCCATGCAGCCCGATGTTACTGAAGCCTCTCGGAAGCCCCAGCCATTTTTTGGTGTGTGAGCTGATCACCGTCTCAAGTTTCTCATCCTTTGAGATTGGGATCTCATAGATGGCCAGAGGTCACATGAGGCGGGGTAATACCCCAAATTGAAGGCACCAAAGCTTCATTCTGCCTGGGAGCATAGTCTTGTTGATACACTCCAATCCTTGTATGGTTTCTTGCCTAAGGTGGTCTACTTGTTCAGTGTCCTTGAGGGCTGCATCATATCAACGTCCAAGACTCTGTACTGGCTTAGTGAGTAGAATCAAATGCTGGCTAGTGGCTGCAGTTCATGCTACTCCAGCATCTAAATGTTGAACACGTCGGTTTAATATTTAGCATAGTGATAAGTTGTGGCCAGCAGAGGGCTAAACAAACCCGAGGGCCCCTGCTTGGTTTGAGTGGTGGTAAACATCACTGCTGACTGAAGAATTGCTCTAATGATTCATAGTCATGTGAATGTAATCTGCATTCCAGTGGGAGAAGTAAAAAAAAGTAGCTCATGACACCCTGCAGGGGGCGCTTTCCATTATATGCATAGCGATGTTTAATGTCTTAAGTCATTTTTATAGGAAATGATCTGTCATTTTGTCATTATGGGTAAGAGGGGTGCAGTTATTGCCGAAACTACCAGCCATATTATTAAATACCAGGATCATAATTACAATAACAGCATGAAACTAAACATCAAAAGTAAAAGTATTACCTCCTATGACAAGGCATTTATTTATTGAGGAATATGTTACAAAATTAGTAAATTAAAAAAAAAACCAAATGAATACATCAAACTACATTGGCATATTTTGTACAGAACTCTATGGCATTGTGTTGGATACATGACTTGAAGATTGATTATTATCATTTTACACATTGCAGACTTAGGTCTCCAGAGAAATAGTTAGTCAGTGTTTAGCTTCCCTGAAGTAGTTATGTGTAAAGGATTTAGGAGCTACTGGGGACAGCTTGGGTGGTATCTAATTTTTCATACCGTTATATTGTCCAGACATTATCCTGCTGTTTTTCGTATTTTGATGGTACTTTTAATGCTATTCCAATATTTTGATATCTTGATGATAAAAGTCCTCCATAACAAATTTGACCAATAAATTGGTGAAAATAAATATTCCCAAAATACAGGAGTATACCACATTACCTTAATACTGCCGAAGTCTAGGTCAGTATACCACATTACCTTAATACTGCCGAAGTCTAGGT
>JABFDZ020000138.1:4613388-4632235 GCA_019775955.2 Pollimyrus isidori | reverse complement strand
GTAGGGGCTCCTTGCATCGTGTAACTCTTCTATGCCACACCACAGAGGATGTGAGTACTGGTAGGGGCTCCTTACATCGTGTAACTCTTCTATGCCACACCACAGAGGATGTGAGTACTGGTAGGGGCTCCTTGCATTGTGTAACTCTTCTATGCCACACCACAGAGGATGTGAGTACTGGTAGGGGCTCCTTGCATCGTGTAACTCTTCTATGCAACACCACAGAGGATGTGAGTACTGGTAGGGGCTCCTTGCATCGTGTAACTCTTCTATGCCACACCACAGAGGATGTGAGTACTGGTAGGGGCTCCTTACATTGTGTAACTCTTCTATGCCACACCACAGAGGAGACTTCTAGGGGGCCGAGCAGGAAATTTCACTTTGTCTCAGACAGTGAGATCTGCAAACAAGTGAAACAGGCTGGAATAGTCGGCACCCCCTCAGAACTTGCTGTCCTAGAAAAGTGAGTGCACATCATTTGTGTCAGTACCTGACATATTTCTGCGGGCACCCTGTGGTACTCCTTGAACAATGTCACCCTGTGAACAATGTCACCTCTTCTGGGAAGGCTTTCCACGAGATTTTAGAGTTTGTCTGTAGGAATTGTTGCCCATTCATCCAGAACAATATTTTTGAGGTCAGGCACTGATGTTGGATGTGAAGGCCTGGCCAAACTCACACTCGTCCATAAGACAGTCAGCCAGAGATGCATGATTCGTCAGTCCAGAGAACGTGTTTCCACTACTCCAGAGTGTCCAGAGTTCCATTTTATGCTTGTTGTTGTGCTTGGTGATGTGAGCCCTGCATGCAGCTGCTCGGCCATGGAAGCCCATTCCATGAAGCTCCCGGTGCCTGGTTTTGTGCAGGGAATAAAAGCCAGAGGAAATTTGAAATTCTGAGTCAACGGAGCTTTGGCGACTTTTATGTGCAAAAGTGTCTCGCCACTTGCCGACCCTGGTCCATCACTTTACCTGGTCTGCAACTTTGTGGCTGAGTTTCTGTTGTTCCTAAATGACTTCGCTTTGCAATAATACCACTGTGGAATATCTAGCAGGGAGAAAAAACCTGAACTGACTTAATGCAAGGGTGGCATCCCATGACAGTACCATGTTTGAATTCACTGAGTTCTTCAGAATGACCTATTCTTTCACAAATGTCTGTAAACCTGAATGCATGGCTGGGTGCTTGACTTTGTACAGCTCTGGCAATGGGTTTGAATGAAACACTTGAATTCTGTGATTTAGAGGTGTATCCCAATACTTTTGTCCATACAGTGTATATACATCCCACGTGGGATTACAGTTCAATATCTGTCTTCATCCACTGACAATGATTTGGAAGATACTCCATCCATATTTAAGTGAACCCATGACTTACAGGCAGAACATGAGGTGGACTGGCTACCCAACGTCATGCTCGGCTTACAGATTGGGAAAGGGCTGCATGCCAGTTGAGCAATGGTTGAAGTGGACATCTACTCTTGCTGTTGTGATCCTGAGTGCTTCTTTCCTTGTACTGTTTGTTTTTATCCTCAGTGCTGTTCCTGCGGCCCTATCCTTCAGATTCATTCCATACAAAACTAGGAAGATCTAACCTTATCTGATATGACCTGGTTTTCAGATGTGGTCCCAACATATGGTCTCCTCTTGACCCGACTTGAAATCCCTTTTGACTGTGGCCTCCTTATATGCTAACATCCATACTGTTACCCATCACCAGCTACCAGCTAAAGTCTAAATCAGCTTTGGAAGCCTGTGTGTTGTCACTTATTATTCCTAGACATGGGTCACTAAGACATTTTATTATCCAGAAAAATTTACAATAATTTGGCCAGATCCCTTCAGACCATGACCACTCTTCCTCAGATCCATCTGTCCATCATACCAGCTAGATTCTAACTGCTTATTTCTGATCAGTGTTATGGGGGAACATTGTCCAGTAATAGTACTAAACCACACAAAAACAAGTTTTGCTAATGTTTGAGATTTAATGTTTTCTAATTTCTTTGAAAAACCTGTGTAAATCCCTTTAAACGGCAGATTTCTTGTAAAAATCCACTGAATACTGAATATTAACTGTTTTTGTCATCTGACATTTGGTACCACCTTCTCCTACTCAAGAAAAAAGAGTAGCTTCAGTTTTCACTTATCCAAAATCACCAAAGCTACTGTGCTACTCAAACCTTTGCATGCATATTCCCCATAAACCATGTAAATATAAAGACAATCCCAGTATTGTCTATTTGTAAGGATAGCCTCTGTTTTATTATATATAGTGGTATCTAGTATGAGCTGACTTGCACATCGCCCTGAAAAATGGGATCTGCTAAACGCAGAAATGTAAAAGCAAAAATAAAATCACATTATTCAAGCTTTTTTTTAAAAAAAAAAAAATCTGTGGTGCATTTCCTGTCCTTCAAATGATAAAGTTTGAATTTTAATTTTGAAATTAATCTACTTTTTCAGCTACAAGGACGTAGCGTGGAAGCAAATGTTACATAAAACATAAAAAGAATGAGCTATATTTAGTTAAATTGTCTTCATAGTAGGGCTTCATAGCAGAAAGAAAAACTATTGTGTTTTTGTGTAGAACAGCCTATCAACAGTAAATTTAATGGTATATTAAATAATTTATTTTTCCATTTGATGTTTATAAAAAATATGATAAGGATTTGTCTGCAAGCTTGATATGAGCTATAATAATCATCTCTTTTCTTGTCTCTGGACAACCATATTAACCCTTTGGAGTTGGACTAAACAGAAATAGTGCCAAAGCTTTCAAAAAACTCAAGTTTTTGTCACGGCTTTGTGATGAGAATAAAAATCACAACAGTGACTGACTGTCTGAGTCTTGAAACCGTGTTGATTGCCCACCCATTTCTAAATGGCACTATTCATATGATAACAATATGAAACTTCTACGGATGTTACTGGGTCAAGAAAACATATGAAAATGTCCAGAAACATGTCTGGGTTTTGTTTACCATGATTGAGGAGCTGAGAGTTTTCACTGAGGAAATGCAATAAAAATACATTGCTTCAATTCAATAACTGCAAATTCAGTCAAGCAGTGACTTTTCATGAGTTACGAATGTCACGTTTTCTAATTTTGGTCACTGCTGTAAAAACTTTTCTTAACTAGGTTGTTCTTTTAGCATTTTTCTCTACCTATATTTGGTAATTCCATTCAGATCATGGCGCCCGTATAATGGTTTGTAATCCAATTCGATATGTGATAATTTATCATTAATTTACTACAGTGCATGTAGATTTCTGTGCATGTCTGGATACAATCTTGTGCTGTTCCTGGATCCAGCTACCTTGATCTACATTATCACTGCCCTGTCGTGCGCAGTATGCAGTTGCTATATGCAGTTGTTGTTGTTTGTGGAAGCTAGCTGTGACAGATGTCTTGGGATTTAATTGGAGGTGTCTACATTGTGGTATCTTTTTATTTCTGAGGTATTCGATTGCATAAGAGCGTAAGGCTGTAGGAGACCGAGACTCTGTGATTCCTGCCTCGTTTCCGGACATCTGAGAGCGAGCGGTCATTTCTGTGAGACAATACCTCGGATCTTTCCCGCAGTCTGTGATCCAAGAGTTGTGTATATGCCACTACAGCCATTACAAATATGGCAATATGGCACCTAAAAGAGACACGGTACCCGGCCCCGCGTCAGCCTGGACACTGCTCAAAGGGATTGCGGGAGAGGACAACCCTGCCAGATACTTTGGACTCGGGGAGCAACAAGGAAAGAGGAGGAAGGACAAATGGCTCGCGAAGGAAGTGGGGCCGGTTCCACCTGGACACCAAAGTGAGTCAGGAAGGGATTTGAGCCCGTGAGGCACCTGTTTAGCACAAGATGCTGGCAGAAGGCGAGGAACAAAAAGAGAAAAGGGAAGGAGGTGTTGGGCACTTGGCCAGAGGCTGCCGACGGGGAAGGCTGCTAGCTAAGCTTCCAGCGTCTTCTTCATGTGGAGAGCTGCACGATGGAGGCGAGAGAAACAAACATGAGGAACAAACACCCCGGGTAATGGGGGGGGCTCCGGGAGACGGATGGCTGAGTGATTCTTAAAACAAGGGCAGCGGCAGCTAAAGAAGAGGAGAGGCCTAAGCGGGATGCCAGTAAAGTGCAGGCAGGGCCCCAGTGCAGCCTGGGGGCAAAGCGGCAGACCAGTGAGAAGCAGGCGAGTGTCACTGGAGCTGGTAGTGCTGGGAAATCTGAGCGAATGCATGGGGAGTAATTTTACAAGGGTGGATTATTTCTGTAATGATGATTAAAACACTTCACTCTCTGGCCTGTATTTAATTACATATCCTGATAAAAGGCAATAGATTCACGAAAAGGCACAGGTTGTGATGGTATGAGGGCTAGTGTGCTAATAGTGCTGATGCTTAGCACCACTCAAACTACGTCTTCACAGGGGGCCCTGGAGGTGTGGGCCTCAAACAGTCACTACCCTAAATATGAAATAAATGTGTTCCTTATTTAGGAGATTCTGAAGCAGCATGTTTTGCTAACTGACTAGCTAGCTTTTTCGACTATATATTTAACTATTTATTTAGCTGTAGAAACATCTGTGGGGGTTGGGGTAGTGGGGCCCCAAAGAGACTTTTTGATTGGGGCCCTAGAAACAACAAACACGCGCCTATATGCTTCTGCTGGTTATTCCAGAATAGAGGTTATTACCATTTACTAAAAAAAGAGTCTAGCAGATTGGAAAACCTTCCATTCCATTAGCCCAGTTAATCTCTCCACCTGACAATGTGATCTGTCATTTTACAGCCCCTGTTTGTTTTTGTGAGACTTCTGAAAAATTGTTACTTGAGATTCTCCTTAAAATTTCGAGATCAATAGATGGAATAACTTTCGTATCCTGCGGCTTCGAAGTGCTCTGACGCATCCTGGCCAGCCCTAAGTATTCCGCAATAGATTGGGTGACAGTTCCATTTCCTAGGAAAAGGACAGCAGTTATTCTGCAGAATCACTTTCATTATTTAATTGGTCTGTTGTTCTAAGAAAGTGCGTCCTCTGGATAATGGGGTAAAGTGTGATTAAATATTGTTAGCGTTTACTGGCATCACATTTAAAATCAAACCACCACCTAAAAAAATAAAATATATACTCGCACACACACACACACACACACACACACACACACTCTCTTTCTCTCTCATGCTCTCTCTCTCTCACACACACACACACACACACACACATATGTGTGCAGATTTTTTTGGCAACTAATTATAGAGAGCGACTCACAGCTGTCTCCACATAGGAACCCATTAGATGCAGTGAGCAGAGGTTTTTTTCCATAACTTCCTGCTTGTGAATATTAAGAATAGAATTTTACACGTTCTACGTGGACCAGAAGGCGCCCTGAATGGCGGGTTGGAAATGACGCCCGTGAATGCTTGTCCATCACTCCATTCAGTGCTTACAGGTGGTCTCATTTTCTCCTCGCAGATATCTGCCGGCTTATGACAGCGGGCCTGCAATTTGCATGTTCGACAGACAACAAACGGCCCCGTGCATGTCAAAATAGGTGGCGATGCGTGACAGTTCCTGCACAATGCTGTCTCCTCTTGGCTTGACCCCGACCTCCTGGCATGTCTCCTTTCACAATCAGAAGGACGGAGCAAAATAAATCACTCTGCCCTCCTTTGCTATATATCTGATATCAATATGCTGCTTTTTCCTTTCCTCCCACTCACTCCGGTTTTCCAGTTTAGAGCCGTCCGGGTTGAGGTGCCTTTCTTCCCTGTTTCTTTCTCTTCAGCTGACCTTAGAGACCTCTTTCAGCTTTGGAGGCTGTAGCTATACCATGCCGTGCTTAGATTAATTAAATCTGTAGCTTTGAGATTTGAGTTTATTGATCACCCATTAGCCAATAGCTGTGGTGGGAAGATACAGAATATTGGCTACTGAGCCATTGAATAATGTGGGGTCAAATATTTACAGTGAGTTTTAGGTGCTACATGCTGGTAACCCCTGTTAAGTAAAAAGAAACGCAAATTTTACACTATTTCACTGTTCATTCTGCTACATAATGATATATGCGCTAAAGTACAAATATACTTTCCGTCGTTTAGGGTGTAGAATATGTAGGTAAAATAGGTCTGCAGTACGAGTTACAATATCACAGTCATTTATTATTTGAGGAGCACTTTTCAGGAGATACCCAGAATATTGTTTTAATGTATTTGCTTTGAAACATTTAGGATATGCTGAAAAAGCTTGCATATCAAGACATTTCTCTGTGACTATGACTGGGGTAAGTGGTTGTAAAATGGATGAATGGATGGATGGATAGATGGATGGAAACATCTATTTCTTCTAATTTATGTACCATTTGACATCCCATACAGTTACGTGTGCTGTTAGTCACCGACATATCAATTCACAATTATTTTAAATGAAATGGTTTCGCTTCTCATTTGCACCAACACTGTATACGTGTCAGAGGTGAACAGATTGATCCAAAGCATTTTAGAATTTGGTGATTGATTAACACAACTGTGATTTGCTTTAATAAGCTGACAACCATAATCCATAAACGTCAGCGTTAGGAGGGCATCTTCAATACAATCCCTTTGTTATTGTCATACAATTAGCATTGTGCTAAAGTTTAATGTGTCATATTGGGGCTGACAACAAATGCTTTACACTTGTGATTACTTGAACGGTGACAGTGAACATTGCTTACATTACAGTGTGTCCTTCCATTAAAAATAGCTTTTCATTACCCTTGAGGAAAAAGACGTGCTGAAAGAATGTCGAGGCTCCTTGAGAAGTTTACCGCTGTGACAACAGTGGGCAGCAGAATCACAGAGTGTAACAACCTGACTTTTTTTGTCATCTGAAGAAACAATGAAAGAAGTTGCAGTTACCCCACTGTGCCAGAGAGGGAAGTTTGTTTCTTTTCTTGCAAAGAAAGAACAGAATGAAAACAAATATGGTGAGAGGTATCTGACATGGCTAAACGGCCTCAGACATCATTCTTAAACTGTGATGTTGTGATTCCGCAGCATGGCAGCTGGCTTCCAGGCTTCATGTCGACTGCCTGTGATCAGCTGGGTTTATGTCCATTGTTCTTAAAATGCAGGCTGAGGATTCCGATCAAATAAGCGTCTGCCTCATCCTCCTTTATTTATGTGTACTTGACACTTGTGCGAATGTGGTGTGATTTTTTATTTTTTTTTTGCTCCAGTGGGTATGAGGTTTTAGATTATTTCGTTGAATAAGTACACATGGTTACCAGTTATTTTTCTACGATTAAAGTTGCTTTTTTGTCTCATTTCTGTTCGGTAAAGTGTTTAAAGTCCTGTGGAATGTGATGAAATGGAAGTTTATTTTGCATTACAACTGCATTGAGTTCAAACTTCTTGTAAAGCAAACCCAGTACTAATAATAATTATTAATAACTTGTAAGGCTAATGAAAGGGTGGACGGCTCCAAAAATGGATCAGCTGAGATGTGAACGTCTGACAGTCTGAATGGTCGTCACTGGAAAGGTTTAAACGCGAAGCATTTGCAGGCTGACTGTGATCAGCAGATCCTCACCCTGAGCCTCTCCAAGCGCACTGCACGCATTTCTCACATTCTTTTATTTAGCTGTTATTTATTTGCCTCATTAGCAAAGGTATTTATTTTGCACAGAAAGCCCTTGTGAGGCTGCAGCTTCCTTGGGGAACTTGATACTAAGGCTCTTTTTTGGCAAGGAGTAACCTCACTGAGGACTGAAACAAAAGAAGCCTGCCGAGAGCGAAGGCTCCACCCTTTTCTGATCCGCTAGCCTAAGGGAGCGACGCGAGAGGAAGCGCAAAGCAAGAACACAAGGAGAGAAGCAAAGACTGGATCCTGAGCTCTCATAACCTCACCGTAATGCCATTCTTGTGAGCCTTGCTGCTCCTAGGATTTTAGACAAAAAAAAAAAATAAATCGTAAAGGTCTTCTGACATGTTTGCCGTCATCCTTTTATTAAGTCCCTATTTGAACAGAAGCGCATCAAAAGTAAGCAAAACACATAATTACTGGCATTAATATAATGAGCTCTTTGAGATAAGCCCCACAGCTAATCTCCCCCTTGGAGAAAAATGGAAATAGCGCTTGCAATTAAGTAAGCTGTTCATTAGACATGAACAAACATATTTAGTAGATAATTAGTAGATAATTTCCCAGGTATGTCTGGCACTGGGCGCAGAAAGGTGTGTCAGGGCAGGTATTTGTGATATGGGGGAATTCCCTGCAGTGGCAGAAGCCTGTTGAAGTTAATAAGAGACAAGAAGAAAGGGTCTATTATTAGTTAAAAATGTATAAACACTCGCATATGCATGCATACATACGCATGTCTGTATTTGGTGGAAGATTTTTCTTTTTAAATTTAGTCCTGACTAAATCTCCAGCTCCCACTACACTCTCTCTCTCCCTCAGACACTCTCTCTCTCTCTCTCTCTCTCTCTATACACACACACACACTTCCTATCTCATTCACTTTTTAGGTCTCTCTGCAACGCTGGGATTTTCCATGATGAGCTCCTGTGGGCTTTCAGTAGTTGGCAGGAGTCTTTGTCTCTCATAAAAGACAAAGAGAATAAGGGCAAAAAACTTCAGACCCGGGATCAATTCTTCATATTGTGGGATTTGCCTAACAGCTACACAAGAGGTTTACATCTCCTAAAAACACAGGAGATATAATCTCAGATCAAAACAAATTACCTATCTGTAGTCATAAGAGGCCTCAATGTCAGAAACCCTGTGTTACATAAGATTTAAGTCCCTGCTAACTCAGTCTAGGACTGAAAGCAGAGGCAGAATTCTTACTTTCAGTTATTAACATTATACCCTTTCTTATGCTCACGTAAAATTTATTTTTGCTATGTTGTGGAATTAAATTTATTTCTTATTATGCTCGAACATGATGAATTTAATATGATTTTATAAAATTCTATCACATGCAATATACATATAATGATACAAATTATATATTCCCATATATATGCCCATATATAAACAAATTAAATGCAAATGTCCTTTTTTTATTTATATTCCATGTGTCTCATCTACTGTCAGTTGAGTACTGATAAATCTCTAATATGAGTAATGTCGAAAAAGTTTTTAATATCTGATAATCCGATAACTTGGTTACAATTTAAAATGCAGCATCGCCCACGACAGACATATTATCTTTGGACTTTTTCCTCTGTTCTTTCCTATTGTTTTTGATTTCCAAAGACAAAAAATAAGACATGTAACTGGTTTACACTGGCATCCAGGGTGTACCACTGGCTTGTGCTCTGTGCTGTCTGGGATAGGATCCAGCCCCCCCCCTCGACCCCCCTCGACCCAGCCGACCAGAATTTATCAGTTCAAAGATAGGAAGAAAAATAGTTAGCTTTGGAGAGCATTGCATCTTGTTATTAAATTTGCACAGTAAAATAGTTACACTTCACTATTAACTAACTGTAACATTTTAATGTCTTTATAACATAGTAATGAATAAATTATTAGTGGCTTTCTGTAGCAACATTTATGACAAAAAGGATTAAACGGATAACAACTACTATCATTCATGCCTCATGAGAGCTGCCACACCTGTGTAATCAAGTTTAAGGTATAAAGGCATTAATCGATTCAGGCTTAGAATTATTTTATTGGCCAGGAACACACACACTGGGATATTTGTCTTGGTGCTGGCTTATAGTGACAACAGAAATGCAATGTAATATATAGTAATGTACCTTATTTAATGCTGAAGTGGACAGGAGGTGGTGGACTAGGTCTGTGTAGGCCTGTGTGGTACATGAAGAAGGAGGTTTATAAACAAGCCCGGAAGTGGGTCTAGCTTGATCAGATCAGTGTTTGATTAGCCCTGTCTCTTCATGGTCACCCCGGGGGGGACGGACGGTGTGAGGGGGTTGGGGGGGGACTGTGTGTAATTTATGCTCATGTTTGTCACTGGTGGCTTTAAGGTTGGTCAAGACTGAGTTTTTGTCAAATGTTAATTGAAGCAAGTCTCCTGTATAGGAACATTTTTTTTTTTTCTTTACAAAAAATACCCCTTGTTTTAGGAATTGTTGTTGATGACATTTCTCTCTTGGACACCCAGTTTGATGGGCGTCTCTTCAACTGTCAATGTTCTTTTATTCCACATATATTAACATGAATTGACGTCTGAGAACTGACCTGTTAATCTTGAAGAAAAAAAAAAATCACAACATAAATAAGTTTAAGTAAGGTTACAGAAAAGTTTAAAAAGCATTTTTTCTTAATGATGACTGTTCTAGAGAAGAACCAAGAAAGTTTTAACACGGAAAGTTTTAACACGGAAAGTTTTCTAAATCAGATCAAAGTATTTAATAGTGAAACAGTGACAGAGAGATACTGTACATACATGCATACATACATACAATGTAGATGCATGTCACTGTTGTATTCAGCGCTAAGATAGTACTTTTGGGAAAATGTGAAACCTGAAGATACATGCGTGTGAAATCACTTCAGGCGTATGCTCCATGTCTCCTCAACAGCTAGGACAAACATGGTCTCACCAGCCCATACGATTGGCTGGGGGAATGCATCCTTCTGTCAAACTTGTTTTATTACGCACATGTGTGCACAGATGCCCCCATGCAGCTGCACAGGTCCCACGCTCTCTTTCCATAAGTGTGTGGCTGACGCGGGCAGGGAATGCCTGGTAGTCACAGTCCCTGGTATCTGTGACATGTCGGGGCATGGACAGCATGTCAAGTGTATATGTAGAGTTTCCACTGTGATGTTGACTCTGAACCTCTCAGAAATGTGCCTCGTTTGCCATGGAAAACTCTATTCACAGGGAATTTAGCAAGCTTTAGCATTTTGTACAGGTGATTTGGCCATGAAAAGACTGTGTTTGCGAACGCAGAAAGCTTTATTTGTTTGTAAACCCATTTTTGATGTAAGTCCCCCATTAATGCCCATAGTCCTTTGTTTCAGAAGCACTTCTCCGTTTGAAGCTCTCCCCACAGAGGTTTGTGATGAGAAATTGCTCCCCTGAGTTGTGTATGTCATAACAATTGTCTCTCTGTCTCTGATCCAAAACACGCAATACTTTTTAAGAGGTATGCATGTTGCATTCTGGAGATTAGAGTTGGCTCCTTTATTGCTCATGTTTTTTGTGTCCTTTTGAACTTTTTTGGGCAAAAAAAAAAACAAACATCATGAATTGAAGTGTTATTCTAAAAATGAGAATCTTTCAATGGCCGCTCAACTCTCAGATGAACCTTCATCATGTGCCGTAACTCTGTGCGGCAACGATAGTCATAGGGGGAAAATTAAGTAAATAATCATTCCACCACAGTCACAAATTGTTGTGTGAAGCATGGATAAAAGCACTCCTGTTATTTACTTCACTTTGAACTTTCCTCTGCATCAAGGCTGCAGATTAATTGACGAATACGGCTGTTGTTTACTTTGTGAATTAAAATTCGTAGAGGGTAGGGGAATGTAAGTATGGGGGTCAACTGATATCATCAAGCAGAGAGCAAATTCCAACACATTTTACCCCAAATATTGTTACCATAAACATTTTACTGCAAGCAAACCTTGAAAATGAAATTATGGAGAATTATCTATGGGTCTTTGGTCAGTATTTGCCATTTCTATAGTATTTTATTGCAATTTGATGTGTACCTGCTTCTAACATTGCACATTCCACTGTCTGTCAACATAATTTCAAAATATCTAAAACACAAGTAAACTTTTAAAACATACTTTGATTATTCCCTAATTATGTGGTCAGCTAGAGTGTGACCTGTCTTGAAAGTTAGCAATCTTACATTTCTGTGCTGCTGAAATGAAACTTCATTGATTCTATATGCTCTTTTGTATTCTTAATATTATTGATTTAACTACAGGGAAAGCACAATTGCTAAAATTTGTATATACAGTAAACCAACCATGCTTCAGTTGTTTCTAATTGGCAGAGCATTAGAATTGTATAAAGATTTATTCAAAAATGTATTAAACGTAAATATTTAATATTGTTATTTTTAACTGTTTTGTTCAAATTCCTGTGTGTACGCTGGAAAGTTCAGTCAGGAATGAGTTACCCAGATTGTCCTTGGTTGAGATTTTGGCACCTCGACTGAAAGGCACCCCGCAGATGAACGGACAAACAAGGCATGCCAAAAAAAAAAAAAAAAATCTTGTCACTTGGCTCAGTGAATATAATCATTTTTTTAAGTTTAGGGGTTATCATATTTGATTAGGGTCATTCTTGACATATTAAAAATGCAGACATACTGCTGGTTTATGATTGTATTGAGCATTCAAAATATCATCCATTGTAACTGGTTGTATATTAATAATTAATGCAGGCAGCTATTTAGCATTAGACATTTGTTTTGTCAAATGAATAGCATCGAAATGAAAAGAAAAAAATATTTTAATTGACATACAGGATGTCCTGAACAGCTTAGTTTATTTTGTGCTTAAAATCTGCGATGTAATAATTTGGTTTCAAATTAAATCTATTTTATTTAAAATGTAAAAAGGGTGAATTTGGAGTTAAAACAATAACTTACATTTTGCATTTGTTTTTATTTAACAGACATGTCTATCCAAAGTGACATACAAATGAGGCAAAATGTCATTCATTAGCCATCATGAAACAGCTGGGGAACCAAATCGGAACATTTTCAAGGTCTTGGAGTGCAGGACTGGCAAAAATGAAGGTGGACGCCTGTCATAAGAGGCTGGCTTTTTGGTCGGAAGTGAGCCGGAGTGACATCACTCGCCTGGGTTCTCCTCTTCAAGTGCCCTGTTCTTGTTGTCCTCCATAGATTTCTTTAAGCCGATAGCGACGATGCGACCCGTGCCAATTTTACGGTGGTCGAGCAGGTGGCACCTGGCAGGTGGCGAGATAATCCCCATAAAGAGTTCACTTCATTAAGGAGTCCTTTTAATGTGACCAGTTGATTGAGAAATCCTCCTAACCAACCATGTCCCAGATTATGCCAAGATAAAGGCCACTCATAGAGCCAACTTATGTTAGGGGGGGAAACAGATGGAAAAAAAACAATTATTTACTGGATGGATGGATGGATGCATAGGAATCAAATAAACGGTTTTACTGTCTTGTTTGACACTGCCCGACATTTATGTTACAGAAAAAGGATAGATAGATAGAGATAAAATATACTATTTTACTGTGTTGTGTGACACTGACTTTGTATGACTGCGTTGATACTACATTAGGAAATACGAGGACAAGACGTGAGCTGTATTTTAGCAGTTACAGTGTGCTTCTGCATTTGCCTTTTGTCTATAGTCAGTGGGATTTCAGTGTGGCAAATAAATATCTTGTAATAACCAGGCATATCAAACCAATTGGCAGGATGAACGGGTGTGATTTTTCCGCATGTCTACTTAAATAGGATAGCTCACCCGGTGCCTTAATGCCGGGGGTGCCAATGGGCTGGAAAAGGCTGAGCTTATTAAATTTGATGCTAAGTCTAACGTACATTTTTATGGCATTTGAAAAACGAGCTGCAAGAACTTGTCTGCGCAGCAATGGCTTAGAAACACAGACCACCCGCGCACCATATTAGAATCTGCCTTAAATCCCTGTAATGCTGGGGGGCTAATTCTGTTATTTTCTTCTCACGATTATTACAATTACGTTCCATGGGGGAAAACACCACTTGTCGCTGTAATACCACCAGAGAGGGCGTTCTTTGGCAGATTTTGTGAGGGGGGAGCGGGGGTAGGGAGACAATCCCTTCATCAAGCTTGTCAAACAGGTCTGACAAATGTGTCTCCCCCTACCTCAAAACGTGTTACGACGTTAAAGGTGTTTGAGGAAGTAAACTGGGACTGTTCTGACGTCAAATGCCTAGGGAGTCAGAAAGTGAGTCAGGGAGTCAGAAAGTGAGTCAGGGAGTCAAAGTGAGTCAGGGAGTCGGAAAGGGAATCAGGGAGTCGGAAAGGGAATCAGGGAGTCGGAAAGGGAGTCGGAGAGGGAGTCAGGGAGTTGGAAAGGGAGTTGGAAAGGGAGTCAGGGAGTCGGAGAGGGAGTCGGAGAGGGAGTCAGGGAGTTGGAAAGGGAGTCAAAGAGGGAGTCAGGGAGTCGGAGAGGGAGTCAAAGAGGGAGTCAGGGAGTCGGAGAGGGAGTCAGGGAGTCGGAAAGGGAGTCGGAGAGGGAGTCAGGGAGTTGGAAAGGGAGTTGGAAAGGGAGTCAGGGAGTCGGAGATGGATTCAGGGAGCCGGAAAGGGAGTCAAAGAGGGAGTCAGGGAGTTGGAGAGGGAGTCAAAGAGGGAGTCAGGGAGTCGGAGAGGGAGTCAGGGAGTCGGAAAGGGAGTCAGGGAGTCGGAGAGAGAGTCAGGGAGTCGGAGAGGGAGTCAGGGAGCCGGAGAGGGAGTCAGGGAGTCAGAAAGGGAGTCAAAGAGGGAGTCAGGGAGTCGGAAAGGGAGAGGGAGTCAGGGAGTCGGAGAGGGAGTCAGAAAGGGAGTCGGAGAGGGAGTCAGGGAGTCAGAAAAGGAGTCGGAAAGGGAGTCAGGGAGTCAGAAAGGAATCGGCTGTAACGCTTTGAAAACTGGGCTTCCGCTATCGCGTTTGACAGCTTCTAGATGCTGCTTATCCTAAGATTTATGCGTGGCAACTGTGGGCATCGTAAACAATAAGTACTTCTTCTTGTTGGGCTTGTTGCGTATTTTATCTTAACGGGCCATTTGGGACGAGTCTGTCGGTTGGGAAAGAAATGTGAACAGACTGCATGAGAGATGAGGAACTTGCAAAAAAAATGTTGCCGTGTGGTGTTCATGAGCGACCTCATCTTATTCATTTTCATTATGGCTATACGGTATATGTGTTATACGGTGTAAGTGCGTGTGTGTGGTCATATTTATCTCAGATCTGCACCATTGTTTCTGCCTGGCACACTGTACCAAACTGGATTTATTTATACCAGGTGCTGGAACACTAAAACTGTGCATGTCCGTGTGTGTGTGTGTGTGTGTGTGTGTGTGTGTGTGTGTGTGTGTGAGTGTGCGCGTGTGTGTGAATATTATATATATATGTGTGTGGAGCTTCTTTTTAAAAAAAACTGATGAATAGATATAATTTATAAACAAAAGGAGTATCTTTTATTCACATTTAAGTGGTATAACACAGTTAGAACCTATAAACTATACATTTTATTAGACTTTTGCTCAAAGAATGCAGTTGTATAATTAGACCATATTCGGTTTATGGAGCTGCACGTTTATACATATTTATATAAATCACATGCTGCTAGCCACGAGGTGAGGTAATGTAAGATACATACGTCTGAATGGCTGTCACCAGCAGCTTCACGATCCTTTACATTATCATGCAATCAAACATTAGGTCTGTCTTTTCCCAGCTGCCACCAAGCATGTAACTGTTTGGCTTAACTTGCTGCTCGGGGCCTTGTCAAAATATGACAGAGAGTATCACCTATTTTCTCGGGGTGAGTGCTTTAATTACATTCTTGCTTGAAGCCTTACCACATGAGTACAAATGTCAGCTGAAAGTTCATTGCTTCCTAGAACTCTCAACAATAATCTTTCATTGTTAGGCAACAGATATTGTTTAATAGAATTCTTTGAATTGAATCCCCTATTACTTGTGACATCGATGGGATGGTGTCATTATTTGCAGTCGCTCTCACGTTTCTTTAATAAGCCTGACATCAATGCACCAGTGTTGTGTGTGTGTGTGTGTGTGTGTGTTTTTCAAACTGCCAAAGACAGACATCTAGCTGTCTTTCAGCAAAAACTGGCAACTCGGTATGCAGAAAATATTGGCTTTTTAATTCAATACACTGAACTTTGACCACACACTAATTTTCTAATGTTTTATTACGTTATTACATAAAGACAGTAAACAAGATTTAGCAATATTATTGATCTTGTTGTGCAAGTGACAGTTGCAACAATTATAAACAAAGCAAATTAACTTTATCAGGTGATTTATGTCATTGTGTGGCCTAATCATATACATTTAATGTACAGCTGAAACACAATATATAATAATATACGATATAAATGAATTATTGACTGAGTGGGTAACAAAACCTACATTTTTATAAAATACTATTGCCAATTTTTCACTGAACACTTTGTCTTTGTTTTACGGTTACGACCCTGTAACACAGCTTACCTTCAGCCAAAGAGCATAAAATGTAATTTTAAAGCTACTAAGGCTTATTGGAGGAATGTAACTGTAATGGATAAATTTAACCATTGGTTCACACAGAAAAGCACACGGGTTTGACATGAGTGAGGCTGATTAGCATAAAGCTGTGCTGAACAGGCATTGTCTGATACTGTCGGTATTTTATATTGTAACGTATCTCCATCCTTATCCTGCGACTGTCACTTATTCCACATATATCATACCTAAGGCTGCAGATGGCAGTATAGTCTCTAGCAGGAGCAAGTGGATGTCTCCAAGATACAGATCATTTAGCACCACTGAGTGCTTTTCATTCCCGTCGAGTTAGAATTTTGACCTTTACATATTTGTTACTGAAGGTAAAAAATGACATTGAATGGTGGCTGCTTGCTGCTAGTCCAGGTTTATGAGGACGTGTAATTATTAGCAAGCTCCCGGTTTATGATCTCGAATTCTTTTAATTTGGGCTCAGACGGGACCTGTTTGTGCTACGTGACGCGGCCCGCATTCTCCTAGTCCACCTCGGAGGAGGATGTCTGCACGCACCCTTTGCACAACACTTTGCATGTCATTACCATATGGGAAAAGACTGTGTATGATTTCAAAAGATCTACAGAGGGTGAAGAATTTGGCTGCAGGGAAAAGCATTTTACACTCATTGACCAGACTGAGGGCCTGCATACTATTATTTTGACTATTCTTTAACCGCGGCTGTTTAACTGTGTGAAACCGGCTTGCTTATGAGCTGCACTTGCCAATTTTCCCAGGGATGCAATAAATGATCTGTGGGCACTGGCTCTGAAAAGGGCAACGGAAAAGGCCGAACAAAACTCTTAATTTGCCGTATTCACTAATTTCGCCTTGGAAATGTGGCCTCAGAAGGAATGGCACAGAACCCCACGGAAGCATCCTTAACGCATCAATTATTTATGCCTTCCAGTTATCGATTTAGAACTTGGTAGCATACTGGATATAACAGTACCAGCAAAGGCAAAAAAAAACAAAAAAACAGACCTGGTCACAGTCTAGTCTCCCACCTCTCTGTGACCGAAGTTACATTATCAGTTCCTCTGTCTCGTACCGATACCTCCCCCCCCCCCGGATGGTGACACCCGGTGTCTGCGCAGGTGACCTCTGCGCCGGCTGCGTGTCCTCCAGCCTGACAGTACCCTCCTCCAGCTCTCGGTGTTAACGGCACGGGCTCTGCTCCCAGATGGCCCCCCCCAGCGTGAGCCGGCACATCGTCTGCATTAACCAGGCAACCTTGCGCTCCCCGCCTGTCAAAATTCAACTGAGGGTCAGGAACAACAGCGTTCAGGGGGATAATAGGAAAGTAGTTGAAACAGGGAACTCTTGACACATTTAAACAGGAATAAAATTGCCCATTGCTGTGGACTGTCTAAATATGCTAAGGTGTAACGAGCATTTCTTGTCTAAAGTGCTTTTTTTGTTAAGCAAAGGGATATAACTGAAGTATTAATTAGTCTTTTAATTTTATCATTCCTTGAAATGTTTTCCTTGTATAAATTAAAAACCAGCCCGGGTCCATCTTGGTTAGGATCATGGGGGAAGTCATCATTTTATATATATAATAATTATATATAACATTATATGAGTCAAATTCTATTTAATTACTAGTCTGGATCATTTACCTTTTAGAGATCACACAATCTCTAGAAATTTGAACTCTGCTAATCTGTTATTTTACAATGCGCACACACACACACACACACACACACACACACACACGCAGACAGACAGACACACATCATACACATGCTTGTGAAAAAAACATTACTGTCCCCTGTCCATTTAATCCAAATGTGTCACCCAGTCACCCAGAAACGCTAGTTGACCATTGACTAAGTGCTGAAATTTATGCATTTCGTAAAACATTAAACCACTTTTAAACGGAGGCAATGTTCTCATCTAAGATGGCAAAATGTGCCAATTCTGAGAAATACCTGAGGAAAAATTACAATCTTAACGATGCAGGCACACAGTAATTATTAAGGAAAACAAACAGGCCCCGGATGCGAACAGGTTCACTCGTCAGCCAGACTTGAGTGGCTTTGTACTCAATCCATTACTTTTACATCCTGCCTGTCACGTAAATAGCTGCTGCATATTCACCAGCATCCTGGGGTCTAGGGCTGACCGCAGACGGGGGCTGCTGCATGCAGTGATTTATAGGTCAGGACCATCACCTGTGACTTAGCAGCTTCGAAATTAGTCACAAATAGCGTATTAGAGCACCTAATCAGGCACGCTTCAGCACTTCACTTTCTTTATTCCCCCATAAAGGCCCCAGTATGGCGGCCCTCAGGCCTTGCTGTGACTGATTGCCTTGACCTCCTGTGAACCTCCCAGCTCATGCGTTAACATAGCGATGAGAGAGGCCTTCGCTCGCGACCAGGGAGCCTACAAGTCTGTCATTTATTTAGATTCCCATTTCCATTTATGCTCGTGCTCTGCCGGAGCAGCTACTTATATTTAATTTGGCTTTGCTGTAACTGCCCCATGTATAGAAAATGCCTAAGAGAACCCCCGCGGGCGCCCCCCCCCCCCCCCCCCCCACCCACAACACCCCACCACGGAAAACAAAAGAACAAAAAAAAAAAACCACAAAACAAAAAGAGCCGGAGGGCGGGGGTGAGAAGAGAAAAAAA
>JABFDZ020000138.1:4596277-4609752 GCA_019775955.2 Pollimyrus isidori | reverse complement strand
CCCCCTTTTCCCTACCAGTGGGATCGCTTGACATATTATGGCTTCTGTGATTTAACTGTGCTCTTAAATTAAGTGCTGGAATATCAAGCTTTGGCTTTGGAAAAATAAACTTGGTGTCAAGGGATCAAATGCCCTGTAGGTCACAGCCATGAACTTGTAGTAGCATGCTCATCAATTTCAAACTTGTATGGCCTTGTTCTCTTAAAATGTACAAAAGAGCCTGGTTATTATTATAAGATACTGCATGCGTGTCAGTCAGGATATACTTTAATAATTCTAGTGATATGCAATTGGCTATGAATGCCATTCGGTGCGTGCGTACCTTTAAGGTCACCCAGGTGTTCAAGGACCCTCTCTTTTTATTTTTTTTTTTCGCTGTGACTTTTTTTTCTCCGGCATCTTAAAGAGACAGCAGCTCATGACAGTGCACATACTGTTTAATCCTTTTCCCACTGGTGTGAGCCGGAACTTTCCATTCTTCCTATCTTGTTTTTTCCAAAATGTTATGTTTTTTCCAGGCGATTAAAACCACAATATCAATAAAATTGTCATACCATATAGTCGTTTCATATTTTGCAGATTTCTGTCAGATTCCAACACTAATATTGTGAAGATATTTTTTTTCTCATTTGTGGAAGAATGAAGTTTGTCAGTCTCCAGCAACAAAATGATATCTTTACCAAACTATGGCCAGCTTTAAACAAATCAAGGTATTCACAACACTAAATATATAGTTGAGTTATATGCCTCATGCATGTTCCCATAAATATTCATTTTAATCAAGGGATTACTTGGTCAATCAAAAACAAACATATTTCCTTCCCATTTTACAAAAAAAGCCAATGAAAAGAATGCAACTTGCTTCCAAAACTCCTTATAACCGGTAAATAGGATGTCCTGGATTTCACTGAAATAAATGCTTTAGGTGTTATTAATATATACACAAGGATACTCTTTCAGATTGGGTTTCTGTAGTGCTTGGTGTTCATAAATTAACTTGTACTGAACTTGTACTGATGTAGAGCTGTTAGTGTGGGTTAATTATTGTTTGAGGTCTTAGTTCCTTGTATTTGCTATCTCCATTCTCAAATGTTGTATGTCGTACAACTTACTGAAAAAACAGAGAAAAAGTAAAGTCATGTTTGTGCATTGATTTTGCATGTGAAATGAAGCCTGCAAAACAGCTAAAAGAGATTTAACATAATGGGAAGACGTAAAAATGTTCTGGTGCCTGTGTTTGGCCTTGTCTGATTAAACTGGAGATGCAAGCTTAAGAAGCAATACATGCTACTAGGTCATTTTAGTGCACACCTTTAATCAACAAGCATGTGTAACATTTACAGGAATTTTTTGCTAAATCCCTTAAAATATAACTGATTTTTTTCATCAATTATAACCACCATTATTATTATTATTATTATTATTATTATTATTATTATTATTATTATACTTTACATTCAATTTTTTCTCATGAATGCACATGTAAAGAAGAAATTAGGATTAGCTAATACAACATCTCTGCAAATGATTGTTTTTGTAATACCACGGAAAAGAAGGATTGCTCTGCCAAATTCATAATATCATTAACTTGCAGGCATAAGGTTAGTCCTTTACATCATATGCTGAATGTGACCCCATTATTCTCAATCAAGTCATCCATCCAGACGTCCCGCAGATGAGGCTTTACCCCGACCATCCTGGAAGGGTCCCAGAACCCACGGTCGCCTTCCCACTGGAGAAGCCTCGCGCCATTCCACTGAAGGTGCTACGAGCTGTTATCAGCAAGACCATCGCATGGATGGCTGCCCTAATTGAGAATAATGAGGGTCACATTGAACATATGGTCGCTGTTGTGTCCCCCCGTCCCCGTCCCCTCTCACAAAAGCTTCAGTCAAACCTCGTCTCCCCATGCAAGATCTGCGCACAAATTTTTAAAAAAAGGGGGACTCTGAGATCACAGTTTGCAGAGTATTCCAAGTGACACACACTGAAGGGCATTGCCCAGTGTCAAGAGACATTGTCGCTCCATAGATATTGAAGGGGCAAAAAGCTGCCTGAGCCTTCTGCTAATAGCAAATCATGTGACTCTGAGACACGAAGATATTTAGTTGCAATCAAGGGCTTTTTGGGGTCATTTTAAATAAATCCGCGGCGAGCTAATTTTATTGCGCAGCATGTAGCACTTTCTGCCGGAAAACACAGACAAAAATTCGGAGAGGAAAGTGCGGCCGGATTTACTTTGAAAGGCATCTGCTGTCTTTTCAGATGTACATATGGAAAATGGGATCTAGTGGTTTTACATGGCATGTGACTGCTGATGTCAGGAGTTGAAGAACTTTAGTGTTCCCTGGACAGTTATGTGATCTCCTTGGATTCAGAAATAAATCTTTGTAGCCTGCTCTGCCGTATCACGGCTTTTGTCATTTAATATGTCTGTGAGGAAGCTATCTAGTGCTCCCTGTTAATATTTTCTTCACTCTGGTTCTGTACCATGTCCACGTCCCTGCAGAGAAATTAGTATCTTGGTTTTAAAATAGATGTAGTGGAACGCATTCTGGCTGAGGTGATTCTGCTCATACTGGAAAAGTCTTTTCCTGAGCTAAGAGAAATTAGTTACCTGATCTTTCTTTAGAATCACAAGAAAAAAGGAAGCAGCAAATGAAAATGTCTATGTATATTCTGTCCGTTTTTTTAAGAATATGTCCAAATATGAATAGAATTGTCTGGATTACATGTGAATACTTACCTTTGAATATCTCCCATGTCTAATTTTCAGGGTGAGATATTTTGTTGAAATACCTGATCAAGGTCAAAACGTCTATTTTCACCGATACCAAAATTAATCTAAATATCATCCCACTGTTGACAAAAATCTCATTGCAGAAGGGAAGGCCTCAATGGACAGTGACCAAAGGCGGCCGCTTCACATTCTGTATGTGTCAAAATTACATTTCTACTGTAATTTATAACAGTGGCATTTCATGGCAGTTGTAAAACATTCTGTGACATATTGATTTGCTTGATTATGTTTCTTGAGTTATATCCTTAGGAAACTTAGGAAATCCAAAACTGTTGTGATCATAACGGATCCTGCGGCGTTGCTGCCTTTCAGTGTGAAGCAGAATATTTATGTTGAAATGTATATACATTTTGCTGGATAGTATGTAGAAATACCCTGGGTACCCTGAGCAAACTCAGAGTTAACATTCCCTTAATTTCCATAAAGTCATAACATTGATACCGTAAGACATGTTGGACTCAAATCAGTTTAGAGAATAATCATTTTAAAATGTACAGCAAAACATTTTGCAGTTGCCTGTATGAGTTCGAACAGGCACAGGTACAATGATTGCATGTAAAATTGCAAAAGCGTAAGGGGCACATTCCGGATGTCATAATCCCTTAATACAGTCTGATAGCTAGAGCCGTGAGAGGGGCAGGCCAGAAGGTTCGAATGTACTGTAGGATCATCCGCTGACATTTCTCCCATTAAAACAATGAAATCTGAATATTATCTCTCAATGCATGCCTTAGGGAAATAAACCTGTCTGTTGAATGTCCGTAATTAAATTTTCCTTCACTAAATAAAGTTTGGCCTAATGTGAACTCTCTTTGGAGACGACGACAGCTGATGATGTTTCACATCTCCGGCAAGAAGAACTCCCCAGGTTCCTTCGCTTTGGTTTCTGTTACCTAAACCAATAACTTCCTCAAATCACTTTACATTAATCTGTCTTCTTCACTTAGTTTTGTCACTGATCTCTCTTCAGCAACAAAATTCCTATAGACTTTCTTTCCGTGTAAACCACAAACAGTAGTCTGTTCAGTGTTTACCTTTAAAGCACATGACTTAAGTATATATATAATACAACAAAAATACATTTGGGGTAATGATGTTATTCCGGGGACAATTTCCATAATGTTGTAATTATTATTATTTTTTCACCATGAAAAACACATATTTTTGTAGTCCATTCTGCCATTTTTTAGGACATATGTCACTCAGCTAGCAAATTCATCCTTTGGTGATATAAATAATATCAGAGTTCCTCCTGGCCACCAGAGGGCAGTGCAACTTTTTCTCATTGTCTCCCCTCAGGGCGTGTCTTCATTTTGTGAAGATGTCAGACTATAAAGCTGGTTGACATTTGGCTCTCCTTTTCGTCTTTAAAAAGTCCTGACAGTCATTCTGTGCTGGTGTCTGGGTGTGTGTTGGCTTTGTTCCACCGCTTACTCATTTTGACTAACCCTGTCTTTGCAACCTTTGCTATATTACCTCCTGCTCAGCCCTCCTGCTGTATACCTGCTGCAAACAATGTTTGATCCTTAGTTCCCAACTTCAGAAAATTGCTTAGTTGCCCAGACCTGAGTCTCGCCTACGTTTCTGCTTCTCCTGAGAATAGCCCACTAGTCACCTTCAACTAAAATATAGTTGAAGAGGGAAATTTGAGAATCAATGGGCTGTTTGCTTATACTTCAAGTCCCTATAGGGACTTGGGGGTACTTGGGGGGGGGATTTGGGAACATGAAGTCCTGGCTTTTTGAAACTAGTTGAAATATTATTACTGTATATATAAAATATCTAAGCATACTAACTATAATTCCAAACATCGTGTTGTTATATTTCTCAGCATAAAGAGGCTTCTAAGATATGAACTGATGAAGAAGAGTTTACGATAGATTTAAGGCATAAATGGTTGTACCCCAGCCATTTTTGGGAGTGGTTTTCTGTGTTTAAGTTTAACTTTAAGAAAGTGGAATAACTCGACAGCCATCTAACTTTTATAAACAACAAAACTAAAGGTGCTGCACTGAATTTTTGCTGATTTTTAAGACTGAGTTTCTGAGTGTTACTTAGGTAACACCCAGTGGAGCACCCTGTTTAGAGGCCATTGGTTGGAGACTCACAGTGACTTCATTGCAAAACCAGCTTAGGCTTTTCCAAATTCTGAAGATCATCCCGAAGATCAGTACTACCTGACTGCAGCAGCATGGATCTGATCTATCTATCTATCTATCTATCTATCTATCTATCTATCTATCTATCTATCTATCTATCTATCTATCTATCTATCATAAAAAAAAATATACCGGAACTCTTTGGAACCTGGGTTCGAGTATCTGTGTGTGGAGTTTGCATGTTCTCCTCATGTCATCTTGAGGCTTCCAACTGGTGCTCCCCTTTCCCCCCACAGTCCAAACACATGCTGAGGCTGATTGAAGTTACCAAATTGCCCATAGCTGTGCTTGTGTGAATGAATGGTGTGTGAGTGTGTCCTGCAATGGGTTGGCACCCCATCTTGGGCTGTTCCTTGCCTTGTGCCCGTAGGGTCCAGATGTCCTGTGACACTCAAAATGGCAGTTACAGCAAAATGGATGGAGGGACACCCCCATATCCTGAGCTATGGCTACCCTTACCTTAAAAATCTATTTATTCTCATCATGAATATTTTTTTTCCTGTTCCATCTTATATTTGATGCTAGATAATCAAGGTGCCCTATATCAATATGTTTCCTAGTCCTTTTGCAGATGAGACTTGTAAATGAAAATATATATATATATATATATATATATAAAAAAAGACTGCCCAAACCCGTGGCAGTAAATCTGTCAATTATACGTGCTACTGTTGATTACAGCTCAATACCACAAAGCAATATCACAAAATTGAAAATTAACACATAAGCCTCTCGTGATCACATTAGCAAAATTAAATCAAGGCTTTAACCTTGTCATTATTAATGTTCCATATTACGTGTGCACTATTGAACAGCTACTACTGTACCGCGATGTACATCCAAAGTATAAAGTAAGGTTTTACGGTAAAATGCTGACCTTATACTCTTTCCAGTCTTTGACTTCAGCAATCATCCTTCTCAATGCAATTGGAAAAAAAAGCTGAACACCCTGTAACATTTGGTTATTGGATGTGTAACGGCAACCTTGTGCGCTGCAGCACTTGTAGTCTTAATTCACTGCTGGGCCAGCGGACATTGATTACACTGGTGCAACCCATTTAAAAATCATTAATTGGAGAGACCAGCATAGCTTTCAAGGCTTTTACATTTACAGTTACTGTCGTACAACCTTAGGTCTTCATCAGCCTTGACCCTTTAACTACCAAAAACATACAGCAATTTAAGTAAACCTTAATTACAGCATGCTGCCTTTGGCGACCCGGACAAGCCCTGGGACACGCGTGAGCTCTTTATATGTTCTTCAGTAAATGAATTAAAAAGATGGTCGACTGCATTTGTTAACAGACTGTCACAGGTGACCTTCTTCTCTGCCTCGGCTAGTAATGCGATACGTCAATGCCAAAAGGGAGCAGACAAGGCGAACGATGTTGTTTGAAAAGAAGTTAAATAGTTATTAAAGACAGCACGGTTATTGCTCATTTTACTCCTTACTCAAAAGGTAAGAAGGGATAAATTTGATGATGCTAAATCACTAAGGTGGCAGTACAGCATTTTACACCCGTCTGCGTTTTCCTGATTTTTCGGGTAAACCTTACATGGCAGAAAACTGCATTAGTAAAAATGAGTTCAGTCAAAGTCCATGTGGATTATACAAGAAAACCTGAGAGATCAAAACATGTGGCAGTAGGTCAACAGCCATGTGTGGTGATGCTAGTATGCTGTACGGCTTTCATACTATAGAGATGTTTCTACTTAGACACGACAGGAAAGCGTGAGCAGGTGTAATGGAGCGACCGCCATTCACTTAAGTCTGTGGTTGAAACTCGCTTTTTATCAGGAAACTGATCCAAAGCACAGGATCAACCCTGACTTCATTTTAAGAATAACAAAAAGGATATTCCAGACAAACCTGAAGTCCTTGCTTTCTTCTTTTTGAGATTCCGACGGGGGAAAAAGTGCTTTAAGAAACTACCGAGTTTCAGATTTTCCTTTAGCTATTAACTCAACATATTAATAACTCAACATCACCCCCTACAAATCTTCAGTGTTGAATGAAGTTTTCAAATAAGTATGTGCTGAGTTTCATGTAATGGGACAGTTCTTGGATTCTCTTGATACTTTGGCTTCATATTTTCCAGCTCTTCATATTCTGGCAATAAAATTTTGGGGACAACCTCCGTACGGAAACATTTTGTAAACCTTGCAAGGTGATTGCATCAACATCATCTAATATCAGTCGCAGGATGGAATCTAATGTGTCTCTCTTTGCTGCCTAACTGGAGAGAAACAGTTTTCTTTGAAGTGCATCTACTGTATGCGTATTTACTTAGCGAGCAGCAGGACTGTGGCCTCTTACCTCCAAGGCATTCCTTCACACAGTCAAAAACATATATGTCTGTAGGTTCTTTATTGTCATTTCGCCACATAAGGATACAAGTGTATAGGGTCCCCCCCCAAATAAAAGCGTATTTATTGCCTTAAGTCATAGTTCTCCATTAGCCCCAATTAAAGACTCTACCCCCCTATAGACCTCTAACTATGCCTCTACATGCGCACTTGTGTGCCACGTCCATACACGGTTACCGTGAAATGTCCTTCCTCAGTGGCCACCATGCCATTTTGGATGAAGCAAAGATAAATTTAAATACAATACTGGAAAAAGCATCCACTCATTATTCACACATCTGTCAATCAAAGATTCATCTGACCTATAAATAATAAAATATTTGGTAATTAACTGCACCTTAGTAATGCTTTTATATTGCATTCATAAAACGTTCAGTACACCTTCATAATGTATTCATTAAGTATTCATAAACAACTTGTATGTATACCTTAACATCCTAATATCCCTTATAAGCTGTAATATACATTAATGACAATCATTATATAATGACAAACATTATAATTGTACAATCTTATAATTGTTTTTAATGTATATTTAAGGTGTTAAGGAATGTTAGGATGTTAAGGTGTTCTATGAATGCATTATGAAGGTGCAGTTATTGTAAAGTGTTAGCAAATATTTTTAGTAAATTAGTAAATACATACACCAATATGCATATGCACACATGCGCGCACACACACACACACACACACACACAGAATTATCTCCAGGCACATTGTGACTATGGACTGCATAAGTAGTTATGGAAGATGGATTGATGTTGCTATTGGTGATGCTTGGAATTATTCATCTGTCCTTCTATTTTGGATATTTGCTTCTCCAGCTGACCTACCCTGGGAGGCATAAAGCATAAAACAGAGGAAACTCTGGATGAGGTGTCAGCACTACCCAGGCCCATTCTAGAATTCCTTTAGTTTCTAAATACCTGATCTTAAATATTTAAGGGCTTCGGTGTGTGGCTCAGGGGGTTAAGGCCCTGTACCTGCAATCAGAAAGTCACTGGTTCAAGTTCCATGGTCAGCAGAGTGCTGGACTCCTGAGTGAGGCCCTTAATCTTAGTTGCTTTGGGGGCATCTGATCCTGCTTTCTCAATTGTACGTCACTCTGCGTAACAGCATCTGCTAAACAAATAATGTGAAATGTATCTTTTGCTACTAACTAATAACTAATAACTTTTGCACTAACAACTTTTCATGTTTGTGCCATTTGAAAGCAGTATCTGAAGCAGCTTTATCGGGTCTAGAATTATTCCTGATGCATAATTCTAAACCCTTCACTGGGTGCACGCTTAACCTTTGCGTGAACTTACCTCATCAGTCAGGTTTTGGAATGCAGCTACCCTCAATTTGAAAATGAAAAAAAACAAGTAGAGATTGTTTGGTCATTTAGGAAAATTTGAAAGTAAACAAATGTGCACTTACTCCCTGATGAACGATGTCATATTTCCATGAGGAGTTGACGTGGAACAGGTTAAATACCTGTGTTGTTGTTTCTGGAAAGGGAAGACTCTTGTAAAAAGTTCATGGAAATGATAAATCTCGCAGCCACCCTCCTTCCAAAAGGGCAGCCATTTTCAAATGCTGTAAATCATGGTACTCTGCCAGTCCTCTCCCATTTCTATCTCCCATAAAATATTGCAATTCATTTTTCACCGCAGCGACTGCCTCAGCACAGCAGGCTGTCAAGACTCATTTTAACTAATAAATAAATATTTGGGTGTCCAAAATTTTCTTGTTATCTAAGTTATATGATTTCGCTTTGAGCGTAAGCTTAATATTTCACCCCAGTACTTAATGTCAGTTTAGCTGGATTTGGGTTTGAATTTTTTTTTTGAATAAAACCTGTTCACTATATGTCTGCCGCCACGTTATAAAGAATTCTTTCCAAGCATGGATTTGTGGATATGTAAAGTGACCTTATTTAGTGTTAGTGAATTTATTAATCCACAGGCTATCCAGAAGCAGTGGCCTTAATTTTCATGCCAACAAGCTTTCTCTCTGCATGTTGTGAAAACCCCCCTTTGAGTCATAAATCACTTTACTGGTTCTGAAGCCAAATTATCGCTGCACATCATGGTTGAATATCCATTTTTTTCGGTCCTAAAGGTGGCTCTGCACATTTTCATTAGGATTTGAGCACTTTACAAATCACCAAATAGAGAGAATCTCAGAAAGAAGAATGTAGGTATCCTGTCTCCCTGCCGTTTTCTGGAACATATGTTCAAAAAGTTCCCTGAACTGTAATCAAAGACATGCCAGTATTTTCTTATCCAAAGGAAAAGCAGGTTTTAAATGTTGCATAACTTTGTCTTCCAGTGGAGCTTGGTAATCTCTGTAGACTTTGTTCAATCTGTTTTATGAGATTCTATGCACAATTTGCAAATACATCTGTAGTGTAAATCATGGATGGCAATGGCTTTTCATTGAAGTGCCTGTGATTTAGTGCCTTGTATGCTCACTTACCAATGAATCCAAACCTGCTTCTTGAGGCAAATCTCAAGGATCGAGACAACTGCTTTCAACGTTGTTTGATATAAAATATTCATATTATTTTTAGATTTTAAAATAAATTTCTTGAAATCATAAAATAATACTTAATGCTGTAAGCTCACGTATCGCCAGTTCAGCTAACAGAAGTCATCAGCATTAAATTATTATCAGAATAAACCATGTTTAAAATTTAGCTGAAATCCACTTTTATACAGTTAAGTAAAGTAATGGCACATTGAACAGATAAACCCAGAATCTATCTGTGCTTTCCTGTTATAATGTTTGTTTTGGACTTGAAACTGGGCTACCTTTTTGTTGACATAAAGGTGCATCGCTAAAATGTCTGCTTAGGCTACGTTGTACAATTAATATACGTTTCTTGTTACTTTACAGAATTGGATGAAGACAGTTAAACACAACAGTGTAAGAATAACTAGACCATGTAGGCTTGCAAAATGTTACTAAGAAATTCAGATTTTAAGTTTAAAGAATTTATATGTACAAGAGAAAAATAAACAAACAAGCAAAAAATAACAGAAGCTGCATCATTTCCGTACCAACTGTATTGTTGGCTTTTACTTATATATTTACTCTCCGTCTATATGTGAAGACCTTTGAGTTATCGCGGCCAGCACTGGAATCCCACTCACAGATAAGCAAAGAAGCTTAGGATTACCACTAGACTGAACACTATAATAAAGTGAGTCAAGATATGCATGTTGGCTGGATTCAGTGTATATTATTTTTTTTTCCATCGGAGAACCTTCCCATTAGTGTCAAACGCTGAGATTATTTAGTGGTGGAATGCGGATAAGTAGATTAATGAGAAGGCCCTGCACTTTAATTATCAATGGTCCTGGACTGTACCTTCTAGGCCATATTCCGGAGGAGGCTTTTATTTTTCCTCTGAAGGTGGGCCAGAAATAATGAGACACTTAACCGGACTGTTCCCTGCATATCTGTCATATTACAGCCGGTTGTTTGTTTATCGGAGAGGGATCTATATTTTTCTTTTTAATTTAATTACTTTGATACAGCTTAAAAGCCTCTGGCTTAATAACATGCCAATTACAAAGGAGGCCTACTTAGAATAAATATGAATATAATGCTGTAATTTATTGCTTAAAACACAAACAAGGCCCTGCTCCCTTGGTACCATTGATTATTAATTGGTACCATGGCCTCAAAGGCCAATTAAAGAGAGCCATTTAAGATCCTCCCTCGAAGTTAATGTGCATTTGTCAAAGAAATTGTGTAGCTACCTACCTTCATAGCTTTATATCAACTGCATATCCATTAGATATTCCATGACATAATCTATGCCGCGGTCTTAAAGATTGGCATGCTGATATTGAAAACAGGTTATAATTTTAAAATTGATAGGTCACATACAAATGTAGATAAGATTATGGCCTATGCAGTAATTACTTGGCTGAGTTTATTTAAGTACTTAGCCAGATGAAGCTTAAAGCGAGGTTTGAGGGAATCTGCATTTCTTTAACCGTCCTCTGTGTATTGGCTCAAAGTCCTTAAAGAAGCCAATCCTTATTTTCCCAATATATTAATTGAATCTAGGTTTGCATGAATAGCTAATATAAGGATAGCAACATTCAAATACACTTAATTACATTGCCGCTGAGACCGCAAGCCAATAATTTGATTTTGTTTTTAGTAACAAGCAATCACCTTAATTTTCTTCACTGATACATTCCAGTATCACCTGGCAGTGGGGAAACATTATAAAGAACCCCCTCCACTAGCAGCGAAGCTCAAACAGCACAGTATAAGCATACACACCTTCATGTGTATACACACACACACAAAGGTTTGTAGTTATATCTTTGTGGAGACTCTCTATTCATTTCTATGGGGAAAACTCTAATCACAGCTATCACCTTAACCCCTACCCAACCTTAATCTTAACCATACAAAACCAGACAAAATACAAGACATTTTTACTTTTTTGATTGAATTCACAGATCTTTGTGGGAAGGTTTATAATAACATTGCGGGGGACATTTAGTCCCCACAATGTAATGTAAAACTAACGCACACACACACACACACACACACACACAGACAAACAGACACCTCTATGGCGGGATCCTCTGTTGCAGTCATAAAAATAAATACTGACTTATACCGTCATATTAATTGTGAGAGAGTTATGACCCTAAAATGAAAGGCTAATTGTTCTTAAAGGTTATATGGCATCTTAAATCACTTAGACAACAACAGTGCTTCAGGCTGAGGACCAAGACCTATGGTCAGTGATTTAATACCAAAATAATTTACTGCTGTAATGCACTTGCAGCCCACACATATTTTACAGTCTCGTGTAATCTGCCTAAACGGATGATACGCAAGTCCAGTTTTAGTAATCGGTAATCGGTAAATAACTCAGGTTTTATTCATAATGTAGCCAAATACCAAGAGGAACATAAAACTACATTAATAAAATGATGGTTAAATGCATATTTATATTTATTATCAAATACATGACTCGGAGGAAAAAGACACATTCATGCAGCACATGCCCTGTGTCGTGTAACTGGCTTCTGACTGGAGCTTCTGGAAAGTTCTCTAACATAAATAATTAAAAAATAACAATAAATTATTTTTCTAGAGAAGCAGGGGGGGCTGCTTTGCAAGGTGAATGTCATAAAGAGCCGTTAATCACTTCCCCAGTGCTGTGCTGGGTTTGTTTAAGGCCCCTACTCATTCACAGCATGTTAAAGTTAGCAGCAATAACCGTTTTATAAGCTTTCACTCTTAACGACTCTCCTGTCCTGAAGCCACAGAGGATGAGGGAAGTCAACCATAAAAAACCTTCCAAAAAAAAAAATCACACTTAATTCCTATATATAGCCTTACTACCCCTATGAAAACATTCATGGTTAGTTTTATTTTTATGACACTTCTGGGTAAGGAGTTTTGAGCCATGTATGGATTAAAATGTATTCAGAACTCATAATTTGCAAGGAAAACATTTTTGTTAATGTTGTATCGGATGCTAGTGTTTTGGTTTGGGTGGCTCCGTAATTTATTATGCCTATTGCATTATCTGATTGGTCTGTTTATCAAGGACAAATAAGTTAGGTACAAAGCAGACAAGGTGTCACTGGATAGTGCCTCTCTCTCTGACTGCTCTTCTGCTTGGTGGAACCGATGCGTTTTAATACATTTTCTTCCTTTTCATTTTGGCAATTTTCAAAGGAAAAGTAAAGTAAATGTAAATTACCCGGGTGACTGACTCAATGCAGTCTCCCCCCGAGAAATGGATTTCAAAATTATACAGGGGTTTAAGCCCGCGCCTGTAATTGTAGAAAAATAATTACAGTAAGGAGAATAACCAGAGGGAATGGCATCCTATTCATAACTAAATTAGTGAATAACTATTAATACAATTACTATTATTAGCGCTGTTATTAAATAATATTTATATAGAAGTGCATGGGCCTCAAGATCAACATGTTTATGATTAATTAAGTAAAATATTTTTCTCACGAAGAAATTTTCTGTTTTAAGATCTTCACTTAACTTTTCTTTTATATAAACACTGACCACTTATTTATTACAGCAGTTCCCAATGGTTTCAGTTATAACTAAAGAATAAAAAGGATAGTAGGAATATTTAAATGTGCATATATAATGTGGAT
>JABFDZ020000138.1:4546917-4565607 GCA_019775955.2 Pollimyrus isidori | reverse complement strand
AAGCAACGGGCACGAGGCAGGGAACAACCCTGGATGGGGGGCCAGCCCACCGCAGGGCACACTCACACACCAAGCACGCACACATGCACACCTGGTATCGGGGAATACAGAGTTTAATTACAGGTAAGGCAGGCAAAATGCAGACAGACAATACAATGACCGGACTGGGAAACGAACTGAAACATGGACTAAATACAGAGGACTATTGAAAACAACCAGAAACAGCTGATCACATGGGGATTCCACATGGGGTCAACGAGGGGGCGTGGCACACGGAAGGAGCGGATGATCGGGGCAGGACACATTGTTTGGATATATTTATTTTCTTACTTTACAAATTACTGTTTTGCTAAATGTACTTAAATGTGTTTAGTACAGTACAGTATACAGTATGGTCTTCTTTTATCTGGTTTATTTTGTGTTTAAATGCATAAAAAGCATTTAGGTGTAATTTTAGGGGGCCAGAAACCAATTAATTGGTTTTCCATTATTTCTTATGGGAGAATTCAATCACAACTCAAACTTTTTAGGACTCAAACCCAAGTTCTGAACAGATTAAGTTCGAGTTCTGAGGTACCACTGTATAATCATATTTGTAAGTAATTCGGCAATATTAATCAACAGAGAAATAAAACAGAAAATTATACTCAGAAATACAAATATTATACTTTTTAATTCTGTCATTATAAATACAAGTAAATTCTATCCATCCATTACAGGGTATAAGGCTGGGGTGCACCCGGGATGGGGAACCAGTCCATCATAAGGTATAAGGCTGGGGTACACCCTGGATGGAGTGCCAATCCAGCACAGGCCATAAGGCTAGTGTGCACCCTGAAGGGGGTGCCAGTCCAGCACAAGGCATAAGGCTGCGGTACACCCTGGATGGGGTGCCAATCCAGCACAGGGCATGAGGCTAGTGTGTACCCTGGATAGCTTTCTTTTGTCTATTTTAATACATCCATTGTTTTCATTCAGAATTGGTTAAACAAATATGATATGTAATTCCTAACATACTGACACTCCAAAATGTAGTCAAAGAGGGTTTTTTTGTTCTCTTTTTTGTGTTTTGGTTTCTGGAAAGTCAATATATATTTTTTATGCTTGCATTTGTTTTGGTTTTTTTAACTAGTACACAGCACCGCTTCCAAAAGATGATGTTCAGCTCTATTGTTTCTTCTGGAAACGATACTTGGCATCAGAACCGTAAGTCAAGCCAAGACCACGAGATCTTAAAGACAATGGAGAGATGGATTCCCAGACTGAAGAAGCTGTCACTTGAATTAAAACAGCTTCTCCAGTTTATATTTACCCATTTTAGATCATGTATTAAATTAATATATCATGTATATAATAAATACAATATGTGGTCTTCAGTTAAGATATATGTAAAATTAAAAGGATAAGAGGAAAATCTTAAATCTGCAAAAATATTTTTATGTAAAATAGTTTTTTTCTTCTTTTTTTTTTTACCTTTTATATACTTTCAGATATAATGGTGACCTTAGTTCGTTCTTCATATGTTACGACCTGTCTGCAAAAATCCACTGGCATTCCTTCCCAGCAGTGGATATGTGATCAGCTGATGAAAGTTCCTCCTTGGTATTAAGTCAAAAGTCCAGCCTTATCTCGGAATTCCTCTTATCAGAGACGGGGAAGTGACTGACAGACTGATGTGAGGTCCTGCTTGTGCCTTTCCACATACGCGCCGCGTGAATCCCGCCACGGACAGATACTGTTAGTGCAAGTTGCCATTTTCTGCTTAACCTCTCAAGAACTGCTGAGTGATAGGCGTGTGAGAGACCTTGATGGGCATCCATGCACCTGCTGCAGAAGACGGAAGACTTTCTTACGAATTACACACCAGAACACAATGTCATCTTTATTTATTATGTATATATATTGAAAACAATGTTCCTGGTGCCATGTACAGTACAGTCCACATATTTATGTATTCAATAGGCATCCACTTCCTGTTTTTGATATCCCTGCAGTGCTTGATTCAGCTTGTTTTTTGAAGCTCAAACAGTTATTTTCTTAGAGGCTTTAACTTACTGAGATAGGCAAGCCATCAAAAAAAAAAATATATATATATAAAAAACAGGGCTGTGTCTTTAAAAGAGAACTTGAAAATGGAAATTTAAAACGGAGTAACTTCCATCTGTTAGAAGCCGCTAACCTTTGGATGACCTGCCAAGGAACTCTAGAATTTGCTCAGTATTAAAAAGAGAATTTGTATCTGACGAGGTTCTTTTCATGGAAGTAGTCTTAAGATGGTGGAAGAATTACTGGTACCTTTTGGTAGAATGCTGTACATTTATTTTCCATTTCACATACACTTTGTTCATAAACAGCACAAGTATTTTTTAACCCTTAAGCCTGGTTCAGCAAACTTCAGGAAAGCATGTTGGCACAAAACAATTTTGAATTTGGTTCGAGATGGGAGAATACCACCAATAACATGGGTGGATCCAGAGATGACAAAATAAACATGCAATAGAATTCTGGAAGAAGCAAACAGGAGGTCAGACATTGTGGAAAAGTATAGTTACATCGATAGCCTTGGGTCAACATTGGCTTAATCGCACCTGCTAATAATAGTAATAATGTTCAACATGAAGAAGTGTTATGTCTATGCAAAGTGTTCTTAAAATCTCACCAAATTGTGCAAGGAGTCTATTTTCAAATGCAAGATAACATAATGTTGTGCTGATGTTACTCCTCCAACCATACTGGTCAGGATGCCTGTAGACTATCACAGGCATACATATTCACACAATTAATCACACGGTATAGACAATTTACAGAGCCCAAACACAAACAGCATCACTGTATTTATTTGGGCTGTGGGAAGAAGCTGAATTATGCAGAGGACACCTAAATGATTTCACACACCAGGGTTTCAACTTCGAAGCCTGGCAATCTATAGCCAATGTACCAACCTACTAAATGTTTTTGTATTATTCAGAACTAAATTCTCCATTTGGATTTCCCTTTGTGTTTTACGTTCATGAAGACAAAAACGACTCACCTTTAGCTAAACTGCTTGTTCATCCATCCATCCATCCATCCATTATCTACCGCTTTTCCGGGTTGGGTCACGGGGGCAACAGTCTAAGCAGGGAAACCCAGACTTCCCTCTCCCTAGCCACTTCAACCAGCTCTTCTGGGGGAAATCTCTCTCCAGCGTGTCCTAGGTCTTTAACGGGGCCTCCTCCCAGTGGGACATGCCTGGAACACCTCACCAGGGAGGTGTCCAAGTGCCTCACCTCATCTGGCTCCTCTTGAAGTAGAGGAACAGCGGCTCTACTCTGAGTCCCTCCCGAATGACTGAGCTTCTCACCCTATCTCTAAGGGAGAGCCCAGCCACCCTGTGGAGGAAGCCATTTTGGCCACTTGTATTCGAGACCTCGCTCTTTCGGTCACTACCCAAAGCTCATGACCATAGGTGAGGGCAGGAACGTAGATTGACTGGTAAATTGAGAGCTTCGCCTTTCAGCTCAGCTCCTTCTTCACCATGACAGACTGATGCAGCGCCCGCATCACTGCTGATGCCGCACTGATCTGCCTGCCGATCTCCTGCTCCGTCCTTCCCTTACTCGTGAACAAGACCCCGAGATACTTAAACTCTTCTACTTGGGAAAGGACCCCATCCCCAAATCGGAGAGAGCACTCCACCCTTTCCCGGCTGAGGACCATGGTCTCGGATTTTGAGGTGTTGATTTATATCCCAGCCGCTTCACATTGGGCTGCGAACCAACAAAACCACATCATCTGCAAAGAGCAGAGACCTAATCCTGAGGTCACCAACCCGGACACCCTCAACACCCTGACTGCACCTTGAAATTCTGTCCATAAAACTTATGAACAGAATTCATGACAATGGCCAACCCTCACCCTAAACAAGTCCGACTTACAGCTGACAACGCGGACCCAGCTCTGACACCGGTTGTACAGGGACCGAGCAGCCCTTATAAGGCAGCCCGGCACCCCATACTCCCAGAGCACACCCCACAGGATTCCCTGAGGGACGCGGTCGAATGCCTTCTGCAAGTCTACAAAACACATGTAGACTGGTTGGGCAAACTCCCACGCACCCTGTAGGAGCCTGCCGATAGCATTGAGCTGGTCCACTGTTGCACGGCCAGGGCAAAAACCCTCACTGTTCCTACAGAATCTGAGGTTCGACTATCCAATGCACCTTCCTCTCCAGCACCCCTGAATAGACCTTACCAGGGAGGCTGAGGTGATCCCCTATAGTTGGAACACATCCAAGACACTCATCAGCTGCCTACAGTGGGTGTCCACCAGCGGGTTCAGGGATTGCCACACCGACATGCACCGGCCACCTTATGGCCACAGCTCCGGTTAGCCGCCTCCACAATGGAGACATAGAACATGGCCCATTCAGACTCAATGTCCCGCGCCTCCCCCGGGATATAGGTGAAGTTCTGCCGGAGGTAGGAGTTGAAGTTCTTTCTAACAGGGGATTCCGCCAGATGTTCCCAGCAGACCAGCACTATACGCTTGGGTCTGCCAGGTCTGACCGGCTTCCTCATCCAGCAGCGGAGCCAACCCACCACCAGGTTGGAATTGATTGACAATTCCACCCCTTTCTTCACCCGAGTGTCCAAGACATGCGGCCGCAAGTCCAACAACATGACCACAAAGTTGATTATCGAACTGTGGCCTAGAGTGTCCTGTTACCAAGTGCACATATGGACACTCTTATGCTTGAATATGGTGTTCATTATGGACAATCTGTGACAAGCACAGAAGTCCAATAACAAAACATCACTCGGGTTCAGATCAGGGGGGCCGTTTCTCCAAATCACGGCCCTCTACTGTAGGTCTCCCTGTCATTGCCCACATGAGCATTGAAGTCCCCCAGCAGAAAATAGAGTCCCCAGGAGAAGCGCTCTTCAAAACCCCTTTCAAGTACTCAAAAAAGGGTGGGTATTCAGAACTGCCATTTGGCGCATAAGCACAAACAACAGTCAGGACCCATCCCCCCACCTGAAGGTGAAGAGAAGCTACCCTCTCGTTCACCGCGGTAAACCTCAATGTACAGGCGCCCAGCCAGGGGGCAATAAGTATGCCCACCCCCACTTGGTGCCTCTTCCCATGAACAACTCCAGAGTGGAAGAGGGTCCAACCCCCCTCAAGGAGACTGGTTCCAGAGCCTAAGATATGCGTCAAGGTGAGCCAGACTATATATATAGGAATCTCATAACCTTGGGCACCAACTCAGGCTCCTTCCCCACCAGAGAGGTGACATTCCATGTCCCTAGAGCTAGCTTCTCCAGCCGAGGATCGGACCACCAAGGTCCTCGCCTTTGGCCACTGCCCCACTCACACTGCACCCGACCCCTTTGGCACCTCCTGTAGGTGGTGAGCCCACTGTAGGAGAGACCCACGTGCCTCCTTCGGGCTGTGCATTACCAGGCCCCATGGGTGCAGGCCTAGCCACCAGGTGCTCGCCAGTGAGCCCCACCCCCAGGCCTGGCTCGCATGTGACCCACATGAGTTTAAGTTTGAATTCATCATAAGGAGTTTGAAAAAGTGTTCTTAAATTATTATTTCACTAAGTGTAAAATCAGCTCTATGGATGGTGTAAGATTTATGCCGTCTAATATTCCCGTAAATATTCAAAATGATAAAATGATATATGGTGGTGGACAAAACACCCCGCAGCATCTTAATATCAAAGACAGCATAAGGAGTAAGACCACTCAACCTTAAGAACCATCTTTCCCTCTACACTGCCTCACTAGGTCCAATCAGGCAGCTGCATAGCCTCTCTTATCATTACTATGCAGATGATGACTAATTTTATTTAGTGTTCCCTTCTGAGGACACCAAGTGAACAGCTTTCCAAAACTATCTTTTAAACCCCTCATTCAATTTCATGATGGTGTCTTCCAGGGATGTTAATATAACAGCTACCTAAATTGAATCACTCATCAAGTCATCTGACTTCAACCGAAGTTCCACTCTCTTTTAGGTTTGTTTGTATTCAGGACATTATATTGGCATTCAAAGACAGCATGAAGGAATAGTGCTTACATAGTATGGTTCACTTGGTCCAACAATTCCTTGGCTTTTATGTGACCATGCATAGCATCAGACCTAATGACCTTACAAGATGGACATACCAATATACATTGTGGCTTGAAGGCATCTGTTTTTCCCCAAATGAGATGACTCATCAGATCATATCACTGGTTTCCAGAGTCCAGGTTTTGTGTTTCTTTCATGAGGTTAGGCATCTTTTGGCATTGGAGTCCATTGTAAGTAATTTGTATTTTAGGTGCCAGCCATAATTTCTGCATTCGGCTTTGTGACATTATTGAAGTACAGTTGAGATTTGTTGAGTCACAGTTGGAGCTGTGTTAGTTGCCTCTCGGTGCTTTGAAAACTCAGATATCAAAGTGGTGATTGTCTGACCTCTGCTAGAGCTGATACACACTGCTAATTAGCCGCCTTATATGACTCAACTTTGTACTTCTGTTTGAAATTCAATGATTTAGTTGCTTCAAAGTTAAAGACCTTTTTCATATAATGTTTCTGATATTTTATCATCACCTTCACCTTCATCTATCTCTTCCTCAGTACATTTTGTATGTTTGCTATGTTGCTATGTCAGTTGATCATGGACTTAATATTTTATACTTTGATTTTACTGAAGGCGTATGATTAAAATGCCATTGAAAATGTACTTGATTTTATCATTTTAAATCCTGCCTTCTTACTTGTGCTTTCTCCAGTATTGTTTTCCAAAGTTTGTTGTGTAATCCTTGGCTGTTAAGAATAAGTATTTGTTTTTACAGGAAAGCGAATCAAATCAAATTGTATTGAGCATTAAACAAGCATATTTCTTTGAAGTATAGTACATTTCCCAAACCTGCTCTAAATACAGGTGTACATGAGGAGCCTCCTATTGAGTCTATTTACAGGCAGTGTTCTCTGGCAGCTTAATTACAATCTTCTTTCATCTCATATGCAGTGCATGAAGCTACACCAAAGATTTCAGTGGCAGACTTTTATCATCATTAATATTGTTTGATCAAAGTGCATGGGGCATGTTGTGGAAATGTATTCCCCAGTAAAGCTAATCAGAAAAACGATGCCAGTATATGTGATCCCACACTGAAGTTTCTTGTTATTGAATATTATATTCTGTCATACAGCAACCAGATCACTGCTGACTTCCAGGTCTTCATAGCCATTGTAACATGAATTGACTAGCAGTGAGTGAATAGTCAGTAGTCGATACCGGGAGCTGAGAGGGAACAAAAATGTGGACTGGATTGCTAAACACTGAGCTCTAAATGAAATAAAATGCGAATGTGCTCCATGGATCCTTTTACAATATCAGGATTTAAAAAATTGGTTTATACTAGCCCAGGAAGGCTCTGATTCTCATCTGGATGAATCAGTACTGGTTTTGTCATAAGTCAAGTGCAGCAAAAAGAAATTTCTATAAAATTATTTTCTTGCCACTGTTAAGAGTTGTCATTCCCCCACAGACAATCTAGGAAGTTATGTATCGCCTACTGTAATCTGTTGTATAGTTCTGTAAGGTTAGTGTAACTTTAGTGTGAAGATTAAATACTGCCTCCTCTGTATGTCAGGCATCCGACAAGTGACAGGTTACCTTCCTTCTAACCTCTTGTAGATCATGACTTTCATATGTTCTTCTCAATGTGACACGGACAGTCAAAAATCCAGCCAGAAGCTTCTTTGTATGCAGACATATATAAGCTTTGAATTTTAGCTCACTTGGATTTAAATATTTCCTGATATATATGGAAGGGGTTGGGCTGGTTTCTGCATCTTATCTTTTATTAAGATATTAAGTGTGGGGCGTTGGACATCTTCAGCAAAGGATCATCTTCAGGCAGAAGTCTCTGGAGGAAAAAGGCCCCACATCTTGTCATCAAACAAAGTATAATGGATCATTACACACTGTGACATAAATGAATCAGAGGATTTATTAAGGGATGTGTTCTTTGCCCCGTGATATGATAAGCATATTTTGTTTTGAATACTAATGACCAGTAGGTGTACATTAATCATGCCACATTGGTCTTAATTAAATTGGGCTGAAGTGATTAGGTATGAATTGAATTAGCGTAATTGTTCTATACAGCAGAAGGACTGTACTGCACGCATCATGTACACATGTGGACCGCCGTGCACTGACTGCTTCAGATACTCTGCATCACTCAACCAAGTACCTATATTGATATTTAGATGAAGGAAAGTATTCTCAGTATCGGCTATGATTACATATAAAAAAAGTTTCTACCCTCAAGCTGTGAATATACTACATGAGGAGTCCTAAGTCACACCCCTCACTTAACATCATACCGTATATTACACTATTTAACATATTATAGTTGCTGATATTTTTGCTTTTCTTTATTATTCTCTTGTTTTACTATTTTATTTTTTATTGTTATTGCAATTTTATTCATTCTGTCTTTTTCTACATTTTCTTTGTATTACAGATTTCCTTTTGAAACAATTCAGGTTCAAAACCCATTCACTTACAGTCGTATACAATGTTGGGTGTGTATGTGATGGACTGAACATGAGCTGCAGAAAGTATCTATTTCCACTTTTCTTAATTGTAATTGTCTCTTTTGATTTGACAGCTCAGACTCAGAAAACTGATTTCTCTTCCATCACAATGTTTGGCCCAATAAGGGTTGAGTCTACATATATTTTTCCTTAGTTTTACATGTAAATTTCTGTTTCCGTTCCTGCAGTGTGTTCCAGGGGCTCTGGGTGAAAGAGAAAGGCGTGGTAACACTGGTGGCAGAGAGCTACATTTCTTTCTGAATTTCTGTCGATAACATTAATTAATCAAATCAGATAAATGGGAGATTTGTCAGGCAGCATAGTTAGGGAGTGGTGTTATTCTGACCTATTGTAAATGTCATGACCTTGTCCTCTAAAAAAAGAAAAAAAAAACAGCTGTCATTTGACATTATGCATGTCTGTAACTCAAGAGCTTGATCAGTTTGACAAGAACTTTTTGTCTATTAAAAAATGATGCCTGATAAAGCTGTTAAGTTCCATTTGTCATCGTTACTTTAAACCTTGAAACATGTATGTTAAAGAGAAGAAGTTTTGCTTTAGCGGTGAAAAACTGTGCAGTGATGTGAAAGAGAGCTTTTCCCGTTACTAGATGGAAATTTCGGATCCAGTTTGAATATTTTTTGATTCCTTATCAGACTGTTAAAAATGCTTACAGTAAAAACATTTCCCTGTTAATAATTTTAACAACAACGGATGTTTAGAGTAACATTGAGTTCTAGCTAGACATTTCTTAACATATTACTTTAAAAATATTAAAACAAGGTCCCCTCAAATATATTAGTATATGGTTATTCTGTCCTTGTGGTATAAGGTAAGTGTTTTTATGTGTACACTAATTGTCAGAAAGACATCTTAACTTACTTAAGATGTGTTTATTATTAATAAAAAAATATATATATATTATATATATATATATATATATATATATATATGTGTGTGTGTGTGTGTGTGTGTGAGTGTGTGTTTGTGTGTGTGTTTCAACACAATTCCCTGTCTTGGACCCTTTATATGGGAAGTCCTTTGCATTCAGTATTATTAAACAACCTGTTGTATCAGTTAAATAAGATTTAATTTGGATTTTTGTATTGCTCAAACAATGTCTGCTGAGACACACCCCCTCCCACATGAAACTGAAAAAAAAACATGAGGCGCAGAAATATTAATGTACAGTAAATATTACAGAGAAGTATATCAGTGGTTGCCTGAAATGACTCTTACTGTAACACATATAGGCTCGTTACCTTAGCTGGAAAATCTGTCACATGTACAGTATAACTGTTTATGTTGTGAATATTGTTGTAGAGACCTAAGTGATTGATTGAGCTTTGTTATGATAATAATTTTTGTTTCTTTTCTATTATGTGTTTTTCAAATTAATTCACGGTGCTGAAACTCGAAAAGCATACCCAGATAAATTACCGGAAGAGAAAAAAAAACGCGTAGTTTATTAATTTACTCTTTTACACAAATTCAATTAGGTATTAATGGCACATGAAAAGGACACTGGGAAATTGGAGCTGGTGTACGGCTCCCGGAGAAAACGTCAAGCGGAATTGTCTCCCTCGTGCCACCACACGACGCGGCAGCAGAGTCACGTTGATGGAGCACCGCTCTTTTACGGAGAAAGAATGTTTGCTTACTATTTCATCATCCCCTGGAGGCACGGCTAGGAAAATAAGCACATCAGTTGTCATTATGACAAGATAAAAATGGAGCCATCATATTTCAGTAACACAATGCAGTGAGCGTCCCCATCGAGTGATGAATTATGGACTCTCTTTTTCACACATCAGACTATAAGTTAATATTATCTCCCCAGGATAATTATAGCAAAGTTCAATTACTGACCCAGAATTACCGTGTGGGCCACACCATGGGTTTTGACACAGGCCTTTTTACACATTTATCTTTTCGGCCAACATACTAAATCTGCATGGTGGGGGTGATTCATCTTCCCCAGCGTTTCCTCTCCTGTGCCATTCTTCTTCACGCCGATTGGCTGGTCCCTGGAGTCCCCTTCAGCCTAATGTAAGCCGCTCTGTTATACTCTCTTCTTCTACCAATTTGTGTCCTGTTTTTGCCTTCGACAGACGTGGTACGGCACAGACTGGCAACTGTACCCTTTTACATATTGAACTAGTTGATTCAGTGAAGTGGCATGTGAATGAATCAGAAGGAAATGCAGGAAATTTAAAGCTACAAAACTTTATACCCTAATATTCACATTATGACTGAATTATATTTATAAACTAATTTAAGTATATTCAAACGTGTCCACAAATGCAGATCAATTAGATAGATAGATAGATAGATAGATAGATAGATAGATAGATAGATAGAAAAAGCAAGTAATCAATATCCATTTATTACAAGCTGCAAGAGATTTGAGATGCAAATACTATCATGATGACTTTATGTTTTATTTATGAGTTAAACATCATCCTTCTTAAGCTGTAAGAAATGCCAATTGTAAGCAAACTATGAAATATCTACAGTATGTTGTAATCTATAATTCCTCATCATATGGAATCAAAATATTACTGTCAGGGTATTTACAATTTGGAAACATGGAGGAAATGTTCTCTGACGATTTGATACCCGGATATCATGTAATAATAATCTGAACTTATATTTATATAAATTTACACCATTGTCTTTGCAAAAGGAATGCATTATTAGTAAGGGGAAGTTGTATGCAACTGTGTCACATTCATTACTGAAGCTTACATAGCTCCATACTAATGATTTTTATTTTTGTGTGGTATGTTTTTCATGCCTTATTAAGGAGAAATGGCTAGGTTTATTCTACACCTGAAGTACTTGTGTTCCTCAGTACATTATGTAATTTGTTTTCGACCTGAATGCTCGGCTTTCTGTTGTATTTTTGACATTAGTTTTCCTTCATTAATTACAACCCTTTTTCATGGCTTTTCACAGTAATGTATCTAACCTTGATCCAAAGTTCTTATTTCTATGCACTTCTACTACTTCTGGTTATATCAGCACTACTTTAAGTCCCGGGATCCTAGTGCAAATCTCAGCGATCGCTAGGCAGTACATTACAATATATGGCCTTCCCCATATCATAGCCATCAAATTCCCCAGGAGTGATTTATGTATTTCACTGGAAGCATAGGAGCACTGCTTGCTAAGATTATCGCATCCTGTATTTTTTTTTTTCTGTACGAAATATGTGGCACCGTTACACAGAATCTTCAGGCACCTTTGAATCGCATCATGTCATGATTCTCTGTAACTAACTAAATGTGTTGATGAATAGATGTAGTGGTAAATAACCAATTTGGTAATACATTCTGGAAGATTTGGTGTGTGTTTTCCCCCTGTAGATATCTTGTTTTATATATATATATATATATATATATATATATATAGGAGACAAGATATATACATGTTTCCTATATATACATGTACGTGTGTGTGTGTGTGTGTGTATGTGTGTGTACAACAATACAGCCACATCATATAGTGTTACCTTTGTTTAACTATATAAAGTCCCGTATTCACATTCAATGTGCCTTCTTTGGATTATTAGTAAACTCTTGGGCATTTATTTCACCCAGTTTGATTTTGTGGCATTATATTTAAATATATTTTTCCTTCATATAATAATTTGTGGATACTCGTCGATTTCAATGATGAAAAAATGAAAATCTCCTTTTTATTTTTTTAGGAATATTAACATTATAACCAAGTCAATCATAAACGTTGATATTGTTCAACAGTAATTGACCATGCTGTCACACACTAGAAAATTTAATTTCTTTTTTTTTTACAAGGTATAAAAGGTGTACAACTTCAATAATTATTCTGTCAACATGCACCGCTTTTTATGCAAAACTACAAGATACTGTAATATTGAAATTATAAATCCAATTCTCTGCGCGTGAAACACATGTATCGAGAAAGTGTGTATCCTTTAATTATTTCTGGGGCATCTCGTTTTCCTTCACGTTAAACTAAACTGGATATTACATTTGCTTAAAACTTAATCATGCAAAATGAAGACTTGATTTGAGAAATTTTAATAAAGATAAGTCGTCCTTATCATCAAATCAGGGAATGCTAATCAACGCTTTCATTCGGCGGCAGTAGATAATGTCATAGTAGCTGCAGGCTCTTTATTTTGCAATAAAGCATTTACATTCTAATGATTTTATTAAAGCTTACGCTGGCTGTCAGTAACACCCCCCCATTCCCCATTCCCCCTCCCCTAGATCGCCTGGCAAATTGTATCAGCTATCAGCTCATACTGCCTTTATCACCAGAGCCCAGTGGCAAGCACAGGCCCACCACAATGACAAGTCTCTGGCTTGAAGAGTCTGTATTTAATCATTTCTCCCGCTAGTATTGTTCTGCTTACAGTGCATAAATAAGTGTTTCAAATAACCCCGGAGTGCCACTGAGAATGAAACAAAGTATCTGTCTTATTTATCTTTCTTGCATTCTTTGCCACCCCCCTTTTTTATACTCGCTGTCTTTATTTGCTGCGGGCAACGCTTTTATATGCAGACCTATCATATCTGAAAAGCTCAAAATTACTCACCGATGAGCATAAAGCTTTTGAGATATAGATATAGAGCACTTTTCAATGGCAAAAAAATGGAGGGCGGGGGGGGGGGGGGTATTTTCTTTCAGTAACTGAATCGGATGGAATAGCTATGACCGATGGAACCAGCATCGGTTGCCCAAATGGTGCCACGGCTTCTGTTTTTTTTCCCACCAGATGGCAAAGTAAGCCAGCTGAGTTTATATCCCATTATGTAATGTCTATGATTATGCACGTGGATCATAATTCAACAATCCATCCATCATTCAAGCACTTATCTAGCTCTGGCTCAGCTGCAACCTGAGGCCTATGAATTAAAGTTAATTCAAATAAAAATATAATATAAACAAATTGACATACATTTTTTAATTTGTCTGCCAGTGGAGACCAAAATGTTATCATGGTAAAATATTTCAACTCTTTTACTGTAAGCAGTTGTTTTGTAAGAAGCTGCTTCTCCCATAATCATTAACATGATACGTTTTAAATTATTCAGCAGAAAATAATAATATTTCATAACATCTTTTCAGGTAGGTGGTAACTGCCTGTACAGGGATTCTGACAAATTGTCTTAGTTTGTCAGTTGTACCTCACAACATAATTGCAGAAGCATACAGATACAATAAAGATGTAATAATTACCAAACAAATTAGACTCCTTATCAGGTTATGGGCTTGATATAAGTATAAAGACTGCAACAAAGAAATAAATCCAGTGGTAACTTTTGGACATACTTTGCATTAAAAAAGTATTTTCAGCGTGGGTTTACGGCACCTCATAGAGTTATATCATCCTAGTTACTTGTATACACTTCTTCTTTATTTATCACTGTAACTCCTGACTGAATGCCGTTACAAGCATGTTGGGAATGCTCTGAATGTAGGAAATGTTCTTTTTTCATGAATGTCACTGGTACCAAACTTATCTAACGACAATAATACAAAACACTATCTAATTACTTCAACTGTACAACAATGATTTGCCCAATGTCCTACCTACTCAATGGTCATGCAAAACGTCTCGATGCAGGTGCACTGAACAGATAATTACAACTAAACCAAAGAAGAACTTCTAACATGGAGGTTAAACGATAATAACAATAATAACAATAATAATTAAACTACAATGATAAATAAGTTTATAGTAAATTCACAGCATTGTGTATCAGTAAGGATAATAATGGGATTTATTGTATCAGATATATTTGTCATGCAATACAAAATATATTGTATTCTATTAAATATATTTGTCGAATGTACAACAATACTCAGTTAACAGTTTAGTTCCTCCTTGACTGAGAGACTAATGTGTGCAGTGAAATATGAATCATTTAAATGATGTCTTTTAAACAATGAACACAATAATGGTCTGATGATGTGTGCTCTGAAACGTTTGCACGGTCTGTATTATTTTCTGGGTATAACAAGAGCTCTTTGAAGTCTCGACCCGGGGCATGTTTGTCATGGTAACATCATGTATCAAAACACGATGGAAAAGCAGGACATTCACTAATTGATGACTGAACACCACAGTTGTGAAACTGTTGCTAAAGACCCATAAAGTATAATGAATTGATTCTTCACCGGAAAGCCAGGGAACTTCTAGAAGATAGCTGTCAATTATTATTTAAGACAATGGTGTAAACCCATTTTTCTGTAGTTAAATTTGTGCCATTATGCACTAGATTCCCATTCTAGTCGGTTTCAAACCGATTTCTTTATTTGGTGTATACAGTTTCTCAGACACACTTCCTCCACCTGAAGGCAGAAATCAAACAAGACACAATATCACTCTTATTTGAAACAAACAAAAAAACCTCTTTATATCCCTTAATATTGTTGTAGTTATGATTCTTTGCTCAAAGAAAATCAGTGTGGGTGCCTGGTTTCATTAACACTTAAGTTATATCACTTTATGAATGTAGTTTAGCTTATATTTTCCATATTCAATAGTAGATAAACACAAGTAGATGTCAATGCTTGGGGTTAAGATATATAGCTAAAAGTGCATTTGTTTTGGACACAAAGCCAAGAATAAGTGAAGATTGTTGTTGAAAGAAATAGTCTACTTACATCAGAGCTGGGCTTAGTTTCCATTGTAGTCTTAGTCATTCTATACCTGACTATACTCTAGAGTACTACACTCTAATCAGTCCAGCTACAGGCATGGTAAATTAGTCCTGAAGACCGGTATTAATTTTGGCAGCAAATTTTCATTTAGTTTTAGTCATAGTCTTTTGACTAAAATGTAATTTAGATTCAGTCATAATTTTGTCATCTAAATTATTTTATTTTCAGTCTAGCTTTAGTTGACTCATTATCATAAGATTACAGTCAACTAAAACTACAGTTGGTTCTGTGGACTAAAATTCAAATTGCAAAGTGTGATGTTTAAAGTTTCCCTTCCATTTCTGAAAGTCATTATGTTCAGCAAGATGAAATGACATTAATGTTAAGGAATGGTGTTAAGGTCTGACTGTGCAGTATACAAAGACACAAATTTCACTCTTATTTGAAACAAACATATGATTATTTATCTGGAAACTGAGTACTGTAAAATCAATAGTACCATTAGTGCAAAAATAAAATCACTTCAAAGAAAAAGTGCTTAGCCTATAAAGCCACCAGACCTGCTCTCTCTAAGTATTAAAATAGAAATATTAAAATAAATATTTGTAGACGTAGTTTATCGGTGATTTCATGTTCATTGAAGTTTCTGCTTTTTAACAACTGTACAAAATAATGTTATTTGTTATATAAATCAAAAATGTATGTTTTCAGGATTGGCAAATCTCATGAATCTGGCATGGCACTCATACTTTCAGACTCACACAGGAAATCTCATGGCAACCACATACCATTATAAACCTAAAATTAGCTACGTAAAAAGTGTATTTGCATGGTTAAATACAAAAGCAGACTATTTACAAAGTAAGAACTGTTACATATGTGTGCAGACATCTCAACATTGAAAATCTCACTCCAGCCAGCTGGCCGAAGGTGGCAAACCTGTGTTTTATTTGAAATGAACAGTAAAATGCAGTTTTTGTCTGAAATGGCTCGTCATGCCGTTTGTGCTGTTACTCCGACAAATGTAAAACGAATATGAGAAAAACACGTCACATTTTTTATCTTTTCGAAATAATAAGACCGTCCATATCCTATTCTAATAGTGATTAAAGGGATAGGTTCGTATGTATTTATATTGTAATGAGACATTAATTTTATTACCATTATATTTAATGTATTCATACAATTGTATTCAGTTCTATGTCACGCAACAATACATATTGTCAAAAAAAAATGTTATTGTACTGACTTACTTTGATTTGATAGTCCGATATGGATTACATGAAATGTTGATACAACTAATAGGCTACTTAAATATCACACTTAGGCTAAATATATATCACACTAAATAATTAGACGTTGTGATCTTCCGGACCTTTGCTTCAAGAATTTTTCTCTAATTGGATGTTTTTAAATTTTAGTTCAATACCACTATCTTACGTGAACTACATTAGTTCCGATTCATCTCATTCATCGTTTCCATCCGTTGACAAAATTGTCAATGAACTTCGTCATAGTCTTTGGCCTCATGAAATCATTTTTAATCATTTATCTTTCATCAACAAAATGAATACTGCTGATGACAGCAGTAATATTTGCATTTCACAGAGTACTGGATATCTATAAACTCATACATACATACATACAGACAGACAGATTCAATAATATTCAATGTACAGTTCCTAGTATGACAGAAATATGCATATACTTTCATTTACATAAAATATGCAACTATAAAAAGTTCAATGGGCAAGAATGCAAGTATGTGTAAGTCAGCATAGGTATACAGCAGCAATTTACCCTCATGATATGGTTCAATGGGCAAATTATATAAAGTATTTACATTCCTGGGCTGGGTTTCCAGAAACTTTCTTAATGCTACGTATCTCTTAAAGTTCCAATGTGTTTCCTGAAAAGTTCTTTGTTAAGTTTATCTTCCATAACATTCTTTTGTGAGGTTGGTCTGAACCTGCCTTAGCTGACTCTTGTCGTTGTTGTTGGCTCATATTGCTCATTTAAAACAGGACTAACATCGTTAAGGGTACAGTTTCAAAATGAAACATCCCTTGACTTAAAAATAACTCATCCATATGATAAAATGGCTTGTCTGATACATGACTGCAGTATGCTTCATTAAGTTTTGTCGTTACGATCTGAATGTGCAGCAAATTGGCCTCAGTAACACGCAGACTCATAATGAAAGATAAGGAACACACTTTTCATTATGTATTTATTAATTGAGATGGAAGGGGGAGGTATTCTGCCAGTACTGGGGTGGACATGTTCCCGCTATTTCCGACACCCCTGGATGCACACCAGGGTAAATATTAGGGTAAATATATTACAGAAATATGTAAAAGAAGTCATTAATTACCAACCTCATGAACCAAAGTTTTGATATACTGTAACTCTGACAAATTTAGAGATGCTGAAGTGAAGTGAAGTGAATACTGAAGCATTTACAGTAGCACATGCACATGATTTTCTTTCAGCTATTGGCCAATTGCTCGTCCCAATATCAACGCCATGCGCACGTATTGGTGCATGCGGGTGTTATATAGAACAAATAAAAATAAACTGGTAAAACTACAATCTAGGGAGGTGGGTTAAATTCAAATTCAAATTCAAAGAACTTTATTTATCCCCGAGGGGCAATTTAATACACCTAATCGGCAAAAATCATATTTACGGTTATATGATTCGGTTTGTTCATTTTATTTTTTATTTTTAGCTTCTCCTCAGGTCTAATTAATGCAATGTTTTGATTCCTGCAGTGTTTACAATCTCTCTCATGTGGCAGTCAATCAATTCTCAAGCCAAAGATGTCAACCAATCTGGTGTCACGGTCTTAGTCAAAAAGCTCTCTCTTAACAATATCTTAAGATATTATTCGTGAAACATACGTTAGAAAAAAAAAACTTCTGTAAGATATATCTTCAGAGTCTTTATAAGACGCTAAGAGCAACTGTTATTTGGAATCTCAGTCCTGATCCCACTGGGCCCAAAACAATTTCATTTTCAATATTTTTTTCTGTTATAAATAAGCAAACAAATAAACTTAAATTCACGTGGCTAAACACTGTTGTAGGGGGTATCTTGATCCACCCATCAAAACTATGGGTGGGATATTGGCTGCTACCAAGTCGAACGTTATGCTACTGATGGATTATTTGTCCCAGTGATATGTCATATTCAATAAAAAAGCTGTATCTTTAGGCGTTAAATTTGTCTGTCAGCTAGCTGAAGTAAAGAAAATAAATACAGCTATAATGCTATTGATAAGGTTCATATTTCAGGGAGGAGCATGAACACTGCTCGGCTTTCTTTTTCTCGTTGGCGCCCCCCCCCCCCCCCAGAAAAAAAAATTAAATATTAAATAAAAAAAAAAAAAAAAAAAAAAAAAAACACGAACCAACACAACAGAGACCCACAAGAGAGAAATAAAAG
>JABFDZ020000138.1:4528314-4540192 GCA_019775955.2 Pollimyrus isidori | reverse complement strand
CCCATAGCCCTGCTCTCCCCCTACACTGTTCTGCTTTTAAAGGCTGGCTTTACAAGATTAGTGGAGAGCAGCCATCATGGTTTTGGAAGAGATAGAAACAAGGACGGACTGTGTTTATGGCAGTTACATACATCCCTAGATTTGACGACTGATATTAGAAGCTATTACCCAACTAGTTTCTTCCTTACATAAAATAAAACCCAAAACATGTATGACATGCATGTGCCACAAACAAATTTTGAAATTAAGATGAAGCTGGACTCATTCTGGGGGATATTCTGGTGCGTACAGCAGCAAAATATATATTGCACAGACAAACCTGCATATACTGTCGTATCAAAATGAAGTACAAAGACTGTACCCATAGCAAATATTATTTATTCTTATTTATTGGCAATTTATTGTGCAGTATGATTTAATAGCCATTAGAAGATATTTTGGTAAAACTTTAAGATATCACTTTAGATACCTTCATAATGCATTATAATGTATTAGCTTTAAGGATCGTATATGAGAACTTTATAGAGCATTCATGCGCAATAATGTGTTATGTCTTTATGCAAATGCTTTATGAATGCATTATACTGTGTTCTGAATGTGTTTATAGAGTCTGATAGACATGGAATATATAGAAAGTGCTACAGAATATTCATAGAATATAATGCTGATGACTATCGTTGAGAGCATTAAGATATGATCCATTAATAAAATAGTTGGCCAGTAGGGTTGACTACAATACAAAGTTCTTTATAAACATAATTGAAAACTGACACAAACAAAACATTTTGTGTTCCCTCATAATAATTCTTAATGAATTTACATTTTATGAAGATCAAGTAAATTGCCCATTTAGAACTATGCATTATTAGTAGTTCAGAAAATCACTGATTCACTCATTATCTGCAGTCATTATACAAGGAAACAAACAGAAATATTGAACACTTCACAAGAAATGACATCAGAAGTAATATTTTACAGACATTATTACTAAAATACACATGCTATATCAGGATATGTAACCTCCTATTGTATTTGGAACATTGAAGGCGTGCCCATTTAACAAGTGATTGACAACTCTCATAAAATAAATGGCAGCATTATTAGCAATTTCAAGAGTCAAAACCTATCCAAAGATTGTTGCAACAACTAACTCACAAAATCACCAAAGGATTCAAACAAGAACAAATAAAAGACATATTATTCTTAACCTCTTGGAAGACACAAGGCAGAATCCCTTGATTGCCCCCTGGTAAACCAACTCAATCTTGCATTTCAAGATTTTCCACCTTGACGATGTTTGGATTAAAAGACTCAGGCAAATCCAAACACAAGCATTCCTTTGTAGCTTATGACAATTTATTACCCATGTTAATGTGCACTGTTTAAAAATGCCTTATATTCTGATTCATGTAATAGCATTTGACATTACTCACCAGTGCATTGTTTGCGCTTTTCTTGGAGATTTTGTCTTGATACGGTCATTGATTCTTGGCCATTCATTACCTTAATACAGTAGGTCTGTTTCCAATTAATGAATAAAGAGTTCATTCTAAATTGATTACAAAATATACAACGTTGAGTAGGAGTATTTGAAAAATCCAAACACTATTAAATTAGCAGCATAAAATTGAGATAAATTATTTGATTGTCAAATGCAGTTTGGGCTTATTTGTGAATACTGATAAATGTTGGCACCATCTCTCTTTCAGCACTAGATCCCTCTGCATTCCCATTTTAATTTTCTTGTACTGCAATTTAACACTAACATTGTTTGTAACAATGCATTAGCTTCAGTGTAAGTGACTGTTAAGCTTGTTGAGCTTAAGTATGGGTAACACTATGAGTTCAGATCACTGTATTTTCCTCTGTGATGCTTCCTTGTAAAATATCTGATGAAATCTGTTCAGGACTGTATTAGCAGGCCCAAAGCAGCAAAGGAACTTATGTGCAGCAAGTTACGTGGATCCAGCTACTGTAGTGCTCAAAGGCCTCCATCTTTTACTGACGTATCATTAAGCATATGAAGAAAGAACCATATTATTTCCCAAGCCTCAGCCTATGGGATTTACCATAGCCAAAATTTGCACAGAATGGCAAATCTCACTTTTGGAGATAAATGGTGCGTTTTGCTTAAACCTCATTCAGAATGAAGCAAATCAATCATTCCAGCCACCTTGGCTATTATGAGAGAGGCATCAAATGAAATTAAAGGCTTTGTGCAAAGATCCAAGTCTTAGTTGTATTTTTAATACCTGCTAATCACCTTTATTTAGCCAAAATGAAACAGAGACTGGTAACGAGGATTATGTAATCTGATAGTTCCGATGCTTTGCTGGGGAAACATCCTGGATTGAGTCAGGGTGTTCAGCTGACGAGTACATCTGTAAGACTGTGGGAAAGCGTTTTCTGCTTTAGGTGAGTCTCCACTCCTCCTGATCGTTTTAAAAATTCCGATCAAGCACTTTGCTTGACAGAAATGGGTACTAAAGTAGGAGGTGGAGATAAAGAAGATTTCTTTTTAGAAAGGAAGAAAAGATATTGCCTGTGGTTTTATCTGCTGTTACCTGTTATATTTGAAATGCCTGACAAAGAGAAAAAAATCAATATCTTTTGAATTTATTCAACCCTTTAAGCTAGGCGCTGTCGCCAAGCAGGCCAATGGCAGTATCTATTTAAAGTAATTTGCTCTTGAGATTCAAATACCAACTTTTTTTCTAGTTTCTTTTACTTATCGGTTATTTATCATTTTTGAATCAATAAACAATGGTGGTATTTTGTTCAATTTTGTTCAATTTCCAGTGGAAAACTTTATACATGGATCATGAAACGCGGAGTATTAAAGCTTGCTTTATTAGCTCTGTGTAAGTGCTGTACCAGGATGTTTTTCTTACTAATCTGTGTTGTAAAACTGTATTGATTTCCACAAGTATCATACGCTTGCACCACTAAACTCCATTACATACTTGGTTGTACAGCCTTGGGAACCATTCAGTCTATAAATTCTAATTAGTTCTTGTAAAAATAAGTCAATACTAATCATACAAATGTAAACTTCATAATGTTAACTAAGATGCTTACATTCATATTACCTAACATGGTGCATTGATATTGAATATTAAAACTGGCATTTTCTTTAATATCTTTTGGCAATGGGGACATAATCAAATCTGAACCACAAGTGATTTCCCTTCAACATTGATAAAAAAAAATTTAAATGTAAATAAGCATTTCTATGACATTTATGTATTATGTATTAAGACTTATGGCTTAAAAGGACACTGAATCTGGAATGTTAAAATATAGATAAATGTTATTAACAGATGTAATGGGCCATTGTGAGCCACAGACTTGTACATTGTTTTTTGTGATTGTTTGTAACTCATAATGGCTTAAAGACGTTTTCTTGTAACTTGTTTGGTCCTGATGTCTGTCAGACATGTTTTTCCTTTTCACGTGTCACAGCTTGGCTATTTCCATCTATTTGCATGTTTCCTTGCTTATCTTGCTAGCTCATTTATAATCCAAAATGTCACATATTTATTGTTTTTGATATCCAGTCTTCTCTGTAATTGTTAAATATATTTTGCAACTGTACAAAAACAGATCATAATGTGCCTCATACGGACAAGTATAGAAGTGAAACAACTGACATCAAAGGATAGGAAAAGTCCATTCGGAACACACACACACACACACACACACACACACACATAAATCAGTCATTACAAAATGCATAAATAATCTTTATGAAGACTTAACCATTTATTTCTTCATGCATTGTAGCAATCATATTCAAATTATTATGGACAACAGATACAAATGCACATAAATCATTTGCTACATAAACAAATAACTACCCTAAACTTCACAATTATATCTGAGGATAAATTATGTTTTAATATATTCACCATTTACTGATAAAATTCAGATGTTACATTTTCCATAAACATAAGAACATAATTAATAATAACAAACTCACTGGAGAGACAGGAGAGATTCACTGTATTCCGTACTTCTCTGCTGATACATAATGCAAATGTTATAAATAAAAATATTAAAGCACATAGAAAAAAAAACTGCAACAATATAGTAACTTTAACTTTGTTACATAGAAAGAGAGAGCGATACTGACCTAATCGCAATACACTGTTTCGGCAAATGCTGCAGAGCTCTGCTGTGCCTTCGTATAAACAGTTTAGTACAATAGCTAATGTATTTACATCATTTCCAAAACTTATTTGACAGAAAGGGTAAAACACCTCAAGGTCACAGATGGGCTGCATTTACACCTACTTTAGTGTTTAAAGTACTTTGATGTCTTTAGCAAATGTTACCATGTAAAATGATTAGGAGAAATGTTTGAGTGACTAATTAATAGTAATAATAACATTCATATTGCTAGAATTTTATATCTGGCACTAATGGAGGATGGTTTGAGTTTCCTGCTGAAAACGGATGCTTTCCTGTCCTCGCTGTTCGCCAGGGCTGAGTGGATGGATTTCGCCTGCAGACTCTCCTCAGGCAATTGGCTGACGAGCCATTCCATCCTCGCAGCAAACCTAATCTTGCTCTGGGACATTTACTTGACATGAAAGTCTATTTTTATACACTGTTGCTGTTATGTTCTTTTTGGATCCATCCTTTCTTCGTGAACCCAGCAAGGACAGCAGTCATTCAAATTCACATTCCCATGATAGTCACAAGAGAGGGCCCAGATCACAATTTCTCATAAAAGGTACTGAACCATTACATCTTTTTCCTGTAAATGTTGTCTAATGTTATATTGCATTAGACTAAAAATGTTTCAGTCCAGAAATGAATATTTCATGATCTGTTAGATTCAATGATTTTTTTTCCCCAGCAAATCAACAGCTTTTGCAAAAGATACATGTTAAAATATTGCAGAGCACATACTGTATTATGTTCAGGTGATTATTATCATGACAAAATATTTCTTACAGGAACTTCTGCTGTATGTCTCCCCCTGTGTGAGAAATCCATAAACGTTGTGTAATGACTCACCGAACAATCATTTTATTTAATAACAGTACCCCAAAAAAAAAGAGAAAAACTTGCCTCAGCTTGTGAGAGAAGAATACGGTAGAGTATAGCAAACACGCTAAGGAGTAGCTATCTGCCAGAATTCACAGAACACTTGTATTTTCATTAAGACAGGCCTTTGTACATAGTAACAATTAAATTGACACAATGGCTAGACAATGGTGAATTTGAAAAACCGCAGGTTGGCTGCTTCCCACAGCAGTCTCCCGGGCAGTGCGGAACAAAGACCTGAGGCCTAGCCATACAATGCACAGAACATCCCCTATTTCGGAGCCCCTGCTTTGTTTCATCATTCACCCCAGGAACCTCTCCAGCAAACAAAACTCTGAGCCCCAACTCAGTTCAACCGTGACATTAATATGATAATTAATTCTGGATTACTCGTCGAGACATGACACATTTGTATTGCTACAGCTTGTCGGACTGTTCAGACGTCCCGAGCCACAGTGCGGCCCATAAGAACCCAGCACCGAGTTTTGTTTTTCTTTTTTTTTTATTGGAGTGTTGTTATGTGCAGCGTCATCACAAATCGATGAGGTCTTTTGGGCCGAATCATTTAAGATGTTTCCATGCTTATGATACTGCAAGCACTGGAAAAGACAGCTGACTGCGAACTGGAAAATGTAATTACCAGCGCAGGTTTGCAGGCCGCTAATCTAGTCCACTGGGTTGCACAAGGGAGTATGCTGCGTGTGTCTGAAGTGTATACATCTCTTTAACAATGTACAATTTCACACAGAATCTTTAAAAAGCAATTCATTCTTCCCCCTGTTTCGAAGGGTATTTGCAGTTCACTGCTTCAGATACTGTATGAGCTTTGATCTGCTTTACAGCTGTTTGCGAGTTCAGCTGCTGGTATTACTCACGTGCTGCTGATATAGGCAGGTGTAGTGACATGTTTATACATCTCTTTGTTTGTAAAATTGCATGTAAGTTTTGGGATGCAAGACAAATGAAACATTTCAGATCGCTGTTCATCGAACGAATGTGACCATTCGTGGTGCAGGTCCTATGTTCATCAAACCAGCAGGAACTTGAGGTGCAGCTGGATTTGGAAAGTCTGTAAAAAAGGGGACTAAATATAAGCCAATGCGAGGGATTAATTCAAAGGATGCATCAGTCAGACTCAAAGAAAGTAATAATAATATTTAATTTCAGGGGCTACACTTAAAAATGTAATTGATGCAAATGACATCACTGATTTGGAGGCTGCAGAATGATATCTAATATTTCTAATGTGGTTTTTCTAGGTTTTACACCATTCTGTGAGCCAGAATTTGCAGTTCCATTAATTCAGAGCACTTAAATAACTATACATCTTTAGCATTCTTTATCATTGCACCGACATGCTGCAGTTGCGAGCCAATATGGTGAAAAGTGAAGTCTGTTGTTAGAAATAATTTGGTAGGGAAAAGAAATATTTTTATATTAATCAAATTTCAACTGTTGCTATAGAGTGTAGGATACATGCACATAATATATAATTTTGTTTAAGTCAGTCAATTTAATTGGCAAAATGAAAGACCTCAAAAATGTATAAGATTTTATCATTACTTGATTTATCAAAAGACAGCAATAGTAACAACAGTAGCAACAATAACAACAGTAGCAAAAGTAACAATGCCCCAAAAGTTTGTCTGTGTGCGTTTGTGTGTGTGTGAATTGTGTGTGACCAGCACAGGCACCTGAGATGGTTACATGTTATTAAAGTGCAAAAAATGAGTTACTTTGTGTGGCTTTGGTAACTCGCTTGCTAGACTTCCTTTATACTTGCTGCTTCAACAGTTTCTGCTTCTGACTGCAGGAAAAACGTCATTTTGTGGCACCTCTGACCTTTGGGTGATGCGTTATGCATCACCGTTTGAATGTATATTGCACAGGATTATTGTCCTGCCCCTGGAGGACGACAAACCACATTAGTTAGAATTACGGAATCAAAACTTTATCTTCAGCTATTCACCCAAAAGGGCTTTAGCATTTTTATGTCATAATCCCTCCATTATCCCTCCCCCCCCCCACACACACATACGCGATATAAGACATTAGGTTATTGGAAAAAAAAAAAGAAATTCCCCACAGATATCATCTTAAGATGAATTTTGCAGCTCTGATGTGTCAGGAATGGAATCCAAGTATTATTTGAGAAAGGACAAAGGAAGGGAAGGGTCAGCTGTGGAAACAGAAGTGAGGGCAGAGGGAGGCCACGCCTGGACCCACGCCTACGAGAGCTGGCACTGGAAACAGCCCACTTCATGTGTTAATTATGTGATATTTAACACTAGAACCGACCGGAAGGTTCTTACAAACAGCCATCTAAATTTCCCACAATTGGACTCAAATAGCATGTTTCTACTCTTTTGGTTTTGAAGTGAAACCAGTTGAAATGTATATGCCATTGTTTATAGGTCCAAAGAAACTATGCAATCTCAACGTTTTTCAGTGATTACAATTAGAGCCAATGAAATGAGTTCAATTCCTGTTGACCGTGTTTAGGCATGTTTTCAGGCCGTGTTCGGTGAACTGAACCTAAAGACTGGAACTGGCATTGTATTGCACCTGAAACCTTCACCAATGAGATAAGATCCATATGCATATTATTGTTCCATGCATTCCTCTTCCAATGACTCTTTCTGGATAGAGGGACTGGGGGGTTTGGTTTGGGGAGGCTGGCAGTGGAATCTTTTCCAGGCTGCATAGGGCACAAAGCTGGGTTACTCCTTGGATAAAATGTGTGTCCATCACAGGATGGAGAAGCACATACTTTCACAGACACTATGTCTGATTTACAGATGTTTAGTGAAATGATATCTCTGCAGGGGGGTATGCTAACTCCACACACAGAATGGCCTCCCAATTCCCAAGAATATAATTATGAACAGTATAAAGAACAAATGACTGCAAATTTTGCACTATATTTCATATTTTTCAGTTTTTGTACTTCATTTTTGATCCGTGATTTTACATTGTATATTTGGACTGCATATTTTAGACTACATACTTGGTGTTACGAGGCGTTGTCGCACGGTCGGGAGGCGAGCCGGGAAGCAGGCAAGCAGAGCCGTTTTGGAGGACAAACGGGGTTTATTAGTGATCAACAGGGCGGACAGGAACCACACGACATGTAACGGGCTGAAACATCAATGACCAGTCTTCTGGAACTACGCAGACTGAATACAGAAAACAGGCAGGTAGTAACGAGAGACAGGTGAGACCAATCGGGTAGAAACACGGGGTAACGAGGTGGGCGTGCCACACACGAGGATCAGACGGAGCTGGAAGTAACACTTGGTTCCATACATAGTATTTATATATTGTAATTTCTCTTTTTTACTCCTACTTTACTTCTTACCTCTTTTCTTTTTTGTCTTCTATTTTTACACAGCCATATAAGGGTGACACAGAAATACATTTCACTGCATGCAGTATTGTATGAGACTTTTTACTAATTCAAAGTAATTAGCACTATTAATCAAATCATTTTTACAAGATAAAAATTGCCTGCTGAAATTAAGCTAGTATCTGTAATCTTGATACATATGTTGATGATAAACCTCAATCAAAACATGATCCTTCCCTTGTTTCTCTAGACCTTTATTTGAAAAATCACTCCATTAGTTCCAGTTTCTGGTTTGTCAATGTCTCTACACTTTTCGTCGACTAATATAAGGAGTTCTTATTTAATTTTACTTAATGATATGCTTCATTTGTCTCAGTAAGTCATAGCCAGCTCAATTTTAAAGGAAAGGTTAATTGGTTTAAAATAATAATTGACATGTGTTTTCTCCAAAAGAGTCTCCCATCCGGAGTTACGTACAGAGAAACCGAGTTGCTTGCATTCACTGAGGGAAGGACCAGCAGTGGTGTTAAGGGGGAAAAAATACCCAAAGATCTGGTCATCAGCTGCACTTATCTGAGATTGTTCCGAAGATACAGTAGGCAAGGCTACTGCAGTCATCTCTGAGTAAGTCCTGGCCAGGGGGGTCTGTCTCAGGGAGGGAAAGGTAAGTTTCAGGCAATGTTTTATAAACTTCCTTTTGTTTTGTTGCATGCAGTGTGGATCTAATGGCCTGGCGATATTACAACTTGTTTTAATATGCTCAGGTTTAATAAGCTTGATGTGAAATTTCTTATACTGACCTGGTCTTATTATGATGGAGGTGAAAGGAAAAACAAAAAAACATGTGCAACATGCAGAGCACACTCATATATATATAGCACCTCCAAGGTCGTTTAATGGCGAAGAATAAAAGGTAATTCCAGATGTGGTACAGCTTCTGGTCACTGCTGCAAGTAGGGATTTTATTACAGAATTCATTGAACTTTTGCCTATGTGTGATATTGTACGTTTGAAAGGGATTATGGTAGCTCTGTTTGTTCAGCTAGGTGATTCTGAGGTGGAACAGTGAAGCTAGCATGGTCTGGATGGGGGTGAATTTTAAGCTGGTGAAAAAATGCTCATTTTCCCTTTCAGTAAGAAAAAAACTCATGAATACATATCACTAATAATGTGCATGTGGAATGAAAGTTAGAACAGTAACTTTATGAAAAGGATGAAAGTAAATGAGGCATTATTTGAATAAAAATGGGTAGTATGCATGTTGACAGTATGCATACTACCTCTCAGATAAAAATAAACAGCGGTGCATAACGAGCATTCAACACTGCGACGGCATTAGAAGACTGAGTTAAGCACTGCTGGCTTGTGCAAATCTTGAAGGTACAGTGTAAACTATTGACAGATGGATTGTATTTTACTTTCTGGCCAAAGTACAGAAACAGGTCAGAGACTTTTATGGTCATGATCCTGTACATTCCAAGTATTATAAGAAAGACTGAAGTTAAATCCTGTATGTATGAGGTGGTTCTCAAACCTGCATGTGTGATTTATGGATAGGAATGTACACACAGCGAGTAATAAACAGACACAACATATGTCTTGGTCCGGATATATGATATACAAAGACCCCAAAATTCTATGACCATGGACTAGTGAGACCGTATTCACATCACTTAATTATCATGCTACATCACTACTCGATAATCACATCAAGGTGGCACTTTAATCATGTAATTTCCCAGTGCGGGGCTTAAGGACAGTCAGCACATCACTATGAGGTTACCACGATACTAGCGAGTAACCAGTGTTCCTTAGATTTTAATTAGCCAAATATATGTATGCTCTGCCAATTTATTGAATGACACGAATAAACGTTACACATAGTATCATGCTTTTTGTATTAACATTTTCAGTTCTAAAAGGTTTAATCAGCCTCATGGTGAGACAACCACAAGTAAATGTTGCTATACAGTAAAATGCCTTATGTAGCCTAACAATGAGAACCTGAATGGCAAAGAGGCACAGTTACTGTATGCTTGTGCTCTTTTCTCTTTCTCTGTTTGAATTCACATGGCTTCCCTCACATATTGTAAAGCAGGGGTTCTCAAAGTCCGGACTGCAGTCCAGATGTGGACTGAACCTCAAGTTAATCTGGACCCAGCTGATGATGCATCTAATGAATCAAAATAGTTAATGTAAAAAGGCTGAACGTGGTTTGAAGAACAAAAATACAGTAAACCAACAAATTTCACATACACATAACTTATGATAATCCCCCTTTCCCCAAATGACAAAGGGTCAAAACGATCAGTGAGCGTTAAACCAGCTTTATGTTAAATTTCCATTTTTGTTATATGTAATATCGAATGATATTGTTAATTTATTGCAGTTCGTGAAATGCTGTTTTGTTACTGAAAATTATTCCCAACCTTTGACTCTGAACAAAAATCTGATGTGGACCTTTGAGCAAAAAACTTTGAAAACCCCTGCTCTAAAGGTATGTGATGTAGGTCAGTCGCTGTGTTAAAATTTACCCTTAATGTATATAAAATATATCAGGAATTGGAAAGATACCTTTGCTATAATGATAGCTGTTTTTCAGTGAAACAAAAACCACACTGGTACCAGATATCCACTTGTTGAGGAATAGATTACAGAGTAACATGATTTTTATTCCTGGTAATATGATTTGTTTAAAAAATAATACATGTTATGAAATCTTAAAAACAATTATCTCTACAGCTGTCACCATATCACGTCCGGAAATAGCATATTGTTAAAGCACAATGATGATTAATTGGTTAATTATTCATTCTTCATCATTCCCTCAATCAGATCAACAAAATATTTGGTGTGAAAAGGCAGTCATGATGGAAAACATTAACAAAGATGAACAGAATCACCTAAAAGAAAGCAGCTGAAATGCCCTCCTGCTACAGCACTGAAAGAGATGCTGGCATTGTTTACTTTTCACCATTATGGGGACGAGTTAAGAATGTGTTAAGTGGAAAAGAGAGGGAGACGTTTTTATCTCTGACATCAAGTTCCACTGTGGTTATTTATTCATCTAATGGGACACAAGGTCAGCTCCTCTGGGCTGTTTAACAGACCTCGGGATCCTCTCTTCTCTTGGAAATGGAAACAGCTGATTATTAACTGCAATTCATAAATTCTTTAGAGGAGGCTGGAGCTGACTTGATAAATTTGCCGCCTGATGGACTCCAGGCTGTTCGGTCTGTCGGTTATAAAACGCAGGCTGGCCAGGGCAGGCGCAGAGATGAAACGGTGCCTTCCTCTTAGAAATCTGCAGGCTAGGAAAGAGGCTGTCAACAAAGCCTTCAGGTATTAAAAGTTCTGTTATGCTATCAAATTTTATAGGTTACACAAATTTTCACTTTTTTTGTTATTCTTCAACAATTTAAACACCAGTAATAATAATTACCGTTAACATTATTATTGTCATTGTTGTTGTTGCTGTTC
>JABFDZ020000138.1:4515013-4528214 GCA_019775955.2 Pollimyrus isidori | reverse complement strand
GGGTAGCGGTTAGTGTTGTTGCTGTTCGGGTAGCGGTTAGTGTTGTTGCTGTTCGGGTAGCGGTTAGTGTTGTTGCTGTTCGGGTAGCGGTTAGTGTTGTTGCTTTACACTTCTGGGACCAGTATCCCAGGCTCCACCCCAGCAGAAACTCCAGTTTCACAACCCTGCATTGTATGAGCAAGTACAGAAGATTGATGGATGGCAGTGACAACAATAATGTGCTTCTTAAGGGGTATCAGTATCATTTATCCGGAATGAAACGCTAATATTGCCAACCCCCCAACACAGTAAAGTTTACGCAGATATTTAAATCTTCAAGCACCTCTGTCCAGTGACTGTGGCTAATTGTGGCATGTGTAATGATAACATTGATTCTTGTGCCATATTGATATCCTCAGTATTCCTCTCAGTCTAATCTAAGCGTTAAGTTCACACTCAAAGACAAATGTAACAGAGGCCCCTTGATTAGTATAACAGAAGGACCCCATTTGTATTCCTGTTTCGCTTTTCTTCTTTCCCACACTCTTATGGGATTTTTGGTAAGCAACAGTTTGCCACCACAAATGATCGTGATTTTAGGCATTCAATTTTAGCCCAATACTTGTTTCTTCAAGTACTCCCTCTGGCCCGGTTTGCTAAGTACTCATCGTTTGGGTCCCTCGTGCTCTGAAGGGCCTGATCTGTCTTTGCCCCCACAATATGGAGGAGGAATCCCACACCTGGATGTGTTTCATTAGTCAGGATATGGTGACACGCCTGGTGATTTCGCAGCTGGTAATGTTGCATCCACTGCATATGTCTGTGTTGTGGGTCGTGAGGTAGCTGTTCAGTTTCATTGCATTAAATGAAAAGGGATTTTGATGGATGTCCGTATTGGTGAATTCATACCCAAATACTTATTAAAACTTGGCTTCAAAAAATGAAAAGCTTATATTACACACCTTAATATCGTACCCCATGAAAAGCGTATGCACTTACGCAGGCAAACTAGCCTTCTGTGTTTGGACCTTTATTAGATCTTTTGGGCAGAGAGAAGGCTCTGATACTTTGAAGAGGCAAGGAAATGTTTCACTAACTACCACAGCCCTGCGTAACATAATCCCATTGGGTCTAAGAAGCAAGTGCGTCAACTTCCGACAACATGTATTTGTTTTCCAAAGATGAGACAGAAGAAAAGGCCATTGCATGTCATTGAACATAATCACATTTTTTCATTGGATGAGACCTTGTTTCCACCTGCTATGAAAAAACACCAGAATTTGAGACTTCACAAGAAAAACAGAAGTAAAGTGAGAGTATTCAAAATTGAGCAAGGCTATAATTAGTTAAATTAATGACAATGTTTACAATATATGGAATATATGCAGCTAATCCATCTAGTACAATTCAGATCAAAAGGTCAGACTCAGACATTTGGTTGTACATTACCAACTTTTCGTAAATACTTCATGCTAATTTTTACTCTCAATTACAATATGAATCTCCTATTTTATCATAAATACACAAGACTCCTCTCAAATTATAAAACACCTCTTGTAGAGGATGTATACATCTTATTATTAAAATCTGTTCTTTGATTCACATGTCTCTGTAAAAAATGCAATTCTATCTTAAAGGAGATTTAATCCTCTCGGGACTCAGGAATAAAAGTCTTGTAACTTGAACCTAATAGATCATGCTTAGTGAGTTGAACTTGGACACAGAATTGTAATATGAACTCAATTATAATGCAACATGTTTGTATAAATGTACAAGCAAGAAGTTGCACTTAAAGACACCGTAATTTTTTTCTTGCTTTTTCAGCTGAACTTATTTCCTGGAATGTAATTTATGGTATGATTTGCACGTTTTCATTGATTGTCAAAATCATGTAAGAGAAATGCTATAATGAATGATCATTGATTCAGTAAGCATTTGTGCTGCTGTACATTTAAATACCAACTCTCAATTTAAAAATGAAACTGCATAAAAATATGGTAAAATCTCTGTTTACTGTTCTGCTATATAGCATAGCTATAAAGCTACTACACCGTGGTAAACTAGCCTTTTCACCTTCCATTTCATCAAATCTTAAAGCTTTCCATCTTTAGTGGATGAGGCCTTGCAGCCAAAATATGTTAGGTTCAGGTTATATTATTTGTAGAAGGGAATGTTTTAGAAAACGAGAGATAAAATCCGAATGTGATTATTTTTTTCTTGGCTCGGCTGCAAATCGCATAAAAGACTGCAATCTTTAAAACTGTGCAGCTGTTTTGACTGAGAATAAGGTAGCATTATTCACAACTTCATCTCACAAACCTGTAATCGATTTGAATAGATTGGCGACCTGTTTAGTGTTCACCTCATTTTTTTCCCTTCGCGATTAAAAAAAACTTCAGCTTGCTGTCAAAGCCAGATATCATAATCTGTGGATATATGATATTATGAGATATTTGCCCATTTTTAAGCTATACTGCATATTCAATCCTAGTCTGGCTTGATTCCAAAATAGAAAATATATTGGTCAAAGATAAAAGTAAGTAAAACTTTTATCTATGCATATTTCAGCATGACTAAATAAGTAGAAACTTTTACACTGATATACATTTTATTAATCACTATCAGTGACAACTCAGATGATCAGTTTGGGCATTTCCACTTTAAGGAGAATAAATTACACTTCACAACTTTGTTTTGACTGTTGACTTTGCAGACATAAATAAACTGGTCTTGAGGATATGAAAAAGGATGATAGCTCGGAAACTAGCTAATTTTTACAAGTTAAGGTGTTGAAATAACACCATGAGGCTCTTAGCGCCTTCCGCTAATTCGAGTAAGCAAGAATAACATGGTTGATCTCCTCATGTGAGACGACTCCTAAAGGTCGGTCAGGTTAAATGGTATTTGATTAAAATCAGGAGATGGCCGACTCCTGTTCCACAGTTTACTCTGGCCTGCTGGGAATTTACCAAGAAAATAGCCTTCCTCATTTGAGTCGACTATCCTTCTCTTCACGAAGGGGGTTTGGGGGGGGCGAGAAGACCTCTATGTTTGGCTGGCAAAAAGACTCGCCACTGTTTATCAAGCCAAGGCAAATCCAATTAGCCTGTGGCCTGCCTCCCAACCCTATTAACCTGCTCAGCTGTGAGAACGCTCAACAGTCCTGCCAATATCTCATTTCTCCCACCGCTGATAAGATCGGCTCAAGATATTCAATGGGTCTCACTTCAGCTTCATCACAGGCGCCGAGCCTCGACCACAGTGTTCGGATTCCTCCCCCCCACGGCCCCCTGACGCCTCATTCCCACCTCCCTTGCCGCCCCTTTCTCTCATGTAACTACACACAGACAACAACAACAGGAAAAAAATAAAAAAAGTAGGACAGGAACTTCCAGACCCATGGCTTGTTTCCTACAGACACAGATCAGGCCTTCACACAGCCTGACAGCGGGGAAACTGATTTTTCTTATCACCGCCTGTCCACAAAGGCCCAGGCCAGGCCTGTGTGATTAGCATTCCTTGGTGGAGATGTGCCAGCCCTGTTTCTATCACAGAGACAGATTGAGCCTTTCACTCTTGCTTGCGACTGACTGACACGTGGCCCAGCCGGGAGGACAACATTGTTATTTGAGTTAAGAAATCAATTTGTATCAAATGTACACTGTAATTTATTTGTTGGCTTTGAAGGGAACCTGGCTAAGATAAATGGGAATGGACTTATTTTTTCCCCGCAACTGAGCCGATAAAGTTTTTGTGAAGCTCATGATAGTTCCAGTCAGAGTAAAAGTGACGAGCATGTTTAAAGTTGCGCAGTGATCTTTAAATCTTAAAAAGAACACCTTGTCGGACATGATAGGACATTTTTTACCTTTCCCTGCTATCTGTCAGCAAGCTGCAGTGACACCTGGCTTTAGTATTTCTGCTGACATTTCCTTTATCATGCACATCTAGCTGTAAAAGACGAGTGAAATTTGTTCCTTTTTATATTTAACTCAGTTCGCGGCAAGCGGCCAAGCACACAGATCAAGATGGTCTTTTGGGATTAAAAAGATTAATTTCTGCTTCTTATATATCAAACATTTGATACAATATTAACGCACAGTGATATGTATCCTAAATGGAAGAGGGAAATTTTTTCCTAAGTCTTTAAGATCTTTTAAAAAAATAAATCTTACAGTAATTCCCTGCATTTTTAATGCTAAGATTTTCATGGAAACTGCTTTTGCCAATAATGAAATTATGAACCAGCATGGCTGATTTTTATTCCTCCTATATTTTACTAATGAAGTTGTAAGCATCTGTTATGTCAATGTTTTAAAACTTGCTATTGCATTTTTTTTTGGGCTCAACAAATATTTAACTACAAAGAAAGGTCATTTTGTGAGAAAAGGCCACTCTGTGAGACCTTTTCTTTTTAGATACCAAGGAATTCTGAAAAGTGTGACACTAATATCCCTGCCACTATGAAGAAGCTCTGGAGGCAAAATTTTTCCGGTAATTTTTCCCATCAGTTGCTTTGCAAGGCATCAGGCGTCACACGCTAACATCAGTAAGTGACCGAGGAGCTGGCAGAACTGTGAGATTAATCAAAGACAGACACTCCACAGGAGTTTCAGGAATGAACCTCCATATGGTCTCAGAGTTGACCTGAGGTAAACATGCCCCAAGCACCAAGCGAAAGTCTGGAAAAAAAGGGGTAAGTTCATTTGAAAATCGTCAACTAGAATTAGACATGTCAGGCCCAGTGACTGTGAAATCCCAGTGCCGAGTGTGTACTGTATGCGTAACACGCAACTGGTTCTCAAGCATAGACACATATGCTGTTATAATGAAGCCAATGAGCTGTAATTTTACTGTGTTATCTGAGGCTGCTGATACAAGCATCTAGACTGCTGCAGATAAGGTAAAGGGTGAAGAACTGACACAAGATCAGTTCATACTTCCTGCTTGTACTTTTTGTTGAAATGTAATCGAATATATAAAGGGACAGGTTGGGCTTTGGGTCTATGATCAAGTTTTATGGACTGAATGAAATGTCATGCTATTCAAGTAAATTGTTTACAGAGAACTGAAAAATAAAGAAATGGGAGTATTTTGTTCAAAAACACTAAATGTGAATTTTCATAAATAAAATAAAATAGCAAAACTGAGGTATTATCAGTTGATAATTGATGTTAGATGCTTCACTTCAGATTTATTTATCCGAGCACAGGCATATTTAATGCCCGTGTTTGCTGTGTGTTGACCAACAGTGATTTAGTGATGATAAAAGTACAAAACGATTTTAAAAAGAAATAAAAGTACGGTGCATTCTTGAAGATTTGGGTTGAGTATAGTGGGGTCAAATTTGATTGAAATTTTAATGTTTTCACTCTGTTATTATTTATGTGTGTACTAAAACTCTACTCAGTGTTACTGAAATCATTTATTTTTGGAGTAAAAAAATCCAACATTTCATAAATAAAAGTATTCACTTCTCAGATTTGTACAGTTAGAGTTTAAACTACCTTTGCGAGTTAAAAACGATAAATACTCAGTTGGGATTGCTATACGTAACATTACCCACATAGATAAAACTAGCACAGGACATAACTCAGCTGAATATTGTTCTTCCTCGAGAATATAATTCTCTCCTGAAGTTTTTTGCTTTTTGTTTGTTTATTCTTTTTCCCAGAGAGACGTACTACTTCCGCTTAGTATGAAACACCATATTTTTGACAGCATAACGTTGGTAAATACTCACCGGGATAATGGCTCGCACTGGGGTGCAGGCCTGCAATTGACAACACACAGTAGGCCTTTTGGCAGCACGTGGCACCACATTGACAGCTGTTAACACTTCTCATCGACTCCCCTGAGGAATGAAAACTCCTTTCGTGTAATGCAGTGTGTTATTGCTCACTTGTACTCCCAGACCTGCCCTGTGTCACAGCGTCATTCCACTTGATTCAATTACCTTAGTTAGAAGTAGCCGTAAGAAAGCTTCCAATCTCTCTCACCCTGAAGACTATCCGTCCATAAAGTTTTGATTTATGTCCTCATCTGCTGCTCTTGCTGCACATCAGTGGCTCACTGTCACTTTTTGAGAAATTTCGATGGCACTCTGGCTGACAGATGGCTCGCTGAATAACAGCTCCACTTTGCTGCCACAATTAAATAACTCAAAGTGCTGTAAGCATTGTAGTCCATCGCTCCCTCTGTGTATCACGCAACAAGCTGCTTGAGCTCAAGACCTTGGTGTGTGTGTGTGTATGTGGGGGGGGGCTTAGATACTGCTTGTGTTTTCCAAAGGGGGGTTACTTACTGCCTGTGTTATTCGAAGTTATTTACGTGCAGCACACAACAGAATAGGAGACAGCTCAGGGTTGTCGGTTCAATAATAACGTCATTCTCCTTGGTGGTTTTCTTTAAACTTCTTCATGGAGGAAATACCCTTATGCAGATCGAATTTCCCACTACAGTTTCTCCACTAATGTCTACTTTTAGATTCGTAACCTACACATTATGGTTAACCTAATATCACAGTTAAACAATGCATCAAACTTTTGAGGAAGTCTTACTAAAATAGTCCATTTCTCATGGTGGAACGTTAAATATTGCATAGCAAAAATAATTTGTCATTTCATTATACATTTTTTTCCCCATACATTACACTCAGAAATGAGTGAGGACAATGCTTAAATTATATGCTATTCCTGAACCTTAAAATTATCCACACAACACTAACAAGGTGTCCCCCAGTGGCCCCAGCAGAGCGTAAATCATGTCCCTATAAATTTGCGTCCTGTTAACAATGAGAGGCAGTGAGGACTGGATGCCACTCAGCCATGGGTGTCCTTAGCTCTGGCTGCCTAAGGCCATCCTCTCTCTCAGACGCTCCTTCAGACACAACACACACTCCAAAGGCTTCAAGATCCTTTCAGGCCTGACAGTTGGGTTCCAGGCACACACCCAGCAACAGTGACCCCCTCGCCGGTGAGAATCACTTATTTGCAACAGCGAAGACCTGATTCTACCCCAAATGCAGCATGACTTAAAAAAAAATATATATGCAACATCATATTTATGCACATAAAGGATTAATCATGATTTGGTATATAACAGGCTTATACTAGCACAATACTTAGGAAGGGAATTAAAATTACATTTGTTTCATACAAACAAAATTCATAATCAGTGCTTGCTATGAAAATGCCAGGCTTCCACATAATTGCAAATTTATGTATTTATTTGTTTCAGCAAAGAAAATGACAGCCATCCTCAAGGGTGTTAAAGAAGGTTAAAATCAATGTCAATAGGTGTAACTAATGCCTGTTAGTGAGCATATTTTCAGGGGTCATGGTTGTGTTACAAGCTGTTGTCATGAAGATTTTATGACATATCAGAAAATGCCAAACCATTAGCCAAACTAAGTAATTCCAGCTGTCTTCTTATCGTCAAAATTTCATGCCTGAGACGCCACACTCTCTGTAGGTAGCTATTTATTTGCTTCGGTAACCATTTTTGAGGGAACACCCAAATTTTCTTTTCACTGGCAATTCATGCAGATAGTTACCACTGAATATTGGGTAACACTTTACATTACCCACTTTCTTCATAATGCATTCATAAAAAATTGAGTACACCTTCATAATGCAAGTATTATGAAGGCTTATGGAGGTGCATTGATTGGTTTACAAATGCATAAAGAAGGTACCTTATGAAGGTGCAGTTAACGTAAAGCATTACTGAATCTTGTTTTGGTTCCCTCTGTTTGGATTATAGTTTTCGGATCTGGGTTTACCACGGAATAATAAACTGGTCAAACAAAATGGAAATTTTCAGCATTTGTTCTTACCCACCAATACTTTTTACATATAGCTTTCATAAATAAAATGGTATATCACAGATTATTACATTTTTGTCAGAAAAAATATGTACAGTGTACAGTATCATTCAGTGAATTCCACTGGCAGCATTATCCAAAATACAGTAAGCAAATACATGTAGGGCCATGGGATGTGCTCATCAGACAGATTGTAATCAGTTCTGCCCTATCTATTCTTTTTGTTATAAAAGCTTGTGCGCCACTTTTGCTAGTTACGGCATATTTGTTCATAACAAATCAATGAAAATGAACCGATTGATGAGGACAGAGTTTTATTTATTTTGCTTAAGGTCTTTCTGTGGGTATGTTACACCACACTGTTGTCACACCTACAGGGAAATGGAGCGGGATCCAGCCCAGCTCTCATTTTGTGTGAAATTACATGGTTTGCTTGTGCCCTGCTTTGATTCTTCAATCCAAGAACATACTGGTTGGGTATTTAGAGGCAGAATGTATGAGAGAGAGACCCCTGGCTCTACTGCCCTGCACTGCTCTACTGTCTTCCCAGTAGCAGACTTTGATGATAACTAAGTGTGTATCTGCCTTAATTTAGCTGTTTGTTTTATATTTAATTCAATCAACATTTTAGTACATTTAAAATGTATATTCCTTTGTAAATTTATTTACACTGAGGAAACTTAGAAAAGCTAGTGGGTATGTCATGAAGCAGGATTTCTTGCTTAGCTGAATAACTTGTGAGATTTAAGGTAGTCTGAACTACATTTACGTGGACAAAGATATAGTCCATTTAGCCCAGACCACCTTAAAACCAACAAGTTATCCGACCAAGCAAGAAATCCTGCTTCCAGAAATACCTCCCTCAGAGTTGAGCGTTCTGTTTTTGAACGATTATTTCTTGACTTTTTCAACATTAAATGTTAATTATGGACACCCCAACACACCCCAACACTGGCTAAGCAGTTATGAAAGATGAGAGGATTGGTGTCCACTACTGAATTGCACAATACCATTACTGTTATTATACTTAAATTAGGAAGTTAGTTTGAAATCATCTGAAACATATTAACTGCCATGCATTTCACCATTTGGAATTTAAGCATCCAAACTGCCAATCTATCATATTAAGAGCAAGAGGCAGTTTCATTTTTTATGACATTGAAAGGGGGAAAACAGGTTGTTATCTACAGACATCAAACATATATTACGCCTTAATTGGCTAAGGAGACCTTTTAGTTTGGGCTTATAGAAACCAAATCAAGAATGTTATGCAAATGCAACTGAAAATTTATATATGTAAATATGCTCAAAGGAAGCACAGTTTAAAAAGGTTACCTTAATGCCTTGCACTGGAGCAGATGGAATAAGGATGCAGGATGTTAGCATTTTAATCCTGGTTACTGCTAATGGAAAAGCTAGAATAAGGATGCAGGATGTTAGCATTTTAATCCTGGTGACTCTCTATAGAGCAGCTGGAATAAGGATACAGGCATGACCTGGGTATGATGTTAAACTGCATCCAGCCCTGCAAGTGGTCCTCCAACTTGCAGTGGAACATGTGGGTGTTGGTGGAAGGATTGGCACTCCATGGACCAAAAAACACTCCATGACAGCTTGGACCAAACAGGCACGACAACCTTCTGCTTTGCTGCTCCCACAGGGAGACTGCACACATCATGAAGGGTACGAGGAAATCCCCAAAAGAGTCTAAAGTGTTGGAGAGCTAGTTTAGGGTCGGGCATGTTGGAAATTGGAGCTGGTTAGGTGCTGAGGTGTCGCCCACTGCACAAGGTCTTAGTTTGAGGCAACCCATCCGGGTTAGGGCATGGAAGGTCTAGTCTCTCCAGCAAGATGACCATCTTCCTCTGCTGTCGAGGGAGCTTCATAAACTCTGCATTTCAGAAGCAGCACTCTCTGAGGTACGACGTCTGGGAAGTGGCCAGATCTCTGCAAGTAGGTACATGTATTTTTCGTCTAGTTGCTCTGATGGCTGCCATACTAAGAGAGTAGCTGTTCCTGTGTCATACAATGCATGGTGTCTGATGCCACTCCTTTAAAGAAGTGTATTATGACACTCAGACTAAAGCACTCTTTGGGTGCTTTGTCTGTTGTCTTAGTATATGCTTCAACCATGGTGAGTGATGTCTTGTTGAAGGAGATATTTTACTCGCAACATCACTCAGTAGTTGATTGGTGCCCATGAGGTAATGCCCCCCTGGTCATGGGTGACTTCAATGTGACCACTGGCACTGGCATGACTGGATTATGTTGGTCCCCATGAGTCTGGTGACCAAAGTGAGAGTGCCTCAATGTTCTTTGACTTTGCAAAGGTCTTGGTTGAAGTTGTGATTCCAACGCCCTAAGTTGCATTGTTGGACTTGGTACCCCAATGGTGGTGGTGCAACGAAGCAGATTAATCATATCCTCATGAGCAGATGTTGGAGACTCCTGTAGAGATGCAGGGTCTAAAGAAGAATCTAGTTTGTGAATTCTGACAAAAGACTTGTTGCTGGTACTTTAAAGATTCAGTTTAGTTTCTGTAGGCTAGTACCTACTAGGAGAATGAGGCTGGGCTTGGTCAGACTTCAATATCAAGCTGTTTCTGATGAGTTTGCATACAGTTTGTGTGCGGAACTTACAGACTTGTGTGTAACTCCTAACTATAGGAGGAATCTGTGAGCAGGTGACTCACCATCTGTGGTCTATTGACCCACTTCCTGCTAACAGTGGAATCGAAGCATTACGCACATCTGAATCTGTTCCTCGGAGACTTGCAGTCAGAGCAGGTGATGTAATAGTCCTTACGGATGACACTGCAGTTGTGACCCACTGGGCTGGCTATTTTGAGCAGCTGGGATGATCAGATCATCCGGCTAGGATGTTGGACATCTCTGGGTGCATGGTTCTTGAGGCTGATCATCCAATCAGCTGTGAACCACCGAATCTCACTGAAATTGCATGAAGGGTGAATCAACTGGGAGTAGTGAAGGTCCATGGGATCTATGGTATGCGGGGGGGACTTTTCCAGGCTGGTGGTAAGGCTGTTCTCTTGGCATTGTAGGGAATCATTGCTTCCATTTGAGAGAGGCTACATCCCATCAGACTGGTAAAGGAAAGGGAAGGGTGATCACCTACATTGTGGCAACTACACTGGAATAACACTTTCTCGCCTGCCAGCGACACTAGCAGTCTGGTTTTATACCTAAAAGTCTACCATTGACCATATCCTGGCACTGAAGCTTCTCTTCAAATGAAAATGTGAAAATCGACAGCCTTTGTCGATTTTTGTAAGACTTTGACTCAGCTGATTGAGTTCCCCTTTGGGACATCCTGAGACTTTTCAGGATCCCCCCGACACTGCTCGATGTCATGGTCCTGTACACTGGTACTGTGAGTGCTGTACAGAATGGAAAGAGAAACTCAGCGTTCTTCCCAGTTGATTCTGGGGTTCACCAGGCATGTGTTCTTTGCTCCAACTCTCTTCAATGCTTGCATGGCCTGGTTGTTGGCCAGGGCGCCGGATGGGGCACTTGCTTGGGAAGAAAGATTTACTGATCTTGACTTCGCTGGCAATGCTGTGAGCTGGAATAGGAAAGCAGGATGCTAGCATTTTAATCTTGGTGACTGTCTATGGAGCACCTGGAAGTAGGATATAGGATGTCACAAATTAACACAGTAAAGATGACACTTCTGCGGCATCAGGTGCGTACAGTGACTATAATAGGGATGAGGCAGCTTATAGCCAATACACTTCAGGTCGAACCCAAGGCTTTGTGACATCACTCAAGGATCCCTGGGGTTGATCTATGACACAGGATGTTAGCATTTTAATCCAGGTGATAGTCTATGGAGCAGCATGGAATAAGGATGCAGAAGGTTACCATTATTATTTTGAATAATAGAGACAGTCGATGGAGTACCTGGAATAAGGATGCAGGATGTTAGCATTTTAATCCTCAGGGCACATGTCTGTTTATTAAGCAGCTGGGAATAGGATCCAGAATGTTGCCATTTTAATCTTTAGGTCAGTTAGCTATCCAGCTGGGATAGAGATGCAAGTTCTCCACAATTGTTGCTTTGCACAGAAGTTTCTTTTTTCCTGAATGGTTGGCAGATCTCGTTCAACATAAAATACTCAGCTTTGATCTCCACCTGCTTGAGTGTAGTAATGCCACACATGCTATGATTACTGATTTGCCATGGGACTTTAAGAATTCAGGAACTTCTCTCACTTTTGCGTGACAAGAACTCGCACTGGCTGTCATTCCTGTGAGTGCAGTTTTGGGTCCTTTTTTGAGTCCCTACTCCAAGGTAGATACTTTTTATTTGATCAGAATGACAGAAAAAGTCTGATCACTGGTTGACCACAAGCGCCAGAACAATGTTAACCCTATATCAAAATAAAGGTTATTATTTTTGCATCTCATGTACATTAAATGCAGAATATATTTTTGCTTGTGTTTCCATGGCAAAAAATGCAGAACAATAACAAAATAATTTAATTCTGCATTGCTTTGAAGTGTTGCTGCAGTTTTGTCGCTCATGAAATTACATGCGAAGTTTAACTTACAAACTTTTTGCATCTCCCATGCATATTTAACATAAAGGTTAGTCCATGTTGGGAAGCGGCACATGAAAGCACTTTTAGAAGGTCACACTTCTTGTGCTGGTGCGTGGGGTAAAATGACCAAACACAGAAATTAAATTAATATCTGACTTGAGGAAAAATTTAGATTTTCAAATAAGGAAATGCAAAACAACAAATGCATGAATAAAACTTAAATGTGAGAAAAGCGAAATTAGGTCTAAGTTTTAGTAGGATAGCAGTGTATTGTGTATTGTTATAGCAATTTTTTAAAGCCATGCTGCCCCTTTAAATAAACACATATCGTGGACAAATTGTTAAAAAATGTGTTATAATGCCTCGTTATACAGACTCTTGAGCTCAGAGTGTGGTTTACATTCAACAAAACTGAGATTTTCAGATTGTGACATTTTGTAAAGACAGTTTTCCTGACTAATGGAATTTTGTGCCTTTATGCCACGTGTTTAGTGGGTAATTATGGGATGAATGTAACACTTTTCCTTGGATTGCTGATCTAATTGCCATGAACTCTGCTTTGACCTTTAAGTGAAGCTTGATGAGGAATCAATATTGGTTTCAGATCCAGAACCCCCATAAAACTTCCATCACAAAAAGCTGAAATATTACGGTAGCCTGGCCTTTTAACAGCAGTGCAGAGGGATGCCATTTCAAGTGTCTGTTTGCCATATGGTTTGAAACCCCCTTTGTTCTGAAATACATAAGAATTTTTACTTGAAATTGAAACATTTGAATAAGGGAAACATTTTCGGTATATTATTTCATGCTTTATATGCTGTATGTACTGTATGTAT
>JABFDZ020000138.1:4490761-4501694 GCA_019775955.2 Pollimyrus isidori | reverse complement strand
TATATTAATCTGCACTATGTATGATTAGAAAAGAAAAAGGCAGATGGAGATATTCTTTAATGATGAACGAAGACCAAAATCAAGCTCTCCGCCCAAAATAAACTAACTTTGTCCATACATCCTTCTTTAGCAATTAGCTATCAAGGTAGTCTCCTTACAGCAGAATTGTTTTTCTGATTGTTTTTTAAGTCCAACTAGTCAGCTAGCAACAGGCCAGGTTATTTATTTTGCTATGACTAGTAAAATAGTAATCGTAGGGCTAAAATTAACATTTTTTAAAAATATATTTTAAAAATTACTATCTAGACTTTTACCCCCAGACTTCAAGTAGGTCTAGATCAGGATATGCAGGCTTTGGGGATAGCCTGTAGGTCAGCTGTTCAAATTAGTGATCTAATTTGGGAGTTGCAGCAAAACCCTGCATACCCAACGTCCCTTTCTGGATAAGATTCCCCCCCCCCCAATCTAGTTACAAGTTGCATGATGCACTGTATATATTTAACAATGAGAATTATTTCAATAATGAGTCAATTCACCCGTGCCATACTGTCACTAAAGGTAAGAGAGCCCTTTTAATTTGTAGGTGTCTGCCGGCCCCCGGAGGATGGGTTTCCCCTTTGGGTCTGGTTCCTCCCAAGGTTTCTTCCTCCTAGGGAGTTTTTCCTTGCCGCCGTCGCGTTTCGCTTACTCATCGGGGGATCTTTACGTGGCAGAAATGTAAAGCGCATTGAAACAATGTAATGTTGTGATAATGCGCTATAGAAAGAAAATCGCAATTGCAGTGAAGAAATTAATCTCAAAATACTAAATCTGCAAACTAAACTAAAATTTCAGGCACATGAATATTGTCACTGACAAGTATTCTTTCTTTGAACTTGAGAGGAACTTGAACTTGTTCTACTTCCTGTTATGATCAGCATCTACCCTCCGACCACTGACGAGACGTTCAGTTAGCGTAAGATTTAATTTATAAGACTTATAAAAATGTCTGTAACGCTAACAGAAGGCTTGATGTTAGTTTTTTGCAGTTAATGCAATTAATATGAGAAAAATAGAGAGAAGCGAGACCAGAGAAAAGTAATGCAGTATCATTTGCAAACAGATTTTTCTCTTTGGTTGTGTTCAGATAAACTGATATTTTGTGGCAGTCATCTAAAAATATTTGATGAAGGCTTCCATACGACTGCAAGTGAACCTTCTCACTAGTGATATTTCTCATTCCTATTTCTCTAAGTGGAGTCTGTCGAAAATCAAGCATATTCCTAATGTAAATAATATAGGGGGTCAATGTGTGCTGTGTTTATCAAACAGTGTCTGGGCTACACTGTGTCAGAAGCAGACTCTGACAGACCAAGAGTTGCAAACAGGGACTGCTGTAAAAATAAATGCTGAAAATTTGACAGAAGTTAGCCATTTATGGTTTAAATAAAATGTTGCTGAAAAGGTTTGTGTATTTATTCTGTGTTTTTTTTCATAGACTGTTAATAATAATGTCTGAACAATGATCAAACAAGTCAAGACAGTACTTTAATGTGTGTTTAAAGCTTACCATTGCCTGGTGGTGTATTCAGGAAAGGCCTAATTAATTCTGAAGCTGATATGATAGTAATAAATTAAACATCAATGTATACTTACTGTTCTTTGAAGGTTTGGATATAAACATTACTTATGCTGACACTTTGTGTTTCTTTTGTAAATATATATAAAAGACATACATAGTACAAACAGGATATACACAGTTATTATTTTAAATAACATTATGAACTTCGTAATTGCTAAAGCAGAGCGAACGACATAAACATGTAACAGATTATGGATTTCTGTGGACGGATGGACATTTCACAGAAATCATTTTGGTTGTGGCTTTTGAAAATAAACACGCTTACTTATTCTTGATAGTGGGAAAGCGTTACGATGTCTGACAAAGTTCTTAAGGTCAGCCCTACATATGATTCATTTAACTGGATTTCTTAACTGAATTAGCATCAGAACTCACATTATTGTATGTTTCAATGATAGAAGAAGGAGGCCTGATAATTTCTTTTTTGGTTAACCACACACTCCATGACACACTACAGATGATCCCACAATCCACCAGTTTAGAAACACTGTATTGGAGAACTTCAGTGTCAGTTGTCTAATTGAATGGGAAAAAGCTGAAGAAACACATCAGGCATCGCTAACTACAGTGATGGGGGAAGTAAATAAATAAAATAAAAATAAATAAAAGGTATTAAAAACTATATCACAATTAGTTAAAATATTTTCATAAATTGGATTGAAACCAGTGCGCAAGTATGTCCTTACTAGCCAAAGTCATACCCATAGATAATATAATGTTGCTAGTTGGGTAGTTGGTATACTCCTCTAAGTATGGAACACTCTTGAGGGTTTCTCAAAAATCTATGTTTACAGCTGTTCTGGAAGGGATGTAGGAGATGCGCGGGGGAACAGAGACACACACCCGTCTCTATTCCTCAGACTGCGGTTAGCTGTTTCTCATCTGGGCGCCTTATGCAAACCCCAAGTGGGCCTGTTTGCTTATTTCCCCACTCTGCATTTTAGGTACTCTAAATCCGGCGACTCCAGCCAGACGTGTCGCCCGCTGGAATTCTGCTGATGTTTTATGCGCATCCGTGCTAAGCGAGCATTGGACGGGATGCGCCCTGCGGCAAATCAGTCCCGTTTGTCACTTGAGAAGGACATGCTGAGCGTCCCGGGCCCATCCGTGGATTTTAACTCGCCCGCCGCCACTCCCCACGTTGTGTCCTATGGTGTTAAGCACCGTCCCTGAAACGAGATAAACGGATGGCTTACATCGATTCGCGAAAAAAAGCTAACGCGACGTGGTGAGAGCGCACTCTGAAATGAAATAAACGGAAGGCTAAGATCAGTTTACGAAAAAGCTAATGTAGCGTGGTTGAAGCGCACCCTGAAATGAGATCATTGGAAACTAAGATCAATTTGCGAAATGCTAATGTAACATTGGTGGATACTGTGAAATAATGCTACATCAATTAAGGTTTAGTACTAAATTTCGTTACAAACTACTGTGATAAGCTTCCAGAAAAAATAATAATCGTAGATGCATTTAAAAAATTACCATCACATCATTAAACTGTAACCGTCGTACATGAATCACACAATCCTTAATACTTTTTGACATGTTTCGACGTCTTCCAGGAGGGTTTAATGACATATTTATGCCAATGCATTCTGGAGCGTGCACACACATGTTTATTGAATGCTGACATGCTGGAATATCCTGAAGTGCCCATGCAGGAGTAGTAAACATTAGTTGCTTTTGAGCTCCTAGACAACAAACATCTCCAGAAGCAAACAGGATGGCTAAATAACATTTCTGCCTTTTCTGAGGATCTCTGTTTGATTTGTACTTGCATCCGTTGGAGCCAGACTGCCAGAGTGCTTACCGAGAGGAACGGCTGGGGGTTTCTATGAGATTTCAGAAGGTGTGTGCATGTGTTTTTTTTTCTGGGGGACAGCCAAGACGTTTGTAATTCTATGCTAGCCGGTGTTCCCATTGATAGTTTATCAGAGCGGGCCTTTATTTTCTTTGCAAAGTCAGAGAGGTCAGTGGCGGCATGAGTGCCGAGGGCTGGGGCGTTAGGTAAACGTTTGGTTTCCCCCGCTGCCACCGCCCGTGCCGGGATTATGAAGGGCAGGTATACGGCACTTCAGAGCCTGCCAATTAACACCCTCCGCTGCGACAGCCTCCACTCAGGAAGCCCCACGCGGCCTCACCCCGCGGAGTTAGCTATACGCGTCCAAGCGTTTTATCCAGGAACTGGGCTCCGCACAGCTGTTTAACTGGCAGCTTTTTAACCAGCGTCGACAGGCCCGGGAGTCCATAAAGATTTACTCAGCGGTGTTTCCTGAGGAGAACTGGAGAGCCGGCAATCGATGTGCCAAAGCTCACACAGGGACAGCAGATAGCGGCTCCCCGACCCGCGATCCTTTTTTTTTGTGTGAAGAACTACCGATTGCAATGGTGGGCCCCGCAAACAAGGAGCCGGGGCAGCCTGCTGGGTACTTGGAAGTTGGGATAACTTCATCGTCCAATCCTGCGCTCCCCCGCCTGCCACATACCAACTGCTGGCATTTCAACAGCTTTGATACATATTTTAAAGGCTGTGGCGCATCAGAACTGTACTAATCTCAGTTAAAAGGCAAAGCACTGTACACAGATTTCAGTGCTGTGGCCCTACTGACTCCTGGCGCAAATAACTGGAAGGAAAGGACACACAAGCTGTGTGCGGATTGACATGCTCATTAAACTTTAAACATATCGAGAACATGTGTGTGCGTGTGTGTGGTTGCTAGTGGTAAATGGTCTTTTTACATTTCAGTCACAGTTATTGTTTATCTACAAAAAATCAGGAAAATGTTAGGGTATATATATATATATATTTATTTCTATATATATATATATATATATTTATATACAGATATATATATACACACGCACACTAACATTTCCCTTAAATTTTGTAGATAAACAATAACTGTGACTGGAATGTAAAAACACCATATGTATATATCAATATATCACTTATCATAATCATTAAATCATCATTAAATCTAAATTCTTAATATTAGTAATAGGAATTAGACACGTGTGCGTGTTTGTGTGTGTACTATGAACCATGGTAAAAATGTAGACTGATATCTAAACTGGTCATAGATTATATTTATAAAGAATAGCATGGACACAAAGACATAAAAATGGATGTGGGAGGCTTGTTATTATTATATTGTTTTTGTTGTATTTATTTTCAGCAAGAGAATCCATGATACCAGTTTGTACAATTGTGATTTATATTATGATTCCATAATATTATTTAAAATAATGATTAACTTTTAAGTCTTATGTAATAATAGATGTGTTAAATACTAGACCCATGCCATTGTGGTATTAATTGAAATTAAATAAGTTTAATTTAACAATTTCACTGTAACATGTACTGACTGTGATAGACTGCAAAAGGTCACACCCAGGGGAACATTAACATAGACTATACCTTGCGTTTTCAGTGATATCCATTAAAAACAGTGTAAACTGATGTTAAATGTATGCTTCCTTTGGAAACATTAACATATTGTCTTGTAACTATGTGATTTTTAAGAAAATATTATTGTTGTTTCTCTTATATTCTCCAGCAAAACCTGAAATGTCTATATAGTTTCAGGATCATGAATGGAATTAATATTTCCAGGATGTGCCTTTTTTAAGCAAAACTGTTGTTGCTGGCAAGATGATAAAAGAGATTGGCCAAGTGAGCTGATCAAATTCTGGACAATATTGGTGGCAGATGTGTATGGAGATCACAATAAAAAAACGATGGCATTTCCCACAATTGGGAAAATGTGCTTCTGCAATTTGATAAGAAAGCGATTTGCTAGAGAAATATGCTCTTTCTATGGCTATATGTACAGTGACACTGCAGCTTACATCTTGAAATAAATATGATTTCAATAAATAGATAAAAAGTATCTCCAGATTTCTTTAAAGAGAAGGTCTGAGCATTGCTGTGTATGGTGGCCCATAAGTGTCAACATACTGCAAATTCATTAAACACGTACAAATTCTGAAAACACGCTGCAAATTCCAAAACACTTACAAATTCTGAAAGTGTGCAGCAAATTAGTAGACGCGTTGCAACTGACAGACATGCTGCAAATCTTGAAAACACATGCACAACAAAAAAACACTGCGATGCTGCTCACAACAATAGGAGTTTCTGGGGGGACAATGAAATGAGGCGGACCAAACAAAGGAGAGGAGGGACAGTTTCCCGAGACACAAAGTAGCGAGATCTATGTTATTTTGTTAGCTGATTATGACTATGCGTAATGCCCTCAGTAATCTGTTTATTGAGAATAAAGCGATTATGGCAATAGCCCAATTATGTTCAGAAGTTCACGTTTGTTTTTAATAACCTGATTACTGCGTGTATATAGTTAGACCCATTCAGTTGCATTGTTCCACCTATATATGTTGCTAATGTAGTTAGCAGCTATGCTTTGGGAAATGCACCCCAGGTCACAAAGTGAAAATCATTGTTACCTAGGTATGATCATGACTGTACTGCTGTTTCATCCAGATAAAGTTCCTGTACACTAATACCAGCCAGTTCCTCGTCGTGAATAATGGTGTCAAGCACGACTGTTTGTTTGGTTAAATTCTACTGATAACCATAATACTCACAATCAGCTAACAAAACAATATACTGATTTTTTTGTTTGTAACTGATCAATCCATAGAAAATTGTAACACATACAGAGACTGAAAGTTAATAGTGAGAATATGTCTTACAAAAGGAATACAAAAAAGACAATAAACATATTTCAAGGCATAAGGGAGTAGTACACAATGAGCAAGTGTTCATAGCCTTTGGATTTGTGAAATGCACTTAAACGGCAAAATGTAATTACATTTTTTAGGACAAAACAAAAATGCATGAGACTTGGCAGATCTAGGCTACCAGCAGAATTCAAAACATAATTAGGTATAATATTCCAGATGGATAATGGCTTCTTCAAAAATAACTTAATTCATTTAATCTTAAGAGAATCGTTTAATGAATAAAAGTTTTGCAAATTAAAACCAGTAACTTGATCCACGATCATAATACTTTTTTAATTCAAATAAATTTTGTTACTCCATACAAAGTTCACAACTAAACCGTCTAACCTTCTACTAATAACCAATGGCACATCTAGAGCCATTTCAAGATATACTACACAGGAAAGAACATCTGCTATAGAAATTCTACCAGAAATGAAGAGATGAAGAGACATAGACAATGACAAACACCGATTATTTTACCGTTTGAGTTATTTCACAATTAGTGCAAAGTCTTGTTAATAGCAAAGAAAACAGGCCATTTCAGCAATAATATGATATTGGTGTGGCATGTATTGTATATATTGTGCACAAAGATAGCCTGAAATCCAAGGGATGTGCATTGTCCCCCAGGGTCCACTGATCAAAGCACAACTACTTTACTCGATGTCCCCATCCTTTTCAGTTTTGGAGCTATTAACCCTTTTGAATATTGCCCATTGCATATTATATGGATACATGAAAACATTAAACAAAATTTTTTAAATTGCTTTTAATAAAATCTGGATAACCAAGGGGTATATAACAGTTGCCATGAACCCAAAATGCTAAACCATTATTTTTTTACAGCTGAAATTACCTGTTCGCTGCACAAACTGTGAAATGGCTCGAACCTCAAAAGTAATCACAACACAATGTTGGCTGTGTACTGGACATCACAATTCGGTCATTAAAAAGTGTCTAACTAGCTTCTGCTAAAATATGAAGCTTATCTGCGATTTGGGAACCTGTCCCTCTTCTCCTCTGTGTGGGCCCTCTCATTTCATTGTCCCTGTGTGCTGTGAGCGGATTTGCAGCATTTTCTGTTTTGCACATGTTTTCAAAATTTGCACTGCATCTGCCAGTTGCAGTGCGTGTCTTAGTTTGCACCATATTTTCAGAATTTGCAACTGTTTTCTGAATTTGCAGCTCGATGACACTTACGGGCTACCGTAGCGGGAGAATACCACAAACAAAATGTCCATTAATTCACTTTTGTGTAATTTTTACAAGCAAAATAGACCCAAAGTTTATGTTCTTCCTTCTTATATAAGATGCTGTAGTTAATATACAATCAGTATGGTTGGGTTAAAATACATAAAAAAAAAATGTAGAATATTTTGCTGTATACTTGTGTAATGGCTCAGTGCTGTAGGTTATTCGTAATTGAAACTGACCTGACATTGTTGCATCACCCTTCTGTGGCATGTATGGTAATGATTAACTGCTATTGGAGGGAAAGCACCACCATTCTCTGGGGGTGGACATTAAGGTGAAACGAGTGTTGTATACCACACCAGACTATTGAATGAAAAACACTGAAAGTTTAGAATGCAAATACTCAACATGAAGTACACATTATCATACACAACATATACACAAAGAGTAGTGTTGTTCTCCATGTAAGCAGTTAGATACAAATATCAAACAGTAATTTAAAAAACAACATTTTTCCACTTAAAAAAGTGACTGAAGCCAGCAAAAGATGGCAAACCTGGAATTCAGAAAATCGGGATCATGGATTTGGTCCAATGAGTGATTATACAGCCATGGATTCAAACAGAGGGGATATAATTTAAGATGCACAGTTACTCTAAGCAACATCTGCTGGAAATGCATCCAACAAATTGCCCGAATGAGGCTCGGTGCACGCACTTCCCACACAAAAACCAAGCACAAATGATAAACAAATGCAACTCCCAGCTTTTAAGCGAAAGAACTGCACCTAAAACGATGCAATGAAGCAGCGCCGGTCTGTCGAAAATTTCAAGTCAACCAAATATATTTTAACATATACTGCATATAAGGCTTCCTTCCTGCTTTCTGACCATGCATCTGCTGATACTTAGCTCTGACCCTCACATCCCGCAGCAGACAATAACACATTCGGCCCTAACTGAGGTTTTATTGGTTGGTGAACTGTGGTGAGATTCAGTACAATGGTGAGAAAGTACAGCGGCGGGCCGAGAACAGGGTAAATCGTTTCAAATCACCTTCTGCTCTGCACATGTGCAAAGGAGATCTGCTGAGGGGGAAATCTCTTAGCAGGACCCATCTGCACAATGACACTTCAGAAGCCTTAACTTCCCTTTGTGCGGCCTTACTGGAATTATCCCAAAACCACAATGGCAACGCTTCAGAAGAGGAATACGGAGGAGAGTCAGATTTTATTATCTGTCGCGGTGGAGATTCTGCTGAAGGGCTGAGGCACCTAAACGCGTTGCCTGCTCATTATTTAAACATGGTAGCGACAACAGCATCAGGGCTGGCGGTAAATAACACCTCAGTCTTCTGCTACCTACCTTCATTGGAGTTTGGTTTATATTTGCCATATGTGTGTATGTGTGTTTTATATATGTGCTATATATGTGTGTTTATTTAAAGAACTGCTTGCTCGATTCCTAATGTATAATTGTTTGTAATTCTTAAAGTAATTAGCAACTGCTATCATAATTACATTTAAATCTGCAAATTAATAATCCACAGGTAGTATCTCACACCCACCCAGCAGCCCAAACAGACATTAGGGAGAAAAAGAATAACAAAATGGGAACAATAACAATAATAAATATTATAAAAGCAAATTAACTTATTCATATGGGCTTGCATATATTGCATAGGTACATAATGTTTGTGATGGCATCTTAACTGTAGTGGAGACTTCAAACTGCAATATCTCTATTTGGGTTTGAAATTGCTTGTAATAAAAAGTACATGCTTAGGAATGTTCATCAGAATCCCAATACATATATTATATTATTATATTATATTGCAGAGATGCCTAAAATGTTACATATAATTAGATTAACTAATTAGTGCCCTATTTCAGGCACTAAGCATTGAAAAAAATCCAAATGAGCATATTGCTGACACATTTTGTATCATCGCTTTCAAACTCCTAGGAGAATCTATGTAAATTATTTGAGGCTTTTTTTTCATCAAGTGAGCTCTTGATACAACTTCTTGGTGAACAAAAAAGTCAGCTTTCTGAACACACAGTGTTTAGCTACGGCGGTTCCTCCACTAATTGGCCCGCCGCGTTTCCGATACAGAAGGGCCATGGCGGAGGTTCCTCTCCCGTTTGCGTCGGTACATTTCAAGGTGGCTCCGGTACAATTAGCTGGACACAACGCTGTGCAGCCAGTGGGTTTCTGGCCACTGGACATTCCTGGCATGACATTTCCAGTTAGACCTTGCCATTGTCACTGCACTCAAATCAGTGCTCTCACCAAACTAGGTACACGAGTTTGCAGTCTGGAGATACCAGCGACCCATTCTAAAGGCAAATATGCACGTTTTAATGGGACTAAGGAAGGGATCCGCGTATGTATAAGGCCGCAGAGTGTGTGGAGACCTGCCACCGCCAGCATGAGAAGACAAAGATGAACTTCCTCTGAGTTCACCTCATACTTAGCACAATACAAGAGCAAAACAAATGAATAGCCACACAGTGGTGGGGATATCGGCGTCACAGGGAAACCACAGCCTGCCCCCCCGCCCCCCAAAAAAAAGGAAAAAAAAGAAAAAGAATCATTATGTGAGGCCAACACTCAACCCCGTCCAACTAAAAAGTATCGTGTTTCTCTGAAGTACCTTCTCTGAAAATGCAGCTTAAGCATTTTAGTCATAGCTGTGTTTCTTTTCTGCTGAAATTATTCCACATTTTTTTTACTTGAAATTAAAAAATATATATATATTTAAAATTTTATGAGAATAATTTTAAGCACAGAAATATCACCACCTTATTGTGTAACACTGGTGTAAGAGCAGTTGATTTATATTTCCTTTGCTCCGGAAAATAAATGTATAGAACTGACTTTGGCAAAACCATAAAATTTACAATACCTGAGCAATTGCAATGGTAAATAAACTGTGAATAAGCTGCATATGCAATGTATTCTTACATATTACTCGCTGTTATTCTTATATCGCATGTCCCACTTCAAAATGGTTCTCTGATTGCACCTGATACATTTTTGATTAACGTCGCTAAGATTTCTCTTTACAATTGCAGCTGCTTTTCCTTCAGCTTTATTCTAAGAAAAGTATTTTGTCTTTCTGTATCGTTTCAGTTGCCAAATCTTTTTTCTTTATATCGGTTTTCCATTTCTTTTCAGCATTTTGGCCCTGGGGCAATACGGGGAAATTGCTTGCAGTGACAGGCTAATTATTGGTTCTAACCCTGTTTATTACTCATTAGACAATTCACTGTACATCAACTGCTAAATGAATAATTTTGTATATATTAGTGTATCGCAATATTATGGCCTCGAGCTAACACTTCCACGAACCTCACGCTGGTTCGCAACA
>JABFDZ020000138.1:4466934-4481022 GCA_019775955.2 Pollimyrus isidori | reverse complement strand
TAAAAACCAGAATTGCAATTTTACAATAATTATTTTTTTTATATCATTATCAAGACATCGCCCATACTCCCATAGAACAATTTTTCCGCGACCCCCCCCCCCCCCGCCCCTACCGCCAGCTACTATGCGCAACAGCGCGCTCCGCACGTGCACACCGTTGACTGCAGACTCGCTCTTGGACGCACTCACTCTGTAAACAATGCAAAGTGCACAAACACAACCAAGGAGCCTAAGAGCAAGGCAACTATGGTTCTTAAAGTATATTATGAATTAAATTTAAATTGATAATAATTTTACTTGCTAGAGTTTGCATGCAGTTGTGTGTCGACGCCTAATAACTGTGTCATCACAAGTTTACTTGCTCATTTTTTCCAGGACATACTTTAATTCAGCTTTTGTTCCTGGGTGGGAGGTACTTCTTAGTCTGAAATTACTTTTATGTTTTGATTTCACCCTAACCGAGTCAATGTTATCCAAAGGCAATGTCAAGTAAATTCCCCCAACCCAGGTGTAGCTGGGAGCCATATGGACCGGGAAACTCATGTTATACAAATGGAAGCAGTGAATGCTATTCAGTCGAGCTGTCAACTTTTAACAGCCAAACGGAAAGAGATCAAAGCGAAGAAAGGAGTCTCTTCTCTTGCTAGATTATAACCTTTACGGTTTGAACTCCTAATACTATTAAGGAAGCAGCACATCTCGCAGTCACTTGGCAGAATGCTCGGCGCTATACACCGCTAGGCTGAGTATAGAGCCACCTACCAGTGCTATGCAGTGCACTTTTTTTTTTTTTTTTTTTTTTTTTTTAAATTGAACTTTCAGTTGTGGAGCCGAAATTAATACCGCCCTAACAAGCGTCACTGACATTTCATGAGCTTATAAAATGCTTAGCATGAAGTACATACATACATACATACATACATATGTATATATATAAAATATACACTGAAAAGTAGGAGTAAAATGTATGGAAAGCAAATGGAAAGAATTTGATACATTAACAGACCCAAGTTATTATTTAATTATTTCGTGAGTGTGTGTGCGTGTGTGTGTGTGTGTGTGTGTGTGTGTGTGTGTGTGTGTGTGAAATAATATGGCTATATGTATTCATGTGCATATATATGCATATGTGATATGTGCAATGTATGACATTCTTGTTGATGTTGTAACAAAGTGCTATCTATATCTATTCCATATATGTATATGAATCTATATAAGCTTTACATATAACAAGTACAAGATTCTTTGTACATTTTTTTATTGAGCAAATGTAGATGTTAAAAGTAAACTCATGGCCTGAGTATATACTTTCTTCCAGATAAATTCACAGTCTGTACTTACTCGAATGCATTGATATACTTAGTATACTACGGAAAACTAGTGACTGGATTTAATTGTGTATTGCACACAGGAAATGTTTGGCAGGAAGTGGTATTATTATATGACATTTGAATTCTGGGATATGAAGTTTGAATACCAATAGTATGTCCCAGTCCGTGGTATACAGCAAGACTAATGAAAATTACATATATGCTAAATTATGTTCCTGCAGTTTACATACAGAATATATAGGTGTTCTGATAAAAAACAACAACAAACAAAGCAATAAATACAAAATATCATAAATATGGATTTTACGTTTTGAAACTCGGGACAGAAGCAGGTGACAGAGGACAGGACAGGGAAAGGGATATATGTTTTATATGAGATAATTGTCCTTTTTTGTGATGGCTGGGTAGGTACAGGTTTTACTGAACTAAATACAAAAAACAAATCAATACCAGATGTTTGAGTTCTGAGGATAGGAAATGTCTGAACTTGTTGGAGTTCAAGGTACAGACCTGGGGGGCTGTGAAGGTTATCACCTCTTCTGGGTTACTTGGGGTGAACGAAGGGAAAAAACAATCATTTGCATCCATCATGAGGGACAGGCGGAAATCTCCACACCTACCTAGATCACCTGACTGTCCCCCAAATATGGCCACCCCCGTCACATAAACCCATCATCATTTTAAAAAGGCTGAAATAGCTGTTTATATCTGTTCACATTTTTATATTTAAGGTTCTGAATAAGGTACTGCACTTGACTGGGTCAGACTCACCACTACACAGGTCCTTCTCTGTCGATGGAGTCTGATGACAGCTAATGTATGTCCTCATGCTCCTGCTCTCTTCTTTTACCTCCATGTTTCACAGACCCCACTGCTTGCAGAGTTCAGTCACTGAGCGCCAGATCTGTCCGTGGTGAAAATCCGTTTGATTAAATCACGCGCACCAAGAAATGTATAACAGAGCTTTTTCTTAACGAAGGGCTATTCTTGATACGAAGGCTACCGGTTTCATGATTTATTTTTCTGGCGAAAAAGGCATAATAATTATTTGAGGTTAACTGACAGTATCCTTATAAATTATTTATATGAGCTGAGGCATGAGACAGTAACAGGGAGTCATGGAATTACTATTGTCATGGCAAGGCTCTCTTGACTGCAATTAAAGCAGTTTCTAAAAATGTATTACGCCTGTATCACTTTGGCTGGAGCAAAACGCTGAAAGCTGAATTTTTTTTCCCCGACAAGAAGCTGGAGGTGCTCAATCAGCACCTTTCAAGGCGCTTTAACTCCCGTTCAGCTCAGGGGCACTTAAAGTTCAGTCCCCGCGTGAGATGAGAAACACGAGGACGGACAGTCAGCGCCGTGGGGGGTCAGTCGCCAAGGTGCAGTGATGTGCCAGACCTCAAGCAGATGGACTCCTGCAAAGAGTAGGAGAAAGCCATGTTTTCAACTCCTGATCTTCGCTATAAAAAAGCTACCATAGCACTGATGTTGACTGATATCCATGCACAGCCAGAGATAATCTATAGTGATTATGGTCTGTGGCTCTTTTCAACCTACATTACCTTGGACAGAAATTAGTCTTTCTTTTAATAAGATTCAGAAGAAGGAGCATCATATTGTTTACCCCAATTTTTTACCCCAAATTGTTTACCCTGTGTCTTCTACAGCAAAAACAAAACACTGGCATGATAATCAGTTATATATGAATCGATATACTAGACAAATAAGTATAGGGAATCTTTATTTAGGCCGAGGCTATTCAAATAACCGTCTTCTACCTATGAGTCTGGTGTGAAGCCCCTGGCCAATCAGAATCAGTAATTATTAAACTAACTACTTGGGTGAACTGAAAACAAGGCCTGGGTTTGGAATCGAGGTCAAGATTTGAAGAGCACGGATTTATGCTTGTGATGGATAACAATGGATGAGTCATAACATGGGCAACGCAAAGCAAGATGCGTATTTCCACAGCCAAGTTATTTGTGAGACACAAAAGCATCGTCAGGAATTTTAGATCTTGGTTATATAAGGATCTTGGTGCAGAATCCACCTTCTAGGTTCACTTCATATAACTCAAACAGTGTGGTCATTTTAGCTATGCATCTTCACACTACATGCTATAGTAACAAGCCAGGGATAGTACCTACATCACCTCAGCATGCACCATGTACAAGGCAAGAGGGTTTGTATGCTATAGTGAAGACCAAAGTGTATGGCTCAGGGAATGAATAAATCCCTCATCGTAACTGCGGGGGTGACATCACCATCATCATGGAGTCAGGCTCAGTAATCTCTGCTATACTTTACTATGCTCTGTTATACTCTCCTTCAGAACACCAACAGTAACACAATTTATAGTATCCAGGTCATGGTACCAGTGTAACTGAAGTTCTGCGCTGCACTCATAATTCATCATTGAACAGGTCCTCAGTCATATATTCTCACAATTGATACAACAATGATACAAAGCCTATAACACAACAGATGTTATTCAGCAGTTAGGACAGTAACTAAAACACAGTGAGGATGGGAAGCTAGTCTACAGGGTGCAAACACACACATGATCACACACTGAGGTAAATTTAGAGACGCCAGTACATGCAAACTGCATGTCTTAGGACTGTTGGAAAAAACCCACGCAAACACAGGCAGAACATGAAGACAAAGAGCTTGGGCAGGAATCAAACCAACAAGCCACGACGGGAGGTGCGAGGTCGCAGTGCTGCACCCGCAGTGCTACCCACCGAGCCAGGGCTACTGCCACAGTGCTACCCACCGAGCCAGTGCTCAGCTATCAGCAGAAGCTTGTCAAGCCTTTCTGCACTTGCAAGGAAGTGGAAAGTTCGAGGCGCTCTTCTTTCCTTGTTATCATAGAACTTTGGCAAGTTCTAGTCGGGATTTCTGAGGGCCAGGGGTGAAGATCCAGCGAGGGCATTCTTACTCACTTCATATAGGAAGGCATCACGCCTGTGAGGACAACTCACCCTAAAAAGTCAAAGAAAAGCTCAGGGATAACACATTATAATCTAAAAGATCTACTAGATCTACTCCTAGGTCTTCTAGATCTGTCAGTGTAATTAGGTTAGCCATTGCAAGTGATATTACAATTTGCCTAGGAATTGTACCTCCACTCTGTGAAGCTTGCGTGTTCCAAGCGACTGAATTTAGTAAAGTTTACTAAAGCTGCCCATAATGTGCAATTGTGTGTGCCCCGTAATTGACTGGCATCCCATTCTGAGTGATCCCCCGCTTTATGCCCCATGTTGCCAGGGAAACGCTCCAGGCATGTCTGTGATCCTGTGCTGCATGACATGTTGGAAAATAGATGATTTTTATTGTTGCCTAATCATTTTGTTTCATGAGCCAGCAACTATTTTTGTCTTTTTATACCGAATGACAAACTAAACTATAGACATATACTGATGTTACGGAACCTGGTATCTAGACTGTCTGGTCCAGAAATTTTTATAGCCACTGGTCATTTTCATGTGTCACTCTCACAACAACGATACAGGAACTGGCGCCTTTGTGCTAAATAAGCCTGAGTTATGCAAAAAGTTCATGAGTTAAACTTCATATATAACTTTATACATTTCATATGAAACTTAACTAGCATGTCAAAAAAATGAATGATGTTAGTCATTTGTTTGTTATTGGAGAGGATCGATCACGATCAAATAGGACTCAGGCTTTTATTTATACGACACGCGGCATGCTCTTGATTCTTATCAATGTTAATATGTTGTTTTCCCCAGAATAAGAATAGATGTAACATTATTCCACTAATAAATGCTAGGAAGTTTCACTGTTGGCATCAGCGATATTAGCCAAAAGTATATTGGGTATCCATTGAATTTTCTGATGCAGAATTATGGACATTGAAAAAATGTATTACTTGATAAATTAAATGTAACTATGATAAAAAAAAAATAGTTGCATGGGCTCAATTTTTGCTGCACTACTTTTCTTCTTCTGCACTTACGTGTAACTTCCCCATCATGCTGGTGCTTGTGGTCAACCAATCAGCAAGCTATCAGCCACCAATCAGCAATCAATCAGCAAGCTTCTGAAGAAGAGTATAACGGGGCATAGTAAAGTATAGCAGAGATTACTGAGCCTGACTCCATGATGATGGTGATGTCACAGTTCTGGTTCCTCAAAAATGTTCTGGGGGTGTGAAAGTGCTTTGTAAGCATTTAATCGTTGTGAGTAGTTTGCTTAGTACATGACTTTGCTGTGACAATGCCTTCAAGACAAACAAAAGACTTTTCTTATAAGAAAATACTACTCAAAAGGCATTTATTAGGTATAAAAAATTCAGGATCAGGTCTATAAATTTACTAGAAAATCTACGAGGTTAAAAGGGCTTAGCATATTTCTTTCATATGGAATCCTGGTTTTGCTATTATACAGATTAGCACATTAAGTCTGTGGGAATGTAGTCATTTTATGAAAGAATAAACTATGCACAACTCTACAAGAAAAACCACCAAAAATGTCCTTTTCAACAAACCCACAATTTCACTAAAGGCCACAAGACAACATTCTATTCAGATCTAGTATATGGTAGATAGGAATGCAAATGGAGGGCTGAACATTTGAAAAGAAGAGCATTTTATGAGTAATAAAAAGCACATGTATTTCAGGAATCAAAGGGGCCACTGCATTTTACACTCTGCCAGTGTATCACACTGCCAGGAATGCTGCTGAAACCTGTCATGAGCTATAAGAAGAGTGAGAAACATTGGAGCTACAGATGAACATCCCTTAGCACACCTTGTGTTTACACATTTGAACTGCAAGAGATGTAGGTGTGGCCAACAGGTGAGCCACCCTGTGGTCTGTGTGGATCCCAATGACCCAGTGCAGTGAGGGGGACACTGTGCTGTAAAAATGGTGCCGTCCTGCAGATGAGGCACAAAAACTGAGGTCCTGACTCTCTGAGGTTATAAAAGATCCCTGTGCATCCTTTTACAGTGTAGAGGTGGTACCCCGATGCCCAGGCTAAAACTGCCCACTATGGCCCTTTCCAATCTGGCCTCCTAATCATCCCGTATGTCTCGCTAGTGAATTCTCTCCTGCCCCTTCACTACTTTAGCTACTGTGTGGTGAGTGTACTTGTGCAGAATGGCTGCCATTGCATCATCCAGGTGGGGGCTACACAGTGGTGGGGGTTAAAGTGGCTTCCCATTGGTTCTGTAAAGCACTTTGGGTGTCTTGAAAAGTGCAATATAAATGTAACTTTCATTCACATTTCCACAGAGTTTTGCAATGACTTTTCCTAAGACACAGCAATGTTACAATGGGTAGCAGTAGTAGCAATGTCATTGGGACTGAGTAACTATTTAAAGACAGTGTCTCAGAACATTTCTGGATACTGCAGAATCGGGCAGTTTGGAAGAGATGGAGAATTACAGGCAGCCTTGCAATGGGTTAAATGCATGCCTCTCCAAAGGCCCTCACGGACTTCTTTGTACCGTGTGAAGATTCAGGTGACTTGAGCAGTGCCTGTAATCGAAGCTCCGAGCCAACCTGGTATGAGGATTTTAACTTATCGCTAAAAGTAAGGCATTTAGACCTGAAATTATGCCCCCTGGATAAGATGGCAGTCCATTCCAGGGTATCGGCATGCGGCTATCCCCATGACTCAATAGAGTGAAAATCTAAAACATTTGTAATAATTTAAAAAATTCTACCAGGCATATTTCAGTAACAAATCTATCACCATGCAGTGTGAATACAAACTAAATGACTGAAAAGTTAAATTGTCCAGATAAATATTTTTTAGCAAGCGCGAAAATATTAAAATTTTGTATAATTATGTTTCCTGCCAACATTTTAATTACATAAAATACTCCTTTAAAGTGACCTATTGTATGCCTATGTTTGGCAAAGCAGAACAGCATAGATCAGGTTGCTAGAATTACTCAATCCATATTATTAACAAATGTTTAGAATACGCTGTGTCTTTATTTGACATTCTATCTATTTGAAGCCATATAGCTCACTTCCATAAACCTGATGCAAAATATAGGATGAATTTGTGACAGTTTGTCAGAATACTTAACACTGTTAGGATGCTATCAGTGATAAATATTATGTGACACAATGGTGTGATATAAATGCTCCCCATTCCTCATGTGACATAATCCTATATATGACACCAAATCTCATATGGAAAATCTCATAGAGCGAATCAGCAGTGCCTAACATACTTATGTAATTTGAGGTAGTATGAAGGTTATTGCACAAATTATGGTGTCAAAATGCAGTGGGAAAACATGTAGACTCTCCAATTTTTGATGCTGTGACCAGGTCATATTTCACATTATGTTATGCATATAATTCAAGATCTCTTGTCTCTTTGCTTTTATGTTCAAAAGTTTTTGACAATAAACCTTTAACTTGACATCATTTGCCTATCACATGTATTAAAAGGCAACTCATTAAACTCAGTCTGATCATCGACCGGCTCCAACGTATAACTGCCCAGGCCCTTTGCAGGCAACATCAGCACGGATGCTAATTGTTCTGGTGCTTCACAGGAAGGCAGATCAACACGTCTGTTAATGGGGGTTAAACACTCACATTGCCATTGGGGGACAAAGGTATTAGATGAGCACCGTGGTTTTTTATTTATCTGCAGTCTTTATAGTGTCGGCCATTTGCAGTTGTGCGTTAAATTAACGGCAACTCTAACAGATCTAGTCAGCTGAGAAGATAATTAACGGATTCGTTCAGAGAAATCAATGCCTCGAGGAGGAATCCATAGTTTAGAGAAACTACATTTTCAAAGCCCAGTAAAACTTGCAGTAGTCCAGTGCTTCTTTCTTATAAAATACATACATAAATAAGTAAGAATAGGATCTTCTTTCATGATGTTCAACTTGAGACAGAAGCACTCGGATTAGGAAATGGAAATTTCCTTTTAGCAACTTTTAGCAAGAATAACGAAATGGTCATCTATTTAAAGACAGAAAACCTGTATGCCTTATTTATTAAGCCATTCTTTACGTGTTGGTTCTACGAAGATGAACTATTTAAGATCTTTTTTGGTCATATGCAACAGGTGCGTTGGGATGCATACTCGTTCGGCCTTACTCGGTTACAAAACACTAAATTAAATAGTGCAAAATAATATATGGAGTGAAAAACAATACAATGTAACACACGGCGAGACAGTGCGGAACAAGACAACACAGGGGAGTACAAAACAATAGTGCAAAACACAATACAAAACAGTGCAAAACCAGAGTACCTGTGGTCAGTGACTGGTAAAGTGCTGTAGCAGATGTAGGCCTATAACGTGCATGGGCTGTGAATATGCTGCTATGGCAAGTGCAAACTGCTTGAGGAAAGCAGCTGTATTAGCAGATTACAGCCCTTGTGCTATTCACACAAAATGAAATTGTTTATGTATAAATTAAAGTCATTTAATGAATTGAAACCATATTACTGCTGATTAGCTATTTGTAGTTGTTGGATAACAATTGAAATTCTTGATTTAAAACAATAAAAAGTATACTATCAGAGGATACCAGCTCCTTGTCATTCGGACTGACCTATTCTGCTTATATTTTTAAGTTATTTCAGTCTACACTTTTCAGTTTCCCAGCATCATCTCTTAATGAAAAAAAAATCACCTTTTGGATGGCACAACCCATATCTTAAATTATAAGCATGATTAATTATATTTTACGGAGCTGGTGTCTCACAGAAGAGGCATTTTTACATTAAAATATTGTTTGAAATCGCATGCTTTGATAGTGGTGGAATGATAAACATATAGATTAAATGATAAACAGGCACCAAGACAAATAGAATTTTAATAAGCGAGAAGCTTTTATCTGTTATCACTTCCTGGCTTCTTCCTCTTCACCTCATTGTAACTATGGATTCAAACTGCAGCTGGCTGTTTTTTTGTTGTTACTCATATTCCCTTTATTTCTGTGCTTGTCAGTTCTCGCTTTCGCACTGATATCACCTTGATCAGATTTGGTGTGTTTGATTGGCCTGTGGGTTTGGCTTCCGTGGAGTTTCCTTAATTGCCTTTAGACATGTAGAGATAAAACTCTCTCTTCATCTAAAAAAGCCTTGATAGACCAGGGAATCTGGGGGACCTTGTCTAGAGAACATAAAAAAATATATATCAAAAGCGATGGACGTCTCACCTACACTTTTTCTTGCTGCATCTCACTTAGGCTGGGAAAGAGCAGGCAGCTTCATAAATAAGCTTAGTCAAATCTTTTTTCATCTCAGAAATCAAATGGATAAAAATGTTTTACTTCTGTTGATCTTTGCATGTTTCATCAATATTAAAACAGTTCATTTTCAGTGCATGATTGTTTATGCCAGGGCTTCATGTAATGTATACTTGTGAATTTCTTGAAACATTAAAACATTAACACATCTTAAACAAACTGTTTTCTCCAAACTCAGAGCAACTGATTATAATTACTGTACCTATACACACAACATCTAGTGCCTAACTGTAAACACAAATCATACCAATTGCTACATTAACATGTATTACCATTTACAATAATGGTATTTTCATAATATGGCCCTTCATCTGTTAACATCTCCTATACATCAACATCATCATCATCATCATCATCACAATTATCATCATAATTAACAATCATAACCACAGTGCTTTGGGGAATACAGCATTTAATGGATTGCTAGAATTTATATTCACATTAACTTTTGATAAGTTCAGACTTAACATATTTCATTCAAACTTTGCAAGCCCAGTATACAATACATATGCAATTAGTGGATGGGCGTTAACACATATGGACAGCCAGATGGATTTATTGCAGAAACTTTATTTATGCTATACTCTTAAGGTAAGCAGACACCTGTACTACATTTGCGACTCTAGGGATCGTGTGTTACGTTATGTATGAAGCACATTAAGAACACACTTTGCAAAATGCCCCATAACTCCCACATAATTCCTGCTGTCAGTCATATTACTGATTCCTCCTACATACTGACTATGGAGAGAGAGAGATAAAAAAATGTTCTGGACCATAATATTGTAGTTTTTGTTTAGTGTAACAATCTTCTGAACATCATTGGTATGGGGAATCTGTGCAGAGTTTGGCTCAGTTACTGTTGAGAGTCAATAGCAAACGAGCCCAAACAAAACCCAGAAGAGTGGACAGTGTAGAGTACAGGAGATATTTATTTTCACATATATACATTTAAGGAAAACCTATGGTCATTGCATTGTTGAAATGAATCTACGTATAAATAAGCGTTTTGAATAATTTTACCCTGCAGTGTATTGATCTACAGTATACTACACAGTTTCCAGTCATTCAAAGTGTAATGGTGTAAGAATGGTTTTGACACAATGTTTGGCCGACAATCTAAACAGATAACAGATATAGTTTTAATAGCAGGAGCAGATGATACAAGGCAATGTCATGCATTTGACGTGAAGGAAGCAATTGTGAAAAATTGTCATTTTTTATGTGTGATTTACCCACAATCCACTTGTCTTGAACATTTGGATGCTTGTGGCCAAACCCAGAGACGATCGTGGCGCACACATGCCCATGAGTGTCAGTGGAAAAAAGCAGATGAGATCTGCTTTGCAGCCGAAACAGAAGTATGTCAAATTCACTTATGCATTAATGAGCTAAGAGCGTGGAGAGAAGGCTCTAGAGGACTCTCTTTAGGGGGTGTCAGGTTGGAATCGTGTTTTTATATCGGCCTCATACTGGCGCACCATTGATCCCAGCTGAAGAACCCAGCCCAAACAATGGAGTTCAATAACAACTCCATTTCAGGGGGGGCGCTGATTGGTGCAGGGTAATACCAACATTAGTAGCAGTCAGCTGGACCTGCCAAACGTTGACCACACCATGAAATCTCTTGTTAAAGAAAGAAAAATAGTGTTTTCTCTGTAATTGAACAATTTTATTTTTCCTCCTCCTGTGGACTTCCCTTCATCCCTTCCCTAGCCCCCCCGCCGCCCCCCCACCTTTGTGTGAGCACCCATCAAATCAAGTTTCTGGATCGATCCCACAATGTCATTGTGTAAGGAGGTTATTTATGTGAGCATCCAATCTCCAGCTGCTGTTGTATTTGAGCAGGGGGACAAGGCCAGAGATTTTGTTAACATTGAAAAGAACATCAAAGGACCCACCTCTGTGCGCCCGTAGAATCTGTGCGCTGCCTCTCATGAAATGAGCACTTTCACAGTCAGTTAGCCTTTAAGTAATAGATATATTGAGTTCATCCTTGTAAAATAGACAACTAATTTATTATTTTTTCCATCAGCATGGATTATGAAGGTTAAATAAACCGAGCGAGAATAAATGCTCCCACCCAACACCCCCCCAGCACCACCACCACCCCCATTGGTTTCCTAAAACAGCCCCAGCCTCTCTGGCAGAGAAATGAATGATCCTATTTATGTTAATGCATACATGAACGTTACACAGGTTTCCCCATGATAAGGCGATAGGTTAATGAAATGCCCATTTCATTTTACCAGTTGTTTTCTCTGTGAAGTTCTGATAAGTAGCAAACCAATGAAGCTTGTAATTACAATCTTACAGAAACCCGGCCAATCTGTATATAAATCTCACCATCCAATTACAAGATGTAATAATTTTGCAGTCAAGCTGGTAATGAGGTCTAATACTCATGCATGTGATAATCCCCCCTGGATGCTGACTCTATCAGATGTTGGCTTTGTAATTATATGAGCAAAAAAAAAAAATCATTATTTCATGTTCAAGTAGAAAATGAGGTTGGTGGGAAGTTAATTTTCTCTATGCTCTGTGAAGCGTAGACAAGAATTTAATGATTTAATTACAGTTGTTAGCCCCTTTTTGCGAGAGGCTTAAATTGAGCTAAGCATTTTTCATAGCCTGACATCAAGAGTTGGGGAACATCAAAGATTTTGACAGCATACAAAATGATGAGCAACCCGGCGGCCCTGGAATTTCGAAGAGAGACCCTCCTTGGCATTTTTAACAGCATCAGAAAATGGTTATATCCTCATTGCCAAGGTAACCGCAGCCCAGGGACACAAACCTGCTGGATAAAAGCAACATCAACAAATATTAACCGCTTAGGCTTTTCTCCACTGCCTGCTAATCCACTGTATGTGAATTTGTCATATCAGATTACTATGACAGTCATGGTGAGGGCAAAATGGAAGGGATCCTTCTGCCTCAAAAGGACAATATAGTTTTCTCTCCACCTTTTTTGAATTTCAAAACAGGCTATGAGTGGTGTCTGTAGCCCTCTGATTTCCATATATCTTTTATGGAAAAAGAAACAGTAAATACATTCCTGTGAGTAATCCCTAGAAAGGGAGAGCGTTTCCCAGTTTAAAAAGTGCTTTGAGCTATGTAATTCAACTTCACAGCAACGCTATCTACTTGTTTATTCTGGAGCGATGGACTTAGAGAGTGTCCGGGTCCCCTTTGCGTCGCCCATCTAAGGCTACCAAATATTTACTCACTCCGTGCCCCTTTTATGATATCCCAGAGTTCCACATCTGGGCCACTTTCTTAATCGCACACACGCCGCGATGTAAATCTGCTACTTTCTGAAGCTGCATATATTTCAGGCTGATAGTGCTTAGACGTTCATTCAGGAAACACAAAAAGCCGGTCGGTCAATTAAAGGTTTTCTCAGTCGAATTTTGTGTGGAACATTGCTGCAGGAGAGCTTTTGGAAAAATGGTTAAAATGATTTTTGAAGAAAGAAAGAAAGAAAGAAAGAAAGAAAGAAAAATAAATAAATGATCTTCAGTATGTGGAAAACACAAAATAACCACAGATTATAGTTCAGATGAAGTAAAGATGAAGGTTGATCACAGCTGATTCTGGGAGGGATTTGGCATGAAATTTCAATATAGGAAAAATCGTTTCGGTGCACTACTGTAAGAGTTATCTGAAGCAAATAAGAAGCAGTAGCTCTAAAACACAACGAAGACACCCAAGGACAGAAATGTAGGAGAAGACACACTTAACGAGGCAGCTGATAGGTCGTCTTCAACTTTCACTGATTGGCTGTGCGAGCCTCTGGATTCCCGGCCTGTTTCTGACCTTTCGCTGGCTTTACCCTCCTCCCCGTGTCTCGGTGTGTTCTGTTAAACAAGGAGCGGTGTGACCCATAATTGTGGGCAGATTCACAGCAGGTTTGGAAAGGTTTTTCTGCCAGGGTGTCCGCGCCGCCTCCATCTGCTGCTGTCTTGTGTGAGTCCCACGGGGGAGCCGGGCTAATTTTGCAGTCAATTAGCAGAAGGCCTGCTTTTGTTCTCCTACCGCCCCCATGGGGTCCTGTGCCAGTCTGCTCTGTCCTATGGACACAGCATTCAGATGTCGCTAGCCTCTTTTTTTCCCTCCATTTCCCTCCTTGCTTAATGACCTTTGTGACATTGTTGGCCAAACGTTGTCCCTAGCAATGACAGACTATAAAAGTGTATTCATTGATGGAAAAACAGAATCATCAGACTAAAACTGGAGAATTAGAAATCTGCACAAACACACAGACACAGGAATATGTAACAGTTGCATTATATAAACAGTAGTATTTCACACACACACACACACACAAACACACACATATATATAAATAAACTTGATTCAATTAAGGTAGGAATTTGTATGGGTACTAAAATGGGTATGGTATTGTATGGGTACTAAATTTTTTTATTTACCATAAGATAATTTCAGTTACAATACAACGCTTGCCCAAAACTTTACATATAGCAATATAT
>JABFDZ020000138.1:4426577-4450054 GCA_019775955.2 Pollimyrus isidori | reverse complement strand
TATAAAAAACTAAATTTCTGCATGCACAAGTCTGTGAAGTTACAAGGTAAACAAAAAGTAATTCAAAACAAAACTGATGATACGCCAGATCTCCACATTAACAATTAGAATACTTAAAATGGAGTCCGGAATGCGAGTCATTTTTCTTCCTTATGTGTTTAAAGGGTATTCTGTGATGTCTGTGTTTCTGAGCTTATAATACCAGTTTGCCTCAAACCCACAACTTCAACCACTACTTAACATCATTATGTCTAGACCGTGAACTGGGGAACAATTAGTTCCAGGAGAAAATGAGTCATAATTTGTACATTGGAGCTAAATTTAATCCCGCCTTTAATCAGCTAAGGGTACATTTTCATGTTGAAATGACCATTATCTGTTGCAGATACACAGAGGAAACATTGATAAGCACTTGGGGCAGGGCGGGGAAGGTTAAAAGCAGTGATAGTCCCTGTCATCGTTCATTTAAAGATGGGAAGACTGCAAGAAAAGCTGTGCGGTATCTTAAAATAGTCAAGAGCCGAAAGCATGGGGTCACCTAGCCAGAGATAGGAAACTTTGGGAATTCAAGTCACAGTTCAACAGCTTGCGGTGTCACCGGACAGTGCACTTGTCACTATCAGCGTCAAAGCATTTTAAACATTTTAAATGCGGTGGGCATTCTCATGCTTTGATGTCACCAGTGAATGCCTTGTCTGACAACATTTGGAGTTTTAAGCACCATTTGTGAGTATAGAAGCAATGAAATATATTTTTCTCAGAAACATATCCAAAATCACTTTAGAAACAAACAGAATTCCCCCTGTTCCTTCTGAAATTTGATGTCCAAAATAACATTTTTGCAAAAGCAAGTTTACTTGATATTACATTTTCAAATGTTGTGATATATGATCACTATATATTTTTCTAGCAAGTCAGTATCCTGAGAATTGCACTGGTCATTACAAAGAGTGTTTTGAAACTTTTAAAAGGCTCATAATTGTTCATAAAGGCATCATGGCCTCAGTGCATGAGGGTTCTCTGCCTAATTGCAATCTTAAATGCCTGGAGAGGAACTGAGAAATACTTGTCAAGATGATACTTTAATAAGGAATCTTTACAGGAGCATAAATAAAATAAAAATGACACGGGGATTAAACGCACAGGCGGAATTGCTCATGATCGCATAAAGCCAGTCCCATTACCAGGTGTTGACGTTTGCCCGACATTAATCATACTGTTACGAAATCTGTCCCGGAGTGATAAAAGACATGTTAGGCAGACCACAAACAATACACAAAGACTAATTGCTCCGGTGGACTTTAGCAATTTTGTCGAACTGCCCTTTACTCAATTGCAAATCAACACATTTAAAAACAAATATAAATACTACTGATTGTCTTGACAGGGGGGCAAATTCCAACATCAAAATGATGCTTTTCAGGTTGTCATATTGAACATCACAGGGTACTTAACGAATTAGACACATAATCCGCACGAGTGAAAGGTTAAGAAGGCCCTAGATAGGAATGTGCCTACGGAACCAGCAGATTTAGTTAGTGATCGCTCTACACACACTTGGCAAAGATTAGATGCAGCAAGTGAGTGCCAGATCATGGGTATGACGGTTGGGTGAGCGCAGCGATCCAGCGTGTTCCAGACTTGCGTTGAAATGCCGATTCTGATAGAGGTTATCCTGTGCAAATCTCAGCTTGCAAGCAATTATTCCTAATAATATCACATGTGGGTAGCCTAGCACATCTAGGGGTAGGTTTTTGAGTCGCATCTCTGCTTTAAGTGTGTGGATTTTCTATGTTCTCCATCCGCTCCGTTTGAAGAACAGCATGGTAGCACAGTGGTTAGCTCAGCCCTCTTGGACCAGGGTTTGTGTCTCTGCCATGGCTCCGTGGGTGTGGAGTTTGCATGTTTTCCCTATGTTGTCGTGGTTTCCTTCCACAGTCTACAAACATGCTGGGGTTAATTGGAGTTACCAAATTTTCGGCATGTGTGTGCATGAATAGTGTGTGAGGGTGCCCTGTGATAAGTTGGTGCCCCACCCTGCCTTGTACCCATAGTCTCCAGGATAGGCTCTGGACCCCCATTACTCTGAATAGAACAAACAGTTACAGAAAATGGATGGATGGACCTCAGCCTCCTACAGTCCAAGCATATACAGTATACTGTATAGTTTGGTTAACTGTTGTCTCTGAATTGCCCATAGCATATGACTATTTGTGTACCAGGCAATTGACTGGCACCCAGTCCAAGATATATGTTGCCTGGAACAGGACTGAAACCAGCCAGACTAAATAGATGGTTTGAATAACACCCAAGACATGACAGCTTAATACGGTTTCCTGCTGGTTCTACAAGAAAAAAATGTTGGTACAGAAAAGAGTTAACAAAATGCTGCGGAAATGAATTCAACACAAGAAAAAATATCCATCACATAAATTGATTTAAATTTTTGAAAGTGATGTAAAATATTCAGCTGCACTTACGACTAGTTCACAGAGCTATCTTCATCCATCACTAGGTATGGTGAAGTCCTGTTGATTAGTCTGATCTTCATTTTCAACTTTAGTTTGACATAAATGTGTTAATGAATCATTAACATGAAGCCATTGACCCAATAAAAAGATAGCAGGGTTGGATTTACCTGGACAGAAACATATCCTGTTTTAGGATGGGGACCATGCGCTGATATATTTCTGGGATTAAACACTTTGTGTCCAAGCATAGGTGTAATGAGAAATGTTCTCACCGACTGACAGACCTAGTCAACAACTGTCTGAAGGGGAGATAAGTGGCTCTGACACACTCGCATTCCTTTCCGCAGTAGGACTTTTGCTAAAGAAAGAATGCAACACAATATCCTTTCACCAAATATAATATTTCTTTATGTAAAAGTCTCACTACGTGAATTAAATGTGCTTATGTGTTTAATTGACTATTTCATCACTATTTTGTTAGGTACCTGCCTTGTGCCAGAGAAATGCATCAGATTGTAAGAAGACAACTGGATTGTTGCTTAATTTGGATGATGGAGGAAATAAAAAAATGAAATTTCTAAGTGTGAGCATTTATAATTCATCCCGGAAAGTTGGTTGCCCAGATGCGGTTGGAAAATGGCGCATCAGTTAATTATTAGATGCTTAATTAGGCCCAAACTGTGCATCCAAACAAAACTGTAACCCAAATTAAAGTATTTGGCATTAAGCAAAAAGATGTGTGCATATACAACACATGCTGTTATTCACACCATGCAATGTTTGTATACTATTTATTATGATTTATTTTGGGTTTCTTGCCAGCCTTTAGCCTTCCAAACCCGTATGCAATTCAGGGTCACAGTGAGTCTGGTGCATATCCCAGAATGCACTGGGAACAAGCAGGGGACACCCTGAAAGGGATGCCAGGCCATTCATTTCATTTCTATATAAACAGGAAAATTTATAGTCAATATCCCATCTGCTCTCCAATGACTCATTTAAAGAGACTGTTTTTTGCCATAGAGATTTTTAAAAACCAGCAAATTAACACAGAATCGATAAAGAAAGAACAAAGTGAGAAAGCCATTAATTTCTTCATAAAATTGAGTTCAGTTAGGAATGCTTGCCAGGTAATTCACATTCCTCTGATATGTTAAGATTTAGAGTAGGCCCAACTAATTGTAGATACCCAGAATATTTAAAAATACCTTTTCATTTAGGTCATATGTTTACAAAATTGCCCTTGGATTCCATATTCTAATATTTTTTAGAGAAACAGTGATCATATGTATGTGCATCAACAGTATGTTTAATGATACTCCATACTGCCTTTAGGATAATGCATGAGGTTGTGTTGAACAGGCACGGATCTTAAACTAGCTTCTAATGCCATTCTGCCTCTTCAGATAGCTACTTTAAATCCTTAAAGGCACAAAACCGTTGATAATGGAGACTCCCCAGCATTGTAAGCATGCTGATACATACTTCACAGGTTTTATCTGCAGTCACAGAGTGCACTGCTTATTTCCAAATCGTTAGATAAGGGGTTCTGTTTCTCCGATGTCGTTACCGTACACTGTTTGAATCTTTAGAAGCGTGACGCAATTACACTCGGACATGTCGTGCTAGAACCCTTACAGGGATATGAACAGGCAGAAGCACACACGGTGGTATACACAAGCATGTTAAGTATCCATAATGCACCCCATCCATGGTACTGGAAGGGTAGGCAGTCTAGAGAGATTCAACGCTTGGTACTCAGATATTCATGGACACATCTGGGACAGATTAATGAGTTAATGCAAGTTAATTACTCACTCCAATGCGGCTGACCAAACTCCATCACATTCTCTGCGCTTGGCTGATTAATTGGATGACTTAGAAGGGGAGAAATTAACATTTGAGTCAATGTAAATGGCTGCCATCCTGGGTGTCTGGTGGAATTACGTGGAGTAGCTGTTGAACAAGCGATTGTATGAACAGGAGTCCATTGTAATTCAGTAAATAAGTTACCTGCCCTGCCAAGCCAATTTGTTTTACATTTTACTTGAAAACGGTGACTCACAGCTTGAGATGGAGCAATGCATATTCAACAGAAAGCGAGATGCAGCCACTTTAAGTGCTCTACATTTTTTATTGCGGGGATTAGACACACATTGCAGACATGTCAAAGCTGCTACCCTATTTACTATAAATTTAGATTATCGATTGTTCAGAATTGTTTCCATTAAAAAATACATGGATGGATTTTTTCATCATTGCAGAATTTATAATATGCAACTTGTTTTTTAAAGGTTTACAGGAACATATTTCATTAATCTTCCCAATACTTAGGTACTAATCTGTTACAGATTAGCTGAGCCTTTGTGACACAGGATGAATGTCCTAACTCCACACACAGAACAGACATGGGATTTGAACCCCTAACCCTGGTGAGACACAGCAGCAGCGTCACCAGTGAGCCCCCATGCCCCACCACAGCCCTCTGACCTGCAATTTATTTTCCTTTTCGCTGCCATCAATTTTTCTGGCGTATCCTTGCCGATAAGGAGGCCGAAGGGCACTTCCTTTCAGCTCCAAGGGGTCAGTGGGAGGGCCAAAGGAGCAGCCTCAGGTCACAAGAGTACAGTAGGGTTATTTTAACTTGATGTTTAATTATCATATACCAGGGAGCACTTCTGAAACTCTCATCTATCTTAATTCCCAGACTTCTATCGGACCGCAGCTCCCGTCCTGGGTGTCGTTCTGTAACGCATTGACCAATCTGGTCCTTAAACAGCATTTCCATTGTGCCCAGTTTGTAATCGGTGATCGCAAGGAGTCATAAAACGGCATGACCGTGGTGGAAACTGAATGGGCAGCCATTTACTCAATGGTGACCCAAATGCGTGGAGGCTGGGACGAGTCGCCTCATATTAACTGTTGGGGGGGGTAAAGAAAAAGGTGTAATACTTTGACTTCCAACTCAACCCCATTGACTGAGTGGAGAAATAAAGAAGAAGGAAAAAAAGAGGTGAAAGAAAAACAAGTGAAAAGGGATTAACGACTGTTCACGCATTCTCTTTTTTCTTTTGTTTCTGGGAACAATAGAGGGTTGGTCCAGACCAGTGTAAGATCAGAAGAGGAGAGGTGAAGGGACCATACTCAGGTCATAAATTCTACTAAACAGCTGCTTCATTACATGGCGATTACTGCCTGTATTTTCTGGGTTATAAGATTTTACTTTCTCATCACTTTTAATTGCCCAGGGCTCAACTTTTCTTGCACTTCTGCCACAGGCCCAGCGCTGCCTGGTTCAAGTGAGGCCTTGACGCATTGTGACCTTTGGGGACTCTCTCCTCGCAGGGGTGCACCGCACACCCCAGCTTCATGAACTCCCCGTTCCACCACATCCCATATGTGCTCTTCTTGGATTGAGATCAGATGACTGTGGAGGTTATTTCAGTACAGTGAACTCATTGTCATGTTCAAGAAACCAGTGTGAGATAAGGCTTTTCTGACATGGTGCGTTATCCTGCTGGAAGTAGCCATCAGAAGCTGGGTTCACTGCGGACACGATCAGCAACAATATTCAGGTGGGCTGTGGCTTTTAAACTGAGGTGCCCACAAATGGGCCAAGGAAATATCACCCACAAAATTAGGACACCATCAGCACCGTGAATTGTTGATGCAATGCAGGACAGATCCATGCTTTTATATTGTTCACGGCAAATTCTGGCCCTAGCATCTGAATGTCTTTCCAATCATTGTCCAATTTTGGTGACCCCGTGCCCATTGTAGCTTCCCTTTCTTGATTTAAGCCGATGGTATGAACTTCTGCTGCTGTAGACCATCTGCCTCGACTCGTTATGCGTTCAGAGATGCTCTTCAACTCGACCAGCAGTATCTGAGATACTTACACCAGCCCATCTGACACCAACAAACATGCCACGTTGAAAGTCACTTATATCACCTTTCTTCCCCATTCTGGTGTTTTATTGTGAACACTAACTGAAACTCCAGTTCGGCATGGTTTCATAGATTATGCTGCTGATGTATGATTGGTTCATATGGTTGACCAAATATTTGCAGTTGAACAGGTGTACCTAATAAAGTGGCCAGTTAAAGAGTATGTGCACGCGCGTGTGTGTGCGTATGCGCGTACAGTATCTGATATACAGTAGCTTTACTTTAATAAAATGATGAAATAGGTTTGAATATATTTAATGTAATTTTCCCATACGGTTATTTTAATATGAGAGATTGTGGGCTAAGTGCCTATGGTCTACAAATTTGAAAGATGAAGTATCGAATGAATTACTGCCTGTAAGTAGCTGCTGAATGTTTTACCAGCCAGACTGACGAGGTACATCGTTCTGAGGGGTGTAAGAGGGTCAATTAAAGGAATGTACCTCAGCCAGCTAGCAAATCTGCAACAAAGTTGCAATAAAACTACCTCTCTATGTGCTGTGTGACACTGAAAACAAAAGATAAGTAAATTAACAAACAAAAATCAAAGTGCAAATGTAGGTATGCTTTACCTAAATGTAATTTTAGTGATATAGTGATTTTTTCACATTTACTTTTTCAAAGATACCAATATAAGGAGGAATTTAACAACATATAATTTGTTTTATGGAACCATGGATGGGCAAATTAATTGATGAAGAGTTAAACAAAATATTTAAATTGCAGTCATCCTTTGGAATATAGCCTAATATTTATTGTAATTTTTATATATTAAATGTTGCATTTAAATAAATCATCATTAAGATGTTTAGCCTATTTAGCAGACAAGCTGGTTATATGCAAAGTTGTATTATTTTAGTAGACAACTTCCTGCTAATATGTGCGTGTGTGTTTGGAAAACACTGTCAATATCAAGGAAACCTAGCTATTTCGTGTCTTGGGGGTTGTGACTTCCAACTGCTACAACATGTGTTAGCTCGTAACCCTCCAGTGGACAAAATCATTGAGGCGAGAACAGCTAGACAAGAGGAGCAAAACAGAAAGGCCCCTGGGTAATTACAATATTTATTAAAAAAACAAAGCAGAAGCACGGTTACGGTAAGGGAAAGGCAGCTGCTGTTAAAGATATCCACACTACACATGTTAGTCCATCTTCCATAACTACTTATGCGGTAGAAGTTCGCCATAGACCTGGGCCCATTCACAGCAAGCACGTGGCCCGAGGCCAGAGAGACCCTGGATGGGATAAAGTCCGTCACACATACATACGATCACACACCATGGCTGTTTTAGAGGTCAGTTCACCTACATTATGTAGACAAAAGTATTGGGACACCCGTAGTAATTACGGGAATCGGCCACACATGCCACGCCCACTGCTGACATACAGGTGTATAATTAAGCATATGGTCATGCACTCTCCAACTTCAAGTGAAGAGACTGTGAAGTGGAAACATCTGAGAACAAGATCAGCTGTGAAGTGGCAGCCACACAAGCTCACAGAAAGGGACAGGATCACCCAACATTAATACCTAACCCTAAATGGCAGAAAATCCCACCAGCGATGTTCCGGCATCTAATAGAAAACCCAAAAGCAATTAAGGGTTAGGCGGCTTCATATTAATACCCTTGGATTCTGAGTGAGATGTCAGGCAGGCTGGTTTGCCTATACTTTTGTTCATATAGTGCATCTACAGACCCCCATGCAAACAGATCCTCTAGCACCGGATGTGTTAGCCTGGAGTGCTAACCACTATAAATATTATAACTATATATATCGAACTCAGTATATTTTCACTTTTTATATTAATTACTATTTTACTTCTTAATAAATTCAATATAGCGTTTCATTTTTTTAGGCTTCTGTCATGGCAGAGTTGAGGGATTACGGAAATGTGTGAATGGAAACCATACATATAGACGGGTGAATGTGGTGACGCTCTTATCGCGTTGAATCTGGAGGCTCGGCGATTAGCTACGTGCAAATGTCTTGGTGTAACAGGACCCTGAATCCGCCGTGGCCTGGTTGCGTGAGTCTCATGATGGACTGGCAGCCCCTTGAGGACCTTCAGGTCACCTTGTGGACAAGAGGAATAAAAGCAGCCTGGCTTCTGATCCCAGTGTCCCTTCACATGCATGCGATTCAACATTCAACACCACAGTGCATCTCTCCTCCCCCGGGTCAAAGTCCAGAACTTTCGACCCTTAGGCCCTAAACTTTGCCAGACAGGCTTGGGTACCTGATAAGGATTAAGGTGAACAGATGGACATTTATTCATTCATGTCAAGTTTTGAAGAAAACATATTCTCAGAAATATCGTTGCACAATAATCTTTCATTCCACATAAGAAACCTGTTACTGGCTTTATTATTATGTATACATTTTAATCTTTCCTGTAATCATATTCTTCTTATTATTATTTTAGTACAAAATATTTACAATATAACAATCAACTAACCATATAACTGACAGTAAAAATATCAAATTCTGACAGTACAGCTTTCACTGATGAAACACCAAATATGACAGGATAATTATCCGCTGCCTGAGTCACACCCAGCGTAATGGGCTGTCTGTTATAAAGGTGTGTGCATCGCATTATTAATCATCAGTTACGGCTTCTTGGCAGGACAAGGTGTTTTTGGCTAAAGACAAGCAGAGAAATGCTTAAAAAAGTGACAAAACATTAGCACTCAAACTTAAGCATAGAGTTACCATCCCTGTCTTTTGCGGTGAGGCAACGTGAGCGAACCTGTCACACTCTATTCTACAAACAGTTTCTTCACAAACACTTCCTCCCAGATCTTTTACTAAGATGCTGTATAGCAAGATGAGTCAAACCATCGGGCAGTAACATAAACATGGATTTAATCAGCCTTTTGATCTTCTCTACGATATTTCTATAAGTCAATTAAAAACTAGGCTGCCAATAATAAATTATGCAACCAGATTATTAAAACATTTATCAGCGAGACTTATTATAAATAGATGACTCTAGTGAAGCTGGAGAGACCGAATAGGTCACCGCATTTGCTTTTTCAGTTTTGAAGTTTGTTGTTCACATTTTTTATTCCTCCCCTTCCCAGTTTGACCAATCAGAGCGTGCCATAGTGCATTTTCTTCAGTTTGTGTGTGATCTTTAGTGACGTGCAATATGCTCTGACAGGAAAAGGCAGGCTGGCCTTCGCTTTCTTTTCTTTTAATGTGTTTTGATCTTCCTTTACTTATCCAGGCTACGGATCCAGAATCCCAACACAAACCCCAGGGTATGATGGAGGAAGGAAGGGCCTCCAGCATTACGACAAGCTACAATTAACCCATCACATAAGTGCATTACTGTACGTGGAGCTACATACCCTTATTTCCACATTCCCGACTTGCTTTCCTTTGAGACGTACATAACCCACACGGGTGAGATTGAAGCTTAGGGTCTGAGCACATGGTTAGCCATTTATCTGGGGCTCTTGGATCATTTTTTCTGGAGGGGGTGGGGGAGGTAACGGCCTAATGGTGATGTCACTGTTCTGCAGGGAACGGGATTCAACCTGCTGACATTGCGATCACAGGCACATCGGATGATAAATATACTCCTATATCATTCAGTGTTGTTCTAATTACATCGTTGTTCTACTTTGGCTATATTCACGCACAAGTCCAAGCACATACCTGTGAGGAACAGACATTATTGCATTATCTGAAAACTCTGAACATTATTTATGAAGCTAACTTCTGTATCCAAATTTAGGCATTAAATTAAACGTTTAAAAAATGCTCATGGCAAAGTGCCTTTATCATATCTCCCATGTAGCTTTGATTATGATTATTTTAAGCAAAAAAACAAAACAAAATAAAAAATGCTCTGATTTTTGATGAATCATTAGTCTTCCCAGTAACGGGACTGCTTTGCACATTACGTTATTAGCTGTTGTATTGCTAACTGCTCATTCCCAGCTTTGTGGGAGTAGTGCGGGTTGGTGCCAGGCGGGTTAATTATAAAAGTAAGCATGCTGATTTCTCAAGGTCTTGCAAATGAAACCATTAATGAAATGATAGGGAGAACTTGCAAGCGCTTTCCTTTGTTTTGGACCACGTTGGGCCATTTAGAACCTGTTGACACAGATAGCATGGGTGCAGAGCCTCGGAGGCTTGCTGATGGCTCAAAACTAGGCCAGTTCACACATCTCCCTTCTACCGCTGTGTGCCTGCCAGGTACGTCTGCTCGGCTCAGATAATGAAGCAGCCGTGTCTTCGCTCTGTTGTGTGGAAATATTTCCATTTGCACTGACAAGAAAATTCCTCATTGCGGCTGAATCGATCTTTCTTGTCCATCTTGTTCCTTCCAGAATGCAGATTTTGTTCTGCGGCAGCCACCTCCGAGCGTGTCTAGAAAGCTCTGGCAAGATAAAACCCTCCAAAGCTCGTTGGACTCATTTGCATTTTAAGTCTATTAACTTCAATAGTAACAGCACAGTGAATCAGTCTCTGCTGCTCTGTCTGTTGTATGATTTTTATTGTACGGCTCGCATTCCTGATATGGCTCCCACTACCTTCACAAAGCAATAATCTAACATCGTTTGGATGTTATTTCCATCAAATATGCGCACTGTTGCCAAACACAAGGCACATCTGGAAATTATAATGTGACCTTTATTTGTATTGCTAAACTCATCAATTAGAACAATATTTCACAGGCCCTGATGAAGCTAATGTGAAATATTTTTGGCAAGCGATGAAATTAGTCTAATGCAAAACTCATCTCTTTTTGTTTCATAAACAGCAGTGCACTGCCAAAGAATAGCAGTTGGGTAATATTTCAGTCAAACGGAGAATATGCAGTAACTACCCACCTCCGCAGAATGGGCCGGCAAATACTAAACTGATCTTTCCTGGCAGAAAGTCGACATACTCTATGGTTCACGCACAAATAGTCATTTAGCCCACAGTGAATTTGATTGCTTACATTGGTCTTGCACTTCTGTTTGCAAAAACCAAACCATAGGAAATGTGTCATTTATTTACATTGCACATGTTTTAGAAATATTGATTTCAGTTCCATATAAAATGTAGTAATTGCAAAATCTGTTTACCATATCTGCCAAACTGCAAAGCTCTTCTGCATGCCAGGATAATTTGGGTACCAAAAATATATCATTTTTAAACGAAGCAGCAGATGTTGCTGTATAGCTACCTTCTCGGAGGGTTCGGTTGATACCTTCTGACAAAAGTGGGATCCAACAAAAAGACGCTCCACCTGAGGAGCAGTGGTTTGTGTTCTAGCCTGACTTTAGGATCTGTCAAAATAACACAGAACACAGAATTACACATGTGCATTCAACATATGCAAAACCACCAGGTACGTCTAGGTTACTCTACAAAATACAACTGACATCTGGAACAAACCTACTCACTTTATTTTAAGCTACATTTGCTCATGGCAAAAAAAGACTACGGCGCTCCCAAGATCATTGACAAATTGACATTACATGCGTCATGGCCAAAGCAATGTAACCTAGTGGAAAAGCTGTAGCTTTTAACAAAACAACACTGCAGAACACCTGCACACTTCCACAAGTGCCCATATACTGAATTCTGCAAAACACAATAGTTACTATGTGAATGTTTCTCATTGCAACAAGACATGCAATACACTCATGCAGTATAAAACTAAGAAGAACTGTACTGTCAAAGTTCACCTGTTAGCAAGATTAATTGCAGAGGCTAAGAAAATTATATAAATGATCCAATGTTTTAGACTCATTGATAAAAACATAGATCTATTTTTCCCACTCTTCAATATGTTTAACGAGCAAGAACATCTGAATGTCTAGCTTGTACTCCTCTTTTGCCAATCACACAATAAAACTTTGTATGTGCTGACAGACAGCCAAGTATAAATAGCGACGCGACTTAAAAAGCAAGCATACAGTTTGATCTGAGTTGGTGATTTAATCTGTGTGTCATTGATGACCTTAAGAACTTAGCAGGAAGCACACTGCGAGCAGGACGATGACACAGAGCCTGAGAGATAGCAACGGCTTTGAATTCAGAGAATTTTCTATTTTTGGTGTATGAAAAAACAACCGGTACGATAAGCCGTCGCCAAATGTCTGAGGAGTTGGATACCGGTGTCATCCAAAGTGCAATTAAAAGATTCTGAGAGATGTTTCTCGGCGTTTGTGTATATTTACTCACAAAGTGGTAAATTCCAACGACATAGCAACAGCCACATGTACCAGGCAGATACAGTGTCTGGGCACTGGCAGATCTCCTGGCAGCGGTTTTTTGCAAATGCAACTGCAAATGTGATGAGACACAATAAAGGTTACAGCTGTGCAGTTAGTAATGTATATTTCACCTTAAATTCAATTTGTAAAGACAATGCACAGGTGACAGACAAGGATGATGGTGCAACAGAAACTTACTAATGAGTATTTCCTACAGTAAGGTTCAACTCTACATTAGATAATACGGTGGTACATTAGCTTTATATTCATAGAAAAGTGGGATTTCTTTGGCCTCTACTGAGCATTTATTCATCAAACAATAATGTCTATCAAGGTAGTGATACTGATGATGACAGTAATTATCATTGCTAAGCTATTATTAGTAGTGATAGAATTAGCTGCAGTTTGGATTTCAAGTGTGATACGACTTGCTGCATTTGTTCATTGAGCTGACTGCTGTTTCCTACACTGTTACATTGACGCAGAATTTTTTGTCCCTTGGGTTTCATTACTGGACTTTTCTTTGTCTTCCATTTTGAACATTAGAGCCCAGATCCCTCCACTCTTCTTCCTTTGCAGCTGTAGCAATTGGCCGCTTGTCTGAGTCTGCATGTGCACTGCGCATGGCGATTGGCCGCTTGTCTGAGTCTGCATGCGTGCTGCACATGGCGATTGGCCGCTTGTCTGAGTCTGCATGCATGTTGCACATGGCGATTGGCCGCTTGTCTGAGTCTGCATGCGTGCTGCACATGGCGATTGGCCGCTTGTCTGAGTCTGCATGCGTGCTGCACATGGCGATTGGCCACTTGTCTGAGTCTGCATGCGTGCTGCACATGGCGATTGGCTGCTTTTCTGAGTCTGCATGCGTGCTGCACATGGCGATTGGCCACTTGTCTGAGTCTGCATGCATGCTGCACATGGCGATTGGCCGCTTGTCTGAGTCTGCGTGTGTGCTGCACATGGCGATTGGCAACTTGTATGAGTCTGCATGAGTGCTGCATATGGCGATTGGCCGTTTCTCTGAGTCTGCATGCGTGCTGCGCATGGCGATTGGCCGCTTGTCTGAGTCTGCATGTGTGCTCTGCATGTTGTGCATGAGTTCATTCAACCTTCTTCTGCATGACCAGAAGATATCACAATGAGGTCCTTACATTAAGTCTCCATTAAAATGAGCTCTCATTGGTCAGCAGGAAATGAAAGAAAAAAAATCATATTGATTTTAGCGTAATGTTATTAGCCTATTGCTGTTTCTAGGCATGAGCTCAAAAACACATCTTCAAATCAGTTTTTAGACAGTTCCAGTTACTGATCGATGTATAATTTAGAAACACTAGTTACTGTAATGCAAGCTAAAAACCTGGGTTTCTTTAAATCAAAACTAGATAAAATTTTAACAGCTCTGAGCTATTAGTTAAGTTCACCTTAAGCGAGCTTCTTGGTCCATAATGGTCTCTTCTCGATTGTAAATTTCTTGTGTTCTTCGAAAAATAAAAAATACTTAAATAAAATAGGCAACAGCTAACTAACAACAGGAAAAAAAAGATATATCCACTGAGCACATTTCAAATTTTCACAGAAAGGTGTGGAATTGCTGGCTGTGTTAAACTACAGAAGCTACTCTCAGTGGCTGGTGAGAGGCGGCTACGTAAGGTAGCATCTTCTGAGTGGGCTCCGACTTGGCCAGCCTGTTCCCCTTGGCCTCAGATGCTGGGCGCTGGCAGTGAAGCTTCCATAGGGCACCATGAGGGCTTCAGTCAGTACTAGCTACCCCAACGCAGAGAGAAATGAGTAACCATTCAGTAGGAAAATTCATCAGCAAATGTTTGGGTGGAATGTCGTGCTCTTACTTTTGCCAAATTAAAAAATCACTAGTACAAAAGATGTTCTACTATGTAATCTGAGAGTCAAAGGATAGATCAGTGCTTTACAAAAAAAAGTGCATAAAATAAAACTAGGCATAAAACATAAAAAATTAATAAAAAATGTGAAATCAGTAGAAAATAACACTGTTTTTAGCAAGAACATTTAAGACATTTTTTTTTGTTTGCTGGAAGGAGGTTCCAGTGTCTGGCACTGTAATAGATAAATGCCATGTCACCTTGCTTTGTTTCGGTTCTGGCCACCAGTAACTGACCGGTCCCTACCGGCCTAAGAGACCTAGCAGACTTATATTATTCAGACATATAAGCAAAGTAATTTGGGGCAAAACCGTTCAGCGATTTGTCGACCATAAGGAGTACTTCATCAATTACTTTGTCAAATTAAGTGGTAAATTAATTCTGTAGGAGGCAGGGAGCCAGTGTAAGGATCTGAGAACTGCAGTAATGTGCTCTTTCTTCCTGATGTTAGTTAGGATTCTAGCAGCAGCATTTTGAATGAGTTGTCATTTCTGTACATTTGCATAGCTATGATAAGCTACCTTGCTGAATTTGGCCAAGTGGGAGCATATAAAGATTAAATAAGAGGGACCTGAGAATTGATCCTTGAGGGACTCCATAAATCGTGGCAGTACATTTATCAAAGGATTAGCTGGCTACCATGTTGATTCAAGGCAGTGACATTTATGCTGCACCCATCAGATGCTATACTGACAACACTTATGCTTAAATTACTAAAGAGCAATTTTATACACAAGAAATAACAGGGTACATATTTACTTTAAACTGTATTATTGTCATATTTACATTCCTGCACAGCAGCTTAATACAAAATTAATCCGGTACAAAAGTTGGACCTTCCTCTAAACGACAGGGACAACAGAGATGGCGACAGCAATGGCGGAGGGTTGAGCAGAGCATCACCTTTGCAGCGGTCAGAAGTGACAAGCGCCGGGAAGCATCTCGAGCATCAAGCGTGACCTTTGTGTCATCTGCAGGTCCCCCCAAAGCCTTGCCACGCAACTGCCGTAAATGCTTTTTGCATTCCTCGTGTGACACATCCTTGCATAAATGATACCAAATAATTGGGCCATATAAATAATTCATTACATATTAATGCAGGTGAAATGGCTTCATAGCTTTGAGTGCTGTCGCTCACCACAATAGAGAAAAACCAGCAGGAAAAATGCAGAATGAAACTATATAGGTGCTTACCACGTGCAGATGGGTAACGCAGATTAAAATGCATGTGTGCATATGTGTACGTCTGCGTTTTTTGTGTCAGCGTCCGCATGTCTGTATGGATACATATGGAGGTTCTGGAAGACATATTTCTGTCAATATTAATTTTATAAGAGGAGAATCTAGTAGTTGCAGGAAAAAAATGCAGTACAATAACATCTACACTTTGCACCGTGATTTTAAATAGTAGACATTTTGACACACACCCTCAGACATACACACACATTTATACATTTATACATACATGCACGCACACATGCATACATATACATATTTTTATCATTTCAAAATTTTAAAAAATAATAATTTAAAAATAATTAATAAATAATAAAGTAGAAGCCATAAGCCAGCCTGAATATGTCGGTGTGCTTGTTTTGTTTATCTATGCCAGTGTTTCCCAACCTGCTCCTAGGGTACCCCTAGAGAGTCCACTTTTTGTTCCCTCCCACCTACCTGCCAGACAGTCCACATTTTTGCTCCCTAGTAGCTCCCTAGGTGGGTGGCAGAAATGTGGATTGTCTCCGGGTCCCCGAGGAATCTATACTATGTGTCTATTTTACAGCTAGAAAAACTATCCCCCTGATATCCACGCCTGCTGATATTCCTCGGCAATGGATTGCCTTGGAAATGACGTTCATGTCATGTCTGAAATTTAAAAAAAATAATAGAAGTAATATTATGAAGAAAGATCAGAGACCTCCCAATGATGGAGGATGGCCAGGCTATTGAATGTATTCCACAATTCCATCTGAAGTTATCGATACGTTCTCTTTCTTGTGAAGGAGCAGCGTCCCATCCAAGATGTACCCTGCATCTAGGCCTGTGGATCCATAGCACCTCAGAACCTCGTACCCAACAAGCTGTTAAGGAAAATGAATGGATTGATGGGTGAATGGCAGATTTTGTCTCGCTTCCCCTTCAGCTATCGAACTCCAGAGCTGATGCCAATTCCAAGATGTGTAATCTTCGCATAATCATCCGACGCCCTGCTCAGTCCCGTATCATCAGGACGATTACATTTTCATCAACCTGACTTATTTGGATTTGCGTTTACCTTCGAGTCATGCTGGCTCTCTCACCTCCCAGTCTGTGGCTCTCACTGGAAAACGTTCTAATGAAGTAAGAATCCTCTACGTTATGACTTGGATGTGTTTGGGGGACTGGGAGAGCTGTGCAGTGATCCTGGGAAATACATATGCGGCGCAAAAACCTGTATCTGATCCTTGCACTTTAATTCATTAACTGCAAACTGTTGACATGACAGTGTCACCGGTCACTGGTAAAGCTTTGATTAAATTTAGCATTTATATTTTGATGTCACGGCTATAAACATCGGCCATTTCCAGTCTAATTGCAAGCTGGCCAAACGATTAACTAATCTTGTTGACCTTTGCGTCATTAGATAAGCATTGAGATTGCTACCTGTTACTGAAATAAATTTAGATTTTCTTGTGATTGTACAGGGTGTTAGCCAATTCTGTCCTTGGAATCCCCAAACCATGTCTGTACTTCACTGTATCATTTTAAGGCCTTGCCAGAAAATTATACAGCTATAGCACCTAAGCGCATTAGAAATCATACAGGGTTAAACAATGAAGGTATTAAAATTATCTCACTATAAAACTGGTAAGAATATCTCCCCAGTAACTCGGTAAAACAGAAGTACTTCCTAAAAATACTTTTTGAAAAAAAAATAAAACTAAAAAAACTTAGAAAGGTAGCACTTTGGATTATGCCATTTTTTGTTTGTTTTCACACTTTTAACAATTTACATAAACAACAGGTACTAAATGTGGTGGCACGGTGGTGCAGTGGTTCGCACTGGCCCCTCACACCTGGGCTGTGGGTTCAAGTGTCTGTCAGGATTCCATGTGTGTGGATTTGCATGTTCTCCCCATGTTGACATGGAATTTCCTCTGGGTGCTCTGGTTTCCCCCCAAAAACAGGCTGAGGCTAATTGGAGTTACCAAATTGCCTGTAGGTGTGAGTGTGCCTTGTGGTGGTTTGTTGCCCCATCCCTGCCTTGCGTCCAAGCTCCCCTCCTCCCCACCCCCCATGATCCTAAATACGATAAGCAGTTTCAGGAAATGGGTGGTTGGAGTAAGTACTTTGTATGAATTACCACCAGGGTGGATAATACTATGAATGATGCAACATAAATTCACATGTCATAATAAATTAAATTATCACCCATATCAGCATGTAAAGAAAGGGAATGAGTTGATTCAGGAATGTCCTTCGACCTTAATTAAACTGAGTTTATGAACTTAGAAGAGACAGGTGCATGTTCTCTTTGTGTTGTGACAACATGCATAGCCTGCAGAAAGTGTGGAATTATCTGGAAGAAAGCCAATGTGGAACAAAGTGTATCTGAGCTGACCATGAGGAAGACATGAACTTCATTTGGACTAGGAGTACCTGGCAGACGGCAACAGGCCTTGTCTGAGTCTGCATGTACACGGTCAGTGTGAAAACTAGTCACATGTTGGCTCCTTGTTGAAAACACCTTTCACCATTCAGTTTAAGCCGAGAGGGATCTGTGTTCTATATAATAATATTATAAATTCATTTATAATAGACAGTTTGGTATCAAATAAAGTATTACTGCCAGTGTTCTTTACTGACAATTTGAGATGACATACATGAATGTTGCAAATTTTCAGATATTATATAAAAACATAAATAATGATATTATTATACACTGCCTGGCCAAAAAAACAGACATACACTTCAATATCTCATTGGACCATAACTATGATTATTCATCAGTGCATTGTTTCCACATGTTTATGTAACATCTAAACATTTTTTCCACCTAGATTTGCATTAATTTCTTGCAGAGATCTTGTATTGATTATAGGTGAGCCAAACCACTCAAAGTCTTCTTCAGCAAGTCTTAAAGACTTCCAGTGGGATTAAGGTCAAGACTATGTGGTGGCCAATTCAAGTGTGAAAATGATTCCTCGTGATTCCTGAACCACTTTTTGACAGTTTGAACCTGGTGAGTCTTGGCATTATCACCCTGGAATATGCCCATGTTGTTAGGAAAGAAAAACTCCACTGGGATGTGGTAGCCTGGCCATTCAGTCGATCCAGATACTCAGCAGGTACTTATTGCTGCATAGCCTTGCTCAGATGTAATAATGATCCAATCACTGGCTTTTAATTACTTGCTGATTTAAATTCAAAAGGTGACTTTTTTGGCCAGCCACTGTAAAATAAAAAAATACTCTGTGGAACTAGAGGTTATGTAAGATGGATTATACACATTGCTGTTTTTGGACAGGACATATGCATCGTCCACTCTTTTGGGCATGACCCCGTCTAATGTTCTCTTACTTTTGCCCTGAATAGCAGGCATAAAATAGTAATTACAAGGCCCACCTGGCCCGATTTTAGCACACACTGACCCACGCATCTGAAACCAAAGGCTTCGGTCAAGAAATGTTTTGATTGATAAAGACCAGCCCTCTGCAGCTTTAGCACGGCACAATATTTCTTTTGGCCGGGGTCACCAGTGCTCGACGTACATCATCACTAACGCATTAGATCTCAGGGCAATTAGTTGAAAACAAACAGTGCAGACAAACCCGGCATTCAGCCCCGAGAACGGGGGGAAGAAGAAAGCCCAAGACGCTCCGTTATTTCAGGGCTGCTTCAAAGGCCAGTCAGTGGCATCAGCAGAAAGAAAGAAATGCATTGTTGTGGTGTAACGCCTATACAGTAGAGAAGCTTAATGCATTATTTTTCCACTGATTCAGGTTACAGCCAAACTTGCCCTGGTATAATAGGGCAGTGGAAAGAACTTTTCACCTGAACACTATATGCAATGTGCTGCATGGTTAGTTTAGGATTAAAAATCCTTTCTGGTCGTCCCCCGACATGGGAAATGAAGCCTTGAGATTATGCGAATGAATGGCTTGCTGTCATTAAGGTCAAAGGTACATTTTGATGTACTTTGCCATAATGGCTCAGACAAAATCTGCCACAGAAATCTTAAACCCTTGCCCCTAAACTCAAGCAGGGATATCACTTCCTAATAACTGTTTTCAATAATTGCAAATTGTCTTTGGACAAAATACAGTACTAAACGGGGTGGGCATGCACCTGAGGAGTAATGTTCCCTTATATTAAACATTTGTAGTATTGGCATGTTCAAACATTAATGATACTCATTTGCACATTATGCATTGAGAATTACGATTAGCTCATAGTTTATTGTAAAATCCCCGTAAACTTTATTTTTTGGCCTACACATAAAGTATACATAACATTGCTTTTGGCGAATTTCTTTCAAAAAATAAAACAGTATTTGCATTTAAAAATAGATTTTAAAATGGAATGTGCAAATTTTTGTTACAAATTCAGTCTTTACCTTTTATAGCCATTTTAAACCACGTTCTATTGCATATTGTGCATATTGTGGACTGTTTATATATAAATGTTCGACACCCTTATCAATTGACTTTTGGCATATTGTTTTTCGCTGAATGAGCTGTTGACTGTATAATCACGCCACGCAACTTAACGTACAATAAAAAAAAAAATCATACTGAAATGTATTGTTTTATTATTTGATCTATTATTTAACTTTTAGCAGACCATAAATTTACATAACTAATAAAAATAATTATGATAATGCTAATCAAATGAACACATAAAAACAGCATCAAACCACTCTGATGTGACAATTTTTGCCATAATTATTAAATGATAGCTTATAAAATACCCAAATTAAACAAACAAAAAGCACACTTTGGTGTGATTAAATGCATTTAAAATATATAAATTAAATAAACAAAAAGATAATTCTTCATGGAACCCACAAAGAATGGGACAAATTTTCATCAGGCTTATCAGTTTCAAGTGAATGACCACTGGAATGCCAAGATTTTGTTCAGATTCTTTCCCACACACTTTTTTTTAAAGTTTGGTCGCACTCACTCTCTGTATCTAGTTACTGGAAATTGTATGCCAAATTATCTTGTATATCAATTGCACACACACAATGTCTTATACAGAAATATCTGCACAACTCTGCAGGATTTACAGTGTTGCATAGGGTCGCCACGGTCCGTAATCGATGGCTTCTGAAGGTGAGCTCCATGACTGGCATGTCTTAGGCTAGCAGTAAAATACCGTATACAAAATGTAACAGTAGGACCAGTTTATAGCTTCTGTGCATTTAAACCTCTTGAGATTCTTCCTTTATTCTGGATTATCATAGCCATTAGTTTTTCAACTGACAGTTAGCCTGCATATATACTGTATAAGTGGTGCATGATTTCAAAACAATAAATGGTTCCATTGCAGAGAAAGTAATGTAAAATATGTTGTGGAAGAATCTTTGTAAATACTTGCGTTGTCTAACACGGACTCAAGGAAGCTTTGGCATCACATCCGTATCAATCCCCACTGCAGTGTTTACAGAATAACAGACACATGACCTACAGACTGCCTAGCTTACTTTGTAAGGAAACAGTGTATTTATCGTTGTATTTTACATCACATCCTGTAATATAATGTAATGCAGCATAATACAATAACATTACTTGCTGATTTGTATCCAATCTGTTAAATGAACTATTTGAAGAAGCAGAGGTCAAGTTATTATGAAAAGAAAGATACATCATACATTGGGGGGTAGGGGGGTAGTGTGGAAGGGTGCAACCATCATCTATGATGAAAAGATCTTGGAGGTGTGATGATTTAGCCAGTAGATAAATCAGTTCCGACAGGCTGGTTCTCAGATGGTGGGCATTCATCCAACCAGATGTTGCAGCAAGGTGAGTGTGGATGCATAGAGGAACCTGTGGGTCAAAGTGAAGAAAATAGCAGAGTGTGTGAGTATAAATCACAATATAAGTGATTGGTGAAGTCCACAGACAGAGCCAAGTGATTTACTATATGGAGAAAAGCATCGAGGGGCGGGGTACTGATCCTTGATGGACACCTGTGAAGACGATATGAATGGTGGGTGCATTCCAGAAGGTAGGAGCAGTAAGTGAGTAGAAAGCAATTCAATTTGGGGCAATGGCTGCATTATTTTGCTTTTAGTGGATAAGAGGATCTCTTGATAGAGTTTCCATGTTATTCTGGAGGCTGCCTGAAACAGAGAGGAGCGCTACCTGGGTGAAATGGCCTGCACTAATGTTAGATTGTTTGGGGTCTAGAAGACTGAAACAAAACTGGATGGTTGTTCACACCCTATCCATCCAGCCATCCATTATCCAAAGCACTTAGTCCCCACTGGGGTCGTGGCTTGCCCAGAGCCTTTCCCGGGAGTATCGGGCACAGGTAGGAACCAACCCTGGGTGGGCACCAACACAGCACAGGTCGCACACACTCTCACACACCCTCACACAGCCACACTAGTTCACTGTATAGTTTTTAAAAGAAAAGGATGTAAGGATGTAAGACTGTTCACTCTTAGTCATAATAGGCTATGTTTATTCATTTTTTAAAGAAAACTTCAAAAACCAATTTGATTGTTTTATTGTGAATTTAACAGTCACGTTCAAGCATCCTGATGGCTAATACATCATCCGCATTTTCTTTATAACTGCCCTAATATCCTATCATTTTGATTTGAGCAATTAAATCATTGCTTGGTTGGTTCAGTCTTCAGCCGTCTTTAAAACCATGCCTTTGAATGTATGCTTTCATACTGATGAGACAGATCTGTAGTATATGTAGGTGCACCTGCCCAATAAGGGAAATTCTGATTCTAATTCTGTTATAACCATATATTACAATTAAATGCAGATCCAATTAGTATACAGTATAATTTGGACACAAACATAGTTAGTTAATCACTATGTTCAATAAAATGTATCTAAAATAAATCATGTGTCATATCATTAAACTTCCAGTGACATTTGGCCCTGGTGTAACAAAAAGTTCTAATTCATATGCTTCCTGCTTTCCTGCTATATGTAGTACAATTTATTAACTTTACAAAAGTCCCTCTCTGGATTTTCTCCAACCACTAACAGACTCAGATAATTAAAATGGGGAATGTAAGCTTTATTTAAAATACCCTATAATCTTGGTTACAATCTTCATCCTCCCTAATTAAGGCTATAATAGATAGAAACCAAAATTTCAAACAGAATTGTTATGTAACACCAGAGTTACCTGGGAGATTTTTTTCCAACTGTATACAATATGGTGTTTTTCCACAGATAAAGAAATGCATCATGCATTCACGGTGTTCTATTTTTCTTTTTTACATTTTGCTAAGTAAGATTAAAGTGTTGTTTGTTCTTTAGAACTAATGAACTATTGTGGAAAACAATCCCATTGCTTAGAATTGGTGTATTATTAAGTTGCTTTTACTGATAGAACTTAAATTTAAACACCAAACAATCTAGCTGTAATACATTGAGTTATTAATTAAAAAGCAGAGTTTAAAATGAGCATTATTGACCATATAATGAGATAAAGCTTGTTTTGCCTCGTGAAGAAGCTCTGGCATATTGAGTACCTCAAATGCTCAGATGGAATAAGTAACCTACAGTACAAAAAAGCTTAAAAAGCACAAATCAAGGAATTAAGCAAAAATAAATCAATAAATAATAAATAAACAAATGTTTAAGGTTTTCTTCTGAAAAGTTAGTTGTAACAAGGCAGAAGACAGGGCAGGAATGTGGACAGAGAAGGATAGGGCAGGAATGTGGACAGAGAAGGATAGGGCAGGAATGTGGACAGAGAA
>JABFDZ020000138.1:4376823-4426477 GCA_019775955.2 Pollimyrus isidori | reverse complement strand
GCAGGAATGTGGACAGAGAAGGATAGGGCAGGAATGTGGACAGAGAAGGATAGGGCAGGAATGTGGACAGAGAAGGACAGGGCAGGAATGTGGACAGAATGGGGACAGGGGGCAGACCAGAGACAAGGTAAGAATGTGGACAGAACAGTGAAAGGGCACATGGCATGAATGGGTACATGGCAAGGATATGGCTGTGTGCATGGTGGTGGACAGGGCAAGAAAGGGGAAAGGACAGTGGAGATGCCATGGACATGGCAGATACTGGGACAGGTCAGTGGACAGGGCTGGAATCGGGGCATGGCAGTATACAGAGCAAGAAAGATGACATGACAGTGGACAGGGTAATGAACAGAGCAAGAATGTGTATTGGGCAAGAATAGGGACATACCAGTGTATAGAGCTTTACTGCGGACTGGGCAGTGGATATGGCAGTATGCATGGTGGTGGAAAGGGCAATAATAGGGACATACCAGTGTATAGAGCTGTAATGCGGACAGGGCAGTGGATATGGCAGTGTGCATAATGCTGGAAAGGGCAATAATAGGGACATACCAGTGTATAGAGCTGTAATGCGGACTGGGCAATGGATATGGCAGTGTGCATGGTGCTGGAAAGGGCAATAATAGGGACATACCAGTGTATAGAGCTGTAATGCGGACTGGGCAGTGGATATAGCGTGTGCATGGTGCTGGAAAGGGCAAGAATAGGGACATACCAGTGTATAGAGCTGTAATGCGGACTGGGCAGTGGATATAGCAGTGTGCATGGTGCTGGAAAGGGCAAGAATAGGGACATACCAGTGTATAGAACTGTAATGCGGACTGGGCAGTGGATATAGCATGTGCATGGTGCTGGAAAGGGCAAGAATAGGGACATACCAGTGTATAGAACTGTAATGCGGACAGGGCAGTGGATATGGCAGTGTGCATGGTGGTGGACAGGACAGGAATGGGTGGATATGGCAGAGACACATGCTGCTTTGCTGCCTTTGGGACTTTTTGTCTGTAAAATCTGCTTTAAAAGTCTGGATGTGCAGGATTACATTTTTTTTCGCAATTCCTCATCTTTTACAAGGATACCTGGGCAACAACAAAGACAATTTCAACAGTAATACAGCTTATATAAAACTAAATACAAAAAAAAGCACAAGGGGTGGGAACCTTCACTCCTGGGGGGGCGGAGTCCAGCACATTTTAGATATTTTCTCATTTAACACACCTGATTCAACTCCTTGTGCTAATTACCACATGACTCTTGAGCTGAATCATTTGTGGTGGAACAGGGAAAGAACTAAGCTACACAGGGCTCCGGCCCCCCAGGATTGGAGTTTGACACCACTCCTATAAACCAACACATATAAGTAGGTTAATGGGACACGTGTGCTTATATGGGGTGTTCGAGTGTGTGGGTTCAGGCATTTGTGATATTATTGTTCTTTCGGTTCTCTCAAGCTCGATTTAAATGTTTATCGGATGTGGAAAGTGGATCATCTCAGGAGACCAGCTATGGAGAAGGTTCTCATTGCCTATGCATGGAGGCAATGTAGGAAGATTAAAATAACATTGAGTATATTCTGTAAATGAAGGAGAGAACTAAGGGAAGCCTCCAGAGTCCATTATAAATTTTAATAATACATCAAGGTAATGTAACTGAATAACCAATCTCTGAGGGAGGAAACACGACATTTGGCTAATATTACAATATGAATTATAAAAACAAAAAGAGCTTTTAGTTAATCTTGTCTTTTACTTTTATTCTTTAGGCCTTTTTTTCTATTTTCCCAGAATCCGGAACACCATGTAAACAAATAAAAGTGGGGGGTGGGCTAGGGTGGGGGGGGACAGTTTGGCATCTCAGTAGATTAATTAATGCGCCTCTGACTTGGCATCAGTGGGCGAAAATTATGTGCATAAATAATATCACTAATTAAAAAGATGCAGATTAACATGCAAATAATGTTAATGAGGATCTGCAATTCCGGAGTGTATTCGCATAACATCAACAATTTAATGTGTTGGAAGGCTTGTGTTTGCATTACATTAATAAAATTCAAAGGCCCGCATAAAAAATTCTGCCCGAGTTGCTGCCTCCACTTGTGAGCTGTAAATTCTGTGGGCAGTAGCAGGTCCCTCCTTTGGCAGATGCAAAAGTTATTATCTCAAAGGCTCGCAATCGCGCTGCCGTGTGCCAGTGTGACCAGCTGTTGGGACGCGGCACCTAGTAAAGCACTAAGACAATTAACTGCTTTGGTTGGGTAGCTTCAATATTTATTTTTCCAGATTAATTTGAGCGGGCAGATTTGGGAAACACGGGTGGGAAGTAAACTTCAGTGAACCCAGGTCGTGTACCTGTAAGCAGCTATTGTGGAACGTGGGAACAGGGGAACTTAGATCATGCAGTGGTATACCTTAGATCATGTGATTGTCTATACTCTTTGAAACATTGCGTATAGGTGGAATATATTATTCTGTCAGATTGCACATTAAAATTTTAGCATCTGGTTCTGTGACCTATTATTTCAACATTTTTGCATACCTAAATCACGCTGAAAACTATTTATCACAAATTAAATGCACGGATCACCTTATCCTGTTGCTTATTAATTTGTTAAATAAATAAAAAAGTATATATTTTATGTTTAGTTTATGAAATAGAACTAGTTTTCTTTGTTATCGCAACTATCATCATAATATCATTGAATAAAAAAAAACTTTAGTTCTTTAAAATTTATATTAAATATTTAATTAATATTAAATAATATTAAATCTATTATTTTCCTGAAATTACAGAAGATCTGAAATACTTAAACTGGGCCAAACATTAGCAACTGTATTGGTCCTAGTTTACTCATTCTTAATTATTAACATTTTTCAAGGTTCGGTTTGTGGTTTTACATAAATATGTTAATTGCTTAATAGTATGCATGTTGGTTTCATAATAATGCATGTCATGGCTTATATATATATATTTCAGATTTCACATTTGCTTGTTTGCTAACTGACTGAAGGTAAAAATGTAAATATTTGCAGCGTTCGATAAATTGAGAAGCAAATGAATCGATCATAGGGCAGAATGTTGCCCCCGAGAAAAGTGGAGGGTCCTGACAGTTTGTAAATGTCAAATTAACGTTTTTTAGTCCTACATGACCTGATGGGGAGGGACATAATTTGGGTCCCGGTGAGACTGGGAGGCCAGGTTCGGAGATGCTGTTAAAATATTCAGACACGGTATTGCCGATAGCTTCATGGGACATGCTGTTTGTATTATGCTTGGCTTTCAGTTTTCAGCAGTGTGAGATTCGGGGGGGGGTGGAGGGGGGGTGCATTGCACAATGACCTCTTCAGTTGGGCTTTGCAGCAGCTGGCCTATAACTTAGAGCAGGCCTTGCAGTACGACTGCTGTCCTCTACTGGGACTCGACAGGAGAAACATAAAAATATGACAAGGAGATAATTTATTAGGGTCATAAGTCTTAGTTCTGCCATGCAAACAAAACATCATGATTGTGTGTTATGAAAATACATTTATGGGCAGAAATAAACAGATTGCATTCCGGTCCTGACTGCATCCAAGACCACTGAGGATCATGGGAATTTTTAAAGAGAATTCATGGTGCGAGTAGTGTAATGTCATCAGCATGTGTAAAAACAGATAGATCCCCATTGGTTTTGAAAGTTCAGACTTATTCCTTGTTGAGTGTTTTATAGGGTGACATACTCATATAATAATTGTATTTTTAAAGAAGTATTAACCGCTACATTTTTCGAAAAACTCTTGACAAAGTTATACTTATTTAAATTGTTTAATAGCGTGTTGTTAACCTATAATTTGTTCATAGTGATCTACTTGTTACACCAATGAGGTGTATGAAGTTCCCAGGGTGCCCCCATTGGATTTTCTTATCTTTTTACGCAGGAAAGCTTTTAGATCGTCTGTGTGGCTAAACCGAACCTGCCCAACAGGTTTTTCCTAGATCAGACCTGATGTCATTCTTGGTTTTCCGTCTGCATCCCATCTTCATTCCGCCTCTGCTCCTGAGCCCGGATATCCTAAGAAGGGGCTCAGAAGCATCACCCTGGACAGCCAGAGCTGATCCACAATCGGACTCCAAGCCAAAGACAACATACTGCTTCCAGAAGGTTCCTACACCTGCTGCCTCACCACAAAACTCTCCTCCTTTTACAAATGATCAAGTGCTTTATTATAAGACATTTGTTAAAATAAGTATTTATTTATTTAACTGGTCATACCAGCTTTAAATGTTATGTCCACAACACACAAGTCACTACAGATTATATTTTTCGGACTATATACCCCGAAGGATTTTTTTTAAATCAGCAGCACTGCTTAAATTTTTATTAAACCTAAAACTGATGAAAATAAAAAAAAGGTGCTGAGTAAGCCATGCACTTTAAAGTATAAAACTATAAGTAGCATAGGTCATTTACAGTTCTTATGTATGCGTATAAAAACACATATACACTCTCTGTCTCTATTGCGCACACACAGACACACGCACAAACTGTTGTGGAGATTGCATCAGTCCTGTTAATGGAATGTCAGGGTTTGTAATGTGTTAGTAATGTGCATATATATATAAGCACATTACAAACGTGTGTGTTGATATATTTGCGTTTGTGTTGATAGATAGATAGATAGATAGATAGATAGATAGATAGATAGATAGATATTAATGTATTGATATGGACATGAATAAAAGCAACCCTAGAATTTCCCTGGGGAAATGCAAAGCTGCGTTACCCATAACTCCTTCATTCACCCAAAAATCTCTGTAAGCAAGAAAAAAGCACCAAGTTTCCCACAATGCAGCTGGGGAATCAACAAATGATACAGCGGAGATTTAAGTCTTGATCTGAGTTTTAGCAGTGCAATGTCTAAGATTTAACTGCCCAGGTCACAGAAGACCTCACAGAGCTCACTTTTTCCAGTAGTTATGTTTAACAGAAGCATGACTTCATTAGCCATGGAAGCAGCTTACCATTACGAACACAAAATTTACATTAAGTTTATTTAGCTAGGTGCTTTTGTGTGATAATGAAACTGAACTGTTCCTTTGCACGGTTCAAACAAAGCAGTGACTCACTATGCAAACATTTGTCCAGCAACCCATCTAAATGTGTAAATAGCATTGCTGTAGTGATTACTTTCCATGAAAAAGTTCAGGGGAAAAAAAAGATTAGTTGAGTAGGGAATTTCAGTTCACACTATTTATGATTCTGCAGTATTTTTGGAAAATTATTTTGGAAGTTTGCTGCAAAGGAGAGGAAAAGGGAAATTAAACTGGTCATGAATCTTTATATGATGTGCAGCTGACATTCTGTGCCTTGTTGGCATCCCGTCCAGGGTCCCCCCTGATGTGTGCTTCCTGCAACAGGTTTCCCCTGACCCTAAATATCATAAGTCATAATAGGCTGGATGGATGGATGGATTCTGCGATGCGATATATTGGAGACAAGACAGAAACCCTTACCCCTAAAGCAACTGATCAACACAAAGGTACTCCACTACACTACTCCACTAGTACACACGTCTCTATCTCCAGCTAGTTTGAATAAGTTTTCTGGGAGAAAAAATAATCCTATGAAACACTTCATTTTTAAATATGAAGTCAAATTCACTTGATCAAAAGTAGTGCAAACGCGTTTTTCTTTCTTTCTTTTTTTTTTACTATTAAACACACATGTCTTTTTAAATAAAAAATCCAAATAAATGAATAAAAACCATCTGTTCAGCTTTAACTAACACAGAATTAATAGCACTCGAAATGTCCAAATTATTTTTTAAAAATGTAGACGTAAGAAATTAACTTGCAATTATCATAAAATCCATCATTGTAATTCACATAGCGCCACAGTGTTTGGATAGGTAATGATTTTGTAATATGGCAATTTGCATAAGTAGCCCTGAGATGGGTTATCATTTTCGATCCCACACAATTACAATTCCAACTCCATACATCAGAGCTCACAGCTATGTAAAACCACAGCGCTAATTAATAAGCCATTTACAGACTGCAGCTAGTTACAGCGGTCCTGCCGCTGACCTTACAGAGGACGAGCCCGTCTCAGAAGTGCCTGTGTGTAACTACAAACATAATGATGTGCCAGGAGGGAATCATTAAAAATAATTTACACAAGCCTTCATTTACAAGATCTTTTGATAGCATGCTTCCCCGGTGTTTAGATCCGCGGCGCAGCCCCTACCATTTGGAAAGCGCCAACCGGGAGAGCGAGTGGGGATACCTAAGTGGTTAATTAAGAGCTGTTGGGGCGCCCGGAGAGTCTCCTAAAAAATCCTTCTGATGTCTGCCGTGTCAAGTGTCTCTCTCAGGCAAAGCCACATGAGGCAGCAGCCACGGCAGGCTAATTACTGAGAAACCGGGAGCAGCTGAGAGTCAGTCTCTAAATGAGGCCGCTCCTAGCTAGCGCACCCAAGGTAATTTTGCGGGGGGGGGGGACAGATCTTTTGTGCTGCCGTGGTTACTGAGCACGGAGGCGGAAACGGGGCTGCCCACCGTCTGAAGTGCCTTGAAAGGGTTAATGTGCCCTGGGGAGAAAACACATAATTTACTGACAGGGGGGAGGCAGGTTTTACGAGAGGGCAGTCGGGGAAGGACCGAGACGGGATGATAGACAGCGATAAGATCCGTTTTAATGTCGCAACTGAAATATTACCATCGCCTCATACGAAAAGTACTGATATGAATGCTCAAGCTGTCAACTGACAAAAAAAATCCTAACAAACAAACAGGAACTGTTTGTTTTGTTGCTGTTTTTATTCCCTGATGAGTTTAACAGTATAGCCACATAAGTATTTAGATATAACAAAAAGGGGAGATGTTTAACTATATTGTACATGTCATAATTAAATGAAATAAAGGGAAACTGGTTTTGAACATTATTGACTTGCAGGACTTATTTGCTCACATTTTATTTTGGCTAAAATTCCAAACTGCAAATCTCAAAAAAAAAAAAAAAATAGGTTAAGTGTCAATTAAGTGAATTAAGTGTCAATTATTTCAGCTCTGCCTGCATAGATAATTGGTCATTTGTGTGTTTCAGTGTTTTCATTTCATCACGGCGCCCATTCAGCAAAGCAAACAAACAAACAGACGTGTAACAAAGCGAAATGGACGCAACGCCAATAAGGGAGAGCGCCACTCAAATATTTTCTTATTTAATTCTCCAAATTCCCAGTTGCCGTGTTGAAATTTCGCTCGGAGGGGAAACCCTGCCAGAGCAAAGCGCGACAATGAGCGATCCGAGCTGCAGCAGCCGCAAAATCCCATGCTGATGATGATGCATTGGACCATTGCAAGGCCCCCCCCCCCCCCCCTCGCATCCAGCCCCGCTGCTGAGCGAGGGTAGACTAATGGTGGAAGAGAAACAATGACGGTTTTAACAGCCGGAGCTGCCTAGAGCAAAGCCGCTTTAGCGAGCAGCAACCGCAGCCGCATCAGCGATGACAGAAGACTGGCAGAGAAAACAGGCCAACAATGTGACTCAGAAGATGACCCTCGCAGGGCCTAACCAAACTGTCCGCTTTCCACGCCCTGGCTAGCGCCTACGTCCCCCACTTGTGATGTCACGGCTCAGCTGTCCTCCCTGGCTGCCGCGAGGCTAAGATTGACAGGTCAGCTGTCAGGGAGCCTCTCCCAGCGGCTGCCTTTGGGTCCCTGCATATGAGATTTTCGCGGGATGGGAATGGGGCAGCGGTTTTAAATTGGTGTAGTCCGGGGTGACATTTCTCACAGTGGGTCGATAACAAAATGACAGTGTACGTACAAATGTGATTCACCAGACAATCGGCTTATGCTGCTACTTCTCCCTGCACAGTGTATATTTGACTGACATACTTTCCTGGGATTATCAGCAAACATGTTTTACTATGATGAGAAATAAAATATATATATTATGTACATATCAACTGTGAGCAATTTGTCTAATTATTGCCCATCAATTATAGTAAATTCTGAATACAAAGCTGCATAGTAACAATGTGCTGTGCTGTCTTTATAAATATGTTTATTAGTCCAGACTTACAAAGAAATAGCTAAAACACCAAACAGATGGTGAGAGAACTATGAATTAACTATGAGTTCCTATGTAATAAGTATGATTTAGTAAATAAACACTGACCAAGAAATAAGCTACTCTAAAAGCAATCAAACTTTAATTTAATAAAATCCGTAAAACAACATTTTTTTTTCTCCAACACATAAACCACACCATTGTAAATAATAATATTTGGTGTGCGACAGGTATGATTTGGAGCATGCAATTATGTAAGTACTGCACAGATCACAGTCTTATTTATTTTTTTATGAACAAAGGATATGTGTTCTCCAGAGCTTTTCCTCTTTACTTATCCATAATTACATAAAGGTCCATGCCAAGTAAGTACTCTTCTGACAGACAAAATAACAAGTGTATCTTTTCCTGGTAACATCGCAAGTCCGTTCATGTCATGTCAGAGCATAACCATAATCTGAAAACGACAGGTGACCACCATACCTGTCAGCTACCCTGAACTATTGGTCGCTGAAATCCTGAGAGATAAATGCTTGCATTGTCTGTTGCAGCTGCTAAATAGACGAAATATGAGTGATCAAACAACGGTATCTGGACAGGGCTAACTGACTGGCAGACCCTGTAGACAGAAAGGAAATATTTAGCGAGAACATTTCTGCAGTGTTGTGCTGGAAAATGTACAAAGGTTTTCAAGCCCTCCACAGACAGAAAGAAGCCACACATGTCTTCATAGTCCAACCCATTAAACAAAAGGTGTCAATAACAAATAATGAAGTCCATATTCTCTTTTTAACTTTGATCTCAAGTTGGAGCACAGATTTTTTTTTTCATATAAGCAAGAAAGCAAGATCTATAAGTGCAATTTTGCAGTTTTCTTTTTCCAAACTCACTTTATTGAATGAAAGTCACAGTGCTGTTACGACATAATACTTCATGGTGTTATAGCGGAAAACCATCTCACGCCTCATAATACCTCCGATTGTTTCCAGGATAAGTATATTAAAATGAAAATAAATGATATACATGTTTTTGCCCATAAATCTAAACAAACACTATTATAAGATGATGGCATTAACTCAGTTTTTTCAATAACTTCAGTAATGGACTGCTTATAAAAATAAAAACTCAGTGTTGTGTATGTTATTTATTTTGATATGTGCATGCCGCAGATTACATTAATGAGATGAAAATAAGGTGTACATTCGTAACGCCACATTTCCATGCTTGTAACGCCTCACATACCCAGATGAATGAGCTTGCGGTATCAATAGTAACCCAGAAAGTGTCGCCATAAACCTATATTAAAATTTGTTTATCTTGCTCTAGAGCACTGTATTCATCTGGGGATATACTGGAAATATCCATAACGATGTAAGAACAGTTGGGCCTGTAATTAAGTACTTCTTCAGATCGATCCGACATAATTCATTAACGCAAAACACTTACACCAAATGCAGAGGAAGAGTAGCATTCATTAAAAAAGAAAGTTTAATGAATATTAAATATGAAAGTTTAAATGTAATAAACAGTGAACTTTTCAGCAACTGAGTGCATTTTTGAGCTGGTCATAATTATAACTCATCATTAACCAGCAGATCTGAAATCATTAGCAGATCTGAAATCTAATTTCTAAAATCTAAATTTAATTACACCATTATTAGAAGTAATTAAAAACAATAGTTTAAATATCTGTTTCATTTCCCCATTATCTAGTGTGTTCTGAGACAATTTCTGTTTGCCATTTGTGCTTTTTAATTAATCCCTCGGAGGGGTTTGTCTGCACAGAAATATTGTTGTTTCATGCACATTCGCTACATTTGCTGGAAATGTTTGAGACAAGGAATCTGGCTGGGCTGTATGTGCTTAATGCATACATATAAAACAACAGATGAGTCCAGAATTATTTTGCAACATCAATAGATTGAAATATTCATTTTTAATTGCAATTTTAGCCTTAAACAAATTCACCTTTACTGTCAAACATCAGGGGAAATGGTAATACCTTTTTTTTCAGTTTTTACTCACACAGAAGCGGGAAATCAATAGAAACTGTTTGCTACATTGTCACATGGTAATATTTTGTTAATGAGAGCCAAAACTTATTTGCATAATCATGTGACTGCCTTGTGTTGCCTAAACCATAACAGTGTAATAGATTTCTGCAATTCAACTGGCCACTACCCCTATCTTCAAAGACGAGGATCAAAACGGACCATCCTTGATGAGTAAATTTCAGCTGGTATCTGCGGAAATAAAAGTCACAGGAAATATGATATAGTTTTATAAATAAGCAGGCCTACTTATGGCAGTGTGGGTTGAGCGAGAGCGCCCTCGTCACATGTGCTCCAAGCAGCCTCAGTTGCGAAAGCAGCATGCTAGCTGATGACTTTTAAAAAACATTATCTTAGAAGAACAGCAGAATTTACTGGAAATGCAACCTCTAATTCAGCTGTAAATAATCTTGTGTGTTAGCAAGCTTGATCCCCAACATAAACGAGCTCTTTTCTTCTGTACGCTGTACCGGTTTAGCCGAACCAAACACATTGGCTATTTGCGCTAAAAACCGAGAGCGGGTAGCTCATTATTTAATGCACTTTGGGCTCGTACCGAGTTATGGAATACAGAGCGCAGGTCTAATTCCTCTGTGGGATGCTGTGCAAAATCAATTCAAGGAGGCCGATAATAAATGGCATTTTTATGCTACACTTATGTGAAGGTATCCAATGGGAATGACCTAGCTAGCTTTAAAAAGCAAACAGTTGCATAAATGACACTCACCTTTTCAGCACTTGACACTTATATGAAATTCTTTGTTGGATTCTGAAGTCTTGAATTGATTTGACTTTGTAAATATTTTTTTTAATAGTTAGATTGTTTTACATAATGAATGATTGCTAATAGACACTTGATTACAAAATATCTGTCATTATAAGATTAGTGTTTATATAGTGAAATCAGAAATATATGGGGAACGTGATACATTTGTATATGCATTTGCCCTATGTCATTATAGCGCCAATGAGGAAGCTGATTGCTCAGATTTACATATCGCATCAGATATGGAGTATAATACGTTTGGTTTCTGAATTAACATGGTGAAAGAGGCGATTCTTCAGTTATAGGTCAGAAAGGTGAATTTCTGTCTTACGTTTTGGACCATTTTCAATTCATTTTGATGTCAGGCCAAAATTAAAGTGCCTACAAATTTTAAAACCAGGTTCTCTCCACCCTTGAGTGGCTGCCAGTTGGCTGCAAATGGCAATATATCCAATACAGAAGTACTGAAAAGTTTATCTTTTAAAGCTGGATCTATTAAAGGAAATGAACCACAACGTCGTTTTAACTGGGACTGCATATAGTTTTAACTTGGACGGTGGCCTCTAATATAAACGTTAGGCGATAGCCATTTGTAGATGGTGAAGTCGCAGTTTAGGAAAAAGTTCAAATTTATTTTCATTTTCGCCTGACTGTCGTTTACTATACATTTCTGTTTTTCTGAGTGTGGAGGAAAAGGAAACGTTTGTGTAAATGGAGTATCATTTGTTAAAAACAAAAAAGTTTTAGGCATGTAAAGAAAATGCATGTTTGAAGTGATCAGAGTGGTGAACAGACGAATTCTATTTGTGGTGTGTGCCTTAGTCATTTCTTGACAAAACAGTCATCTTATTTACACGCTTCACAATAACCCACCACAACTGTCGAAAAGAGGAATAAGGAGGGAAAATAATTAGCATATTAATCTTTTTTATGCTGCCATCTTTCAGGTCCTGGAGACTACGGTGTAATTTAAATCTAAACGCTTTCCTGGCATTAGAATTCATTTTAGATGGGTCAATTGTTCTATAATAAAAGGATAGAAGGTGTACTTCATGCAGGAGATTTATGTCTGCCATTTGTTCATATTCATGTGCTAGTGAATACCCTCAATTCAAATGGTGATGGTGGCTCATATCAGTCGGGCTGCAGCCCCACAGATCAGTAACCGGCAGCAATGAATTTCATTTGCAGGACAAAAAAAAAAAAAGAAAAAAAATACAGAGAAATTAACTCCAACAGTTTATTGATTTTTTGCTCAACAGAAGCCTGTGTAACAGCTCTATTGCCCTCATAATGATTAGTGACAAAAGTTTAATTAAGCAATTATGAAGCCAATAATGGAGTTGTCTGGTTTGCTTAGCTTTAGACTGTTTAAGACTTATCTCTCTCCCGCACATCACAGCAGCTGGAATGTGCTTGAGGAGATTAATGCGGAGGGAACACAGATGCCCACTTTAATACGGCTTCACGATGCCGTTTGAATGAAGTTGAGAACACAAGCTTGCCTTTATCAAATTACAAGTCTGCTTTTCATGAATATGTAGTAAAAAACACACACACGCGCACACACACAGTAATGGCTTCAAGGTGTAATTATAAAGATACACAACAAAAACGACACGCAGTCCTTTTTTAGTAATCCCTGCTATGCAATACGCATGATTATGTAGCGCTGAATAAAGCCTTACAGTGTTCTAAGCTGCTTTAGCATTGTGTCGCTAACCAAACAATCGCTGGCCATTTCTGAATATTGCTTAATGTTTCATTAAATTTTTCCCTCTTTGTTCTCCACCCCCCATTTTACAAATGATTAGATTTTCATCCTTCTGCATGCTTACAGATACTCTTAAAGTGCTGATGTTCAGCTTTGTACCAAAGTGCTCTTAGAAGCATAAAATAATGACATATATAATGTGCAAAATATGCACACAAAAGTGATTCAAAAGTTCCCAAAGAGGACGAAATTATCATTTCAGAGCAACATATTAATTATAAATATTTTTCCCAATTCTCCCGAGATTGTTAACAGCAGTGACAATTTTATTGGGCAAGTTTGCATCAACTGTACATTATGTAATATATTTTCTATTTTATATAGGTTATATGTACTTGTCAGGTAAGAATAATTTTGACAAACAGCACAGTTTGGAAGGGAAGCAAGTGAACTGTTGTTTGAAATTGTAGAAAGGAAAGGTAAGAACATGATGTGTTCACAAGGTGATTTCCATAGAGTTTTGGAGAAACAGGTTATACAGTAGGGTGAAGACTAGAAAAGAGTGAAAAATACCCCCCTCCCCTCCAAAGAAAAAAAACTGATCTGCAGAACTGAGGGTGAATACTCTCCAACAGAGATGACACTGGAAAGCACTATATTTAATATTACAGTATATACGCATATACATGGACTGCACTATGTATATATGCAGTATATGCATAATATACTGTATATAAGATATATGTGCACTATCTATACAGTATATTATATGTCTATTACCATACGCAGCTAATTATACACGTAGACATACATAACCATACATACTTTGTTCAAATTTTAATTAAGCTGGCAATAAAAACACCTCTTTGCTCTAGAGCAAGGTCACTGTGGACGAGCTTCGCTCTTAGGGTTTCTAACAGAAACGGACGCTGTAGTGTTGGCGGTGGCCTGTCCCCTCGCCTAGATGACGAAACGAGGCGCTGTAGGTGGAACTGCATCTGGCATCGTATTTACGCAGGACTGCCACATCTTGGGAACGCTCAACGTTGCCAGATTGCAGGCTAATTAGGGAGCTCTTGGATGACCATCAGTGCTGTCTCTGGGCAAGGTAGCGCAGACCTGATCCACCACGCGCCCAGTGTGAGGCCAGCGATAATGACTGGTCATTAAAACCTCCAGAGACCTTCTCCTTTCCAATGTTTTTTTTTTTTTTGTCTCACCACAAATGCATTCCTGGCAGATTTTAAACATTGTGCTTCATTTGTGTTTCTACGGTGATGTTCAGGGTGGTCTGTACTGGCTGGTGATGTTAACTGTCTGTACATGTCGGTCAGCCTGAATTGCTACAGGCATTCAATAATACCAGTATTACTGCTGAAGAAGGCAGCTTGAAGATCTCCACAGACAATGTGCCGTCCAAAAAATTAAACAAACAGACAAATCAACAAACAAACAAATGGGTTCTTTTTGAAAGACATTAATGTTGGATTTTCACAGATAATAATTTTCTTTTCAATATTGAATGATGAGGGAGAAACAAGTTATACAAATTAAGAGTTTATATATGCAGAATATACAATATGTGTGTGTGTGTGTGCATGTGTCTGTCTGTGTAAGTAAGTTATGTAAATATTATATTGTGGGGACAAAAAAATTCCCACAATGTGATAAAAACCTGTAATTTAAATTCAGTTTTATAAAATCTGTAACTTCAATCAATAAAACAAAAATGTCTTATATTTTGTCTGGTTAGTTATGGTTAAGGTTAGGGCTGAGTAGGGGTTAAGGTGGTCATAGTTGGGCTTTGGGTTTTTCCCATAAAAATGAATTGACGGTCCCCACAAACATACGACTAGAAACAAGTATTTGATGATAAGGGAGTTTAGACAGACAGAAAGACAGACATAGATAGACAAATTAATGGATAGATGATAGATGGATAATGGATGATTTGCAAAGAAAAAGTCAAATGTCTTGAGACAACAGGAATGAAGCTGAGTTTCCCTGAGCTGAGATCTGCACGTAAGGCCCTAGCAGGCAGCGACAGACTGTATCATGGCAAATGTCTCATACAGGAATACGTGAGTGACGTCAGACACTGATAGCGTACTTTTCTGCAGACAGATCACGGAGGCTATTTTTAAGCGCAAAACTGCTGACTGAATTCAGTAACAAAAGAAATTCTGTTTAATGGCTGCTTGAAAATCCTGTGTGTAAATGGTGGTAGGCTATATAGCATGGCTAATTGCTGTCCCACAAACAGTGATGCTAATATGAAGCTGGATATAGCTCATCGATACATGTCCAAGTGTGTCCATTGTCTTTTCTGCCACATATTTCTACAAGGATCCTGGCAGTAAACACGCAATTGCAAGGACAATATTTCAAATCCTGTTAAAATGGCTTCACCCTCATGGAAGTGTGTCATATTTCACTTCAGAGCTTTCGTTTCGTTTCTGGGCTAGACTGCGCGTTCATTTTGGAGGCCCTACTACCAGCCAGCGAACCCTGTCAGAGAGTATTTCCAGCAGTTTCCATGTTAAAGTTTCAGAACGATGCATGACTCAATTACTAGACTTTTTTAAAAGCTGAAATATTATTAATAAACGCCAAATACTCTACATTAGTCCACTGGTTAGCCCCTGTGGGTTAAGAAGATTTAATCTTAGAATAAAATTCTACTTCCACATGATGCAATCACGGTTCCCCTTATCCATACACTTCCTGTCTTTATATATATAGCTTTATGGTGATCTGTTCTGCTGAAAATACCAATTTTATGTCAGCTTTGAGGTGTGTTCATAGCCTTCAAGAAGAAGTAATGACAAAATGTGACAAGACCCTCTTTCTGTAAGAAGACGGCCCCCTGCCTGATTTATGCTTTTACCTCATGGCCACTCCGAAGCTGGTGGTTCTGGTCAGACTGAGAAACTTCTACACCTTTGATATGAAATATTCAGTCTCACATCATACTTGCTATTTAACATATTTCCTTCAAGTACTTATCTTTCAGTGCAGGTTGCTTCAGACTAGTATTTAGGAGTTATACAGGACTAGATATTTCTGTTAGTCTCATTTTAAAATCAGATATAATGAATTGTTATTGATACATAGATCTCTTAAGTGTGCATTTATGTTTCATCCAGATTTATAAAGCAAAGGACATGTAATTACTGACGTCTGACACTTTTTAAGCTTCCTAAATCAATACACAATAATTTAGTAATACAGAGCGGTCACACCTCACAGGTAACAGGTGCCAAAGAAATGAGATGGGATATGACCTGTTAAGGAGTGACTCAGTGGTACATAGACACATGCTTGTAATTATTGCTTTAATTTCTTTTTAAGGAAATTGAATTGTATTTGAATAAGCAAAGAAATAGATTTTTAAATATACACACAATTTACGGCGAATAACGGCTTCTTTCAACACTTAGGAATACATAATTATTGTATATGATTACAATAGAATTACAAGTAGATGAAATAATAATCTAGATAAAATACACAATAATCTATATAAAATACATAATAATCTATATAAAATACACATTCACATTACAAATGGTTATTTTAAAACACATGACATTTCATCAGACTTGGAAATTATTCTTACTTATTCAGATTCCTCTTTTTTTGTGTTGATTCAGAAATCAGTGAACTACTGGCTATTGATTATCATTTCAGACAAGGTGCAGCACGCCAACAATGTAACTAAGAAACTAAAAAAAACAGGTAACGCATAAGTAAGTCTTTATTTAGGCTACTGTTTTCAATTTGGCATGTCTGTGTCTGACAGGGAATATAACCCCCCCCCCGCCAATCCACACACACCTTACATGACAGAATATCCACGAGAAGCGGCACATATTGTTTACTTTGCTTTATAGAAAGCCTTCGGCGTGGTGCTTTTATTCCTCGCCGCTGCCCAAAACGTGCAGGGAAGAAGCCGGAAGGCAGCGGAAAAATGCAGCTGCTTGCTAATAAGACGCCCATCATGCTCGTCCTCCTGATTCGCGCCCCCCCTAACTCACCATGATTACGTTCTAAGAGGCTTTTGCTGCCCCCAGCTGATCCTCATCTTGTTACGTGGCATTAATGACACTTCAGTCACCGTGGCTTTCAAGCAGAGCCCCTTCCACGGCGAACAGAGAGTTGACATTTCCTGACATTTTCCCAACTAATTACAGTACAAATAATTAAGCATGTTCTCGTATGTAACAAATGAAGGCGAAGGCCGTCTGTCAGCCACAGTGATTGATGACACTCGGGGAGACTTTATCTGATAGCTGCCGCCGCGGAGGTACTGGGGAGGCAAATTTATTAGAACGAACGATGCAAATTTGGAGTCATCTCATCCAGTTATGCGCCAAAGCAATATCCGTGTCAAGGTGAATGTGACAATGAAAGCGAAATATTTGCATTTTGTGAAGCGGGTTGAAGGGGAAATCAGAGCAGGAAGATGACAGGCCTAATTATTTTGGCTCACACAGGCCAAGACAGCTGTTTCTGGTGTCCCAAACAAGGCTGTCACGCAGGTAACTGAATAGGTCTGCATATGAGTCTGTATCTGACACTGTACCGAGATGTCTCCTGCTAATGACCAATGCTAATGTTACTGCCATGTCTTAAAAATTGCATATGTGTCACAGTGCACTTTCTGCAAGGCAGTCAACATTTTGCTACATAATTATGTGTTAGAGAATTAATTCCTGTCTGTCACCTGCCTATGCCCAGCCACCATTTATTGAATTTGACAAATTGTAAGTTACCATAGCAACTTAAACTGTACCACACAACAAACAATTGTTTCAGAAGAGAGCTGGCCCAGTTATTTTGGGATAGTTTACTACGATTGAATTAACATTTACAACATGGTTTTCTTGTTTCCTATAACTAATTTCACAATGGATGTATTTTATTTGCCTCACTGTGAATCATTCATCTATATATATATATGTGTTTTAGCTATTACATTTGTATAAAAAACATAGGAAATAACAGTTTGTCATGAAGAAACAGATTAATAATTGATAACAAAGGTCTTGTTTTAATTCTTACACAAACCTTTAAATACATGGGTATAGCAAAGATTAATTAGTCAATTTAAAGGAATCACAATTCCAAAATTAAACCTTAATAATTTCTTTCAAGACATGACAGAAAGTTCATGCAAAATAAGTCCTATGTTCTAATTCATTGTGCTTGAGTGTTTACATGTAATATTATAACCAACAATGAACAATGCAAAGTAATTTATGCTACCAAAAAACAATATGTTATGTATGTGTCTCGCGCTTTGGGAAAAACATGGGTTGCCGCCTACACTTATAATGAATCTACAATTTGTTCTCTGGGGTTGGCTTTCAATGGCTCTAGAGGGGCAGGCAAATCCTGGTGGGTTTGGGAAAATATACATGGGGATCAAAGTTTACTGCTGTGTCTCTCAGCGCCTGCTGGAGAACAGATGGGCACTGGCAGCACTATGAACCCATTGAGATTCAGGATACAAAATGATTCTGCCAATCTGTAAAAAAAAAAAAAATAGAGAGAGAGAGAGAGGCCAGCAAGGATAATGCGTCTGTGCTGCTCTCCAGACGTCCAGTGAAGGAGGGTGGGCTTGGGATGCAACAATACACCTTAATAGTATATGATCATTACCAGAAATGAGCCTAAATGCACTTTAATAAAATACAAAGTAACAATTTACATTTTCCTGTTATTTATAATGGCCCCATCATTGTATGTAATAAAATTACAATAATATAGCAAACACAGTAGATGGAGCGATAACGATACATTTTGAATTTACATACTTAGACAACATTGATTCCATATATTCACATAGAAGTGCTTTCACATACCAAAATTGTTCACATGCTAAATGACTCCTTACTGTTTTAGATGAGATTTACAGCTTTATTGGTGACAATAGACATCAACAGACGTCAGATATAAACCATTGGTTGTTTTGGAATTATACACCATTATATAACATTAGGTTATATTAAATGTATTACATATCAATAAATATAGAGATACATATTTCAAATCCTGTATTAATTAAATTCTGCAATAAAGTATGATCACATCACAATTCTAAAACATTGCTAATTGATTTTTTTAATTTGTTTTTTTATTCCTTTCAGATCCTTTGTTTTTTATTGCTTTGTATAGGTATTCGACTGCAGAAGCCTGGCTGCTTTGCAGACAAGCTTGAGTGATGAACATGATTTTTAATTTATTTTTTTTCCTGTGGTGCATCCATTCAATAGTACTAAACGTTTCAGCCTTTGAAAGGTCACTCTTCAGTCGTCTGGCAGTGTCTGAGTTATCGGGGTCTGCTGAAATGCGGCGCCCCCCATGGTACCTCCCTCCCCCTACAATTACCAAAGCTTGGGAAGCTTTATTTATTTTTTGGTCATTTTTAAGGCTCGTTGGCATAGGTTAGACACATTTCATACTGTTTCCAGCCATAATATCCAGTGACAATGACAATTATTAACTTGTGTTTTAAGTTCAATTTTATCAAGTTACGTTAGGGAGTCTTAGTAATGCAGCAGTCATGCACAGTATTTTCACATCAAAGCCATTTCACAAAATGTTGATATCCAGCTTTTAAAGTAAGCATTCATCAAAGACAATTAGTAGTAAAACAATGGCTGTCTTAAGAACAAACAGCGTAAAACAGGTTTAACGCTTTCCATTATGAAGATACCGATGATCCCCAAACCCTTGGGGTACAATTCTTTGTTTTTGTGATGCATATTTCATATGTGAAAGACATTATTGTAGTTGCCTACAGATCCATACTTAACCATATCAATCATTATTTTATATGACTGTACTTATATCACATTTGTTGCCTCAACGGTTAACGTCTTAAAGGAAGACCACTGTAATTTAGAAATGTAATTTTTGTTTATATAATCTTTGAAACCCAGTGATTATAAGTTCTAAGGTCTCGTACTGTTCATGTTTTGGGGGTACAGTTGGCAAATAGGGTTTGTACTCTCACTATACTCTTAGCGTACATACTCTGTTGAATGGTACTGTCCTAACTTAGTAAACCTATATCTTCTCTTCATAGAGGGGTTATCAGCGTGTCTATTTTCATTGAGATCTAACAGTGTCCTTGTCTCTCAATGAAGTTATTTTTTTAATTAACAATGAAGTAATAACACTACATATTATTAAAGAACCACAAGAAAACAAAACATGATACATAAAGTAAACCAGAGAAGAGGAAAAAAAAATGGAATTATATTTTAGAAAGTAAGTTTATGCCGTTTTCATGAGGAACATATTTGATGTGGTGTCAGAGACCATTTGAACCTTCTTGTCGTAAGTGTATTCACAAAAATCAACTATTTTAAGATTATAAAGTTCATGAAGAGGTCGCAGGCCTATTATCAGAATTATAATGGTGTTGTATGTGTCACCAGCTGGAAGGCTGAGATTAGGAGATTTTTTTAGGCCTTAAATATCCTGAGTGCAGTAAGCAGGAAAGGTATGCAGTCTTGTAATTAAGGGGAAAAGCATTAGCCAGTTGTTCATATAATTTGGACTTATAACCATGCTGTTAAAACAGGCCTGCTTTAGACTTGTCTAATAGCACAAATCACTCTCGATACTCCTCTTAGCTTACCTTTGCCCACGATGACTTCCAGGAAGTGACCATTGTGCCGCATACTGTGAAACATGCACAAGCTAATGGGATGAGATACATAAAATTATTATGCTGACAGTAAATCATATTACATCCCTAATAAGCATTAACTGGATAACTAGGTCAAAGCAGTATTATCTTAATTGATTTTTCAAAAGAAACCTGACAGAGAAATGTCAATGCTTGAATATTTCTTCATGCATCATTAAAACAAGATTGGCATTTAACAAAAGGAGAATCCTTTGCAGAATTGATTCTTGCTCCAGGCTGCCTGGAAGTAAGTGTATTACATAAAAATCTATACAGGATATTAAAACAACACTATTCTGCAAGACAGTCACAATTAAAAGCTGACACCCGTCTCTTTGTGTTTGCTACAAGACTGTGCCACCAAATATATTTCAGACCACTAAGTCTGTTACAATCAATACCTATGAATACAAAGAAAGTAGAATTATGTTCAGGAATTAATTCAATAAAATACCTTTGTAATTTATTTAATTTCATTCTCATTGTTACTCCTAACCAAGGGCAAAACTGTACTAACAGTTTAGAACATATCAACCAAGATACCGTAAAGTGTACATGAGCTACAGTGATACAACACCGTGTTTCTCCATTGCAGGCGTGGTGTGGATGTTTTGAAGTTACAACAATGAGTTTCTAATTACTGCTTTGAGACTTCTATGAGTATTTTGTAAAAATGCCCTTTGAAGGACTCATGATATTTTATAGCTAAATTTAAGCCTGTTTATACACTCCGTACACAAAGAAATGTAATGAACACCAATGGAAAGCACCTGAATACTTTCTGACAGTAAGATTACTTCCACTGCCTGGTGATATTCATGCTTTTACTTCCTAGAATGATGTCTTCCGGCCTCTTAATAATGCGATTAAACCTCAAATTTGAATAGCTGTGACACCTAACCACTTTAAGCTGTATCACAAAAATATATTAATCAACAATTATACTTATGAATATTTATTAAGGATTAGTTACACTTTTAAGATGCAAGTATTTACTGTCAGAATACCTTTTATTTATGTACAATAATTGCTTTGTTAAGCCACTTCTCAGCGTCTGCTTTTAAAAGGAGATGTGATGCAATATTCATGACCACGGCCTAATTGCACGCTGTCCTCTCCCCGAGACTCTGTGAAACAGCACCATTTACCTGGCATCTGCATACACCCTTTGGAAGGGTAAGACATTTCTGCCTCAGTGGTTCCTAAAGACGTTGAGGTCAACAAATTATTAATATTTAGGATTAGCAATGATGAGCAAACAGTGTCCTCCAGAGGAAAAGGCCCAGTGTTGAGCAGGGCCATTCCTTCATGTCAATAATGTTTGGCAGATGGTCCTGTCACTTTGGGTCCGCAGTTATTCCACCATGCATATAGCGACATCCTTTAAAATGAACAAGTTCATGTATTATCTATGGAGTAAAAGCATGTTACACGACTGGGGATGTATCAGAAGAGCTAAACTTCTGTAAACAAGCAGTAACTGTTGTGATTTTACAGACACAAATCACAGAACCATATGGCCAGAGACAGGAAGTAGGTAAAACCTGCATAGAGCAATATCCTGCACAACAAGCGTCCGTGTTTATGACATGATGATGTCTGACAGTGAAAGAAGAGGGAAGGAAAACAAATGACTTTTTCATGAGCTACCTGACGGCAGACATTTGACCACTGAGGGATCTCCTCAACCGGTTCAGCCCGGTGTTTCTGAAATATCTTAGCAATCAAACAGGCGGCAGATATGCCCAGAACTTGTATGGTGTCCGTAAGCCTTTGTCGCACAAAAATGCTGCCGTTAGACTTTTGTAAATGTATAGGTTGTCCTTTACTCAATGTGTGACTTTTACCAGCATGGATGAAGTCAGCGCTGGTGTTTACCATCACTCAAACTATGCATTTGCATGGGGCCCCTGAAGTTTGGGGCCCCCTGTCGGCCACAAAGTGGGGCTGGGGTGGACGGCAAAGTGACTTTGTGACTGGGCCCCCCTGTTCTCAACATTCATGCACCATTAGGTAATGACTTTTTCTTTTTGTCTGCTTATAATTTGTAACAGTGGGTGTGGATGTTACAAGTTAATGGGCACTTAAACATAAAACCATATATTTAGGGAAACAGAACAAACGCTAAAATTCTTATAAAACTTGATAAAATACGGCATTGCTATTTGTCCTTATGATTCAATCCTGCGGAGAACTATCAGCTGGTTATCTGATGGTCTTGAATGGTCATCTTGCTGTCCATTCACACAAAATACATCTGGCCAGACACATGGTGGGTTACACAGCCCCTTCTGTGCACTGTCTTTCATCTTCTTCAGTCCACTGTTTGATTTCCAGCAGTACTCGCTTCGTGTTTCACATCTTCCAGCTGAGTAGAGCATTAGTTCCTTAACCCCAGCTTTCGCAGTGCCTTATATCAGTGATCCCACTTGACAAGTCATGCCAGGAGATCAACGCTCTGTACAGATAATGTCCCATGCCGAAGGATGCGCCAATAAATTTCTCTGGAGTAAATAAAGTGGGGTTTACTCCTAAAATAAACGAGAAAAGGCAGCATTGCTGAGAGCTAGAGAGAGAGGCAGGGATATAGAGTATCCCTACAGACGACAGTGAGGCCAGCAGGAGCAGCTAACAAGGAGTATGGCGGATATCCACTGCAAGCTGGATGCAGCTAGCATGACTACAAATGCTAGTCTGTATATATGCAAAATACATTTATGCACACTTAGGCATACTTTATCAGTTCCTTTTCAGTTTAAGTATATCTTCAAAAAGAGCCATAATGTGCAGTGAAATGTACTATATTGCATTTTGTGGGAGTGGCAGCTATGAAAGACCTTCCTCTCATTACCAGTATCTAGAATTTCTTATTTGCGAACCAATTTGATATGTGTTTGTTCCCACCATTATTTGTTTTAATCGGCCCTTTGTTTTAAAGACTGAATTGGTATTTATGCGAAGAGGTAGGAGAGAAATTTAGAAAGTTTAAATACCCACAACAAAGTATTTGCTGTCCAGTAAATGTTATATATGTTCGACATGGGACTGCCCATTGCAGTATACAGAACAAAGCAGTACCAGGAAAAATGGTATTAACTGCCAGCAACTATTATAGAATAATTAACTATTGTGGAGAGCAGGAAAGTAATGTATTTGTTATAATTATAAAGAAAGTCATTAACCACAGCTATTGCTATCATAGGTCATTACACCACTTAGCTAATATTTAGTAATCTATTATTATTACTGTTTTCATAATTGTATTCTGCAGAATTTCCTTGCTGGTATTTGATCCCTTTTTTATACATGTTAGACAAATGAACATATGTATTAGGCAACGGCTATTATTTTAATTTTCTCAAAAGAAGTCTATGGGCCTGTAAAACAAAGCCCCATCCTAATAAACTGGCAGCCCTTTCCAGCAGCACCATGTAGAGAGTATTATTCATTATTCATGCTCATTAAGTTTTGGGCCTCAAATGAGCAAAGATTGCCAGCTTGCTGCCAAACTGTGTTGGTTTTGTGACATGCCCACTTGAGACCGGAGGACTTAAATCCAGGACACCACTGCTCTCAATTTTCTGCTCTCAATTTCATTTTATCATAAGTAACAAAAAAAAACAAATATCCCATTCTTATAGATTTTGTTTAAATGACTCAGGAATAATTTAGTAACTGTGCAAATGAATGTAGACCATAAAATGTAGACCGATTATGACTAACGCATTTGATAAAAAGTATTTTATTAAAACCAGTCTTTTACATTCCACAAATCTGTGAGGATAACCAACTATTTAATAATCTTGAATTTGCACTTACAATACATTACGTTAAAACTACTGATGGTCTTTTACTTATGTTAAACTATAGTTCTCAACCACAGATGATTCCGGCAGCCAATAATCTTTGACATTTAATGAATAAAACACAACTAACAATGCCTTAGCATCAAGATGGGATGCTGCTGTTAATTTAAGCCCTTTTTAAATGCTAAAAAATCACAAAAAAAAAATTCTCATCCACACGGAAACATAGGAATATGTAACTCAAAGTAAGACACACAGTGTTATCGTTCATTATTTAGAGAACCAGGCAAGCACGAAGAGTAAACAGCTGCAGGCTTTAGCAGTAACTTATTCACATTTGTCTGTCCTCAAATGGAATTCCTAACAATATAACCAGACACCAACAGGGGATAAAGATTCCTCCTTTCCCATATGGCCTTCTGAGTGGTAATATTAATCTAACGGGCGGTCAGGCCTTTACATGTCCTTCTAATGTACTGGAAAGCCTTCCGCTGTCGGCCACTTTGGTCCGCAACGCAGCCTATCCAAGGCCCCTCGTCCGCTTCCAAGTAGCGGAACAATACAGCCTTCTGTGTCAAAGTCCCGCGGGCCGATCACTGTCAGGTTATGTTGTGTTTTAATACCAGACACTTCAGTGCTAGTTTTTGTGCAGAGCTGTGTCAGAAACAAGAGGTCTAAATAAACATCACGGCCACCGGAGTCATCCATTTATCACGCTGCCCTGACAGCTGCCTGTGCTGAATGAGCTCAGCAGAACGGGCTTCCTCATGGAACCTCCCAGCACGCCTGCTGATCCCCAACATTTCCGAGAAACAGCAAGAAAAACACACGTGCAACATCTAGCCACACTCCATCAGTGCTCTCTACCTATTAACTCTTCCCCTATTTGCATCAGTTAGTACTATACTATACCACATCATGCTGCTGCTACTTTAGTTACTTTACTAAAATATATACAATACTAGTTCAAAGCTTAGATACACTGTTATCAGCAAGTGGTAGCTAAGCTCAGTTCAAATTCATGGAGTGTTTTTTCAGTCCTTGGCTACTTTTGTCTGCATGAAATTACTTCCAACATATATATGTTGGACCTAAACAATTTCCTGATTGCAATCTGAGATGTTTTAGAGAAACGTTTATATATTACTGTGAAAATGAGCTCATCGTTACTGGGAAGAAGTGGCATTTAAGTCACATTTGTAGACCTTGATGTCCCAAGAGTAGTCCTTTTCATCCATCCATCCATCCATTATCCAAACCGCTAATCCTAACGGGTCGCGGGGGGTCCGGAGCCTATCCCGGAAGCAACGGGCACGAGGCAGGGAACAACCCTGGACGGGGGGCCAGCCCATCGCAGAGTCCTTTTCAACTTTTGCTAAATTTTGCATACAGTTTGCATACATGACAACAAGGTAAAAAGTATGTTGCATTCAGATTTAAACAAGCAAATTTGTGCAGCACCCAGTGTCCTATCATTATCATTGGTCAAGTTAGCTAGGTGATTTATTTTGATACTAAGATGTATTTAACATGCTGATACTAAAAAGAAGTTTGATGCATTGAACTTTGATGATTTGTCTATTGCATAAATGATCAAATCAAGTCAAAAGTCCAAGTAAACTTTTATAGTCATCTACTTATACAAGAATATAGACGACACTGCAGAGCTCAGGGTCTACAGTGTAATAAAATATTATATGAACAAAAATGAGAGTAAAAATCGAATAGAAAAAAGTCAAATAACAGGAACATAACAATTCTGCTACCACAAAGGCATCATTTAAAACTGCAAACATGAAAGCTTATCACTGATTAATTACAACAGAAAACGCAGATTTTGAGTATTTCAAAAAAATAGTTGATGACAACTAAAAATGTTGAATAGTGTTCAGTAGTCAAGACGGCCTAAACCAAGACCAAGACATTGCCGAGACCGGAGGCTATCAAGACCAATATACTGCCGAGACTTGAGGGGACCAAGACCAAGACCAAGTCCAAGACCAAGGCCAAGACACACTAAGGTGAGACCAAGACCAAGACCAAGTCCAAGACCAAGGCCAAGACACACTAAGGTGAGACCAAGACCAAGATCAAAAACAGACTAGAGATAGATTTGACATCACATTACTCAGATCAACTGTAGAGAAAGAAGGCATCGATGTAAAGTGTCATTCGTCGTTAAATCAAATTCATGTTATCTTTTCAATCATATTATCTATACGTCTCTCATTTAAAATCTCCCAGATTTGTCATAGTTACTAGGCCTGATGGAAAATAATATTCTCAGCAATCCACTCTTATGACTGTTTTATCAGACCTTGTCAAGGGAAAGAGATGGGATGTACCAGAAAGATGTTCATATTAAGTCTCTTATACCAGGGACAGTGGCCTCGGGTAAGTTATGAATATGGCTATGTAATGACCCTTTGCTTTGAATTGAAGAGAATGAGCTTCCAGATTGACTTGCACCTCCATGACCGTGTTTTCTAATGAATGTAAAATACCTAATTTATTTGAATTATAAGTATGCTATAGACTTTGCGGACATTTTTGGACATGTCTTTGCTGACTTCGCTATGATGCAATGTGTATGACGTGTGTGGACTGTGAAGCACTGGTGGTGTCCATTGAGAAAATGTATACAATGTGACGTTTTTAAAATAGATGTATCTGACCAGTTGCAATTGAGTTGAGGTGCATAATCCCATCGAGGCCGCTATGTCTGAGACCAAGACAAGACCAAGACTAAATAGAGTCGAGACCAAGACAAGACCGAGACCACAAAAAACTGGTCTTGAGACCGGTCTCGAGAACTACAGCACTAGTCTTCAAATGTGCTTGGTTTAACGTATGGACAATCATTTCATCCATCTGCGGGACCCAAGCATAACTTGTCTTTACAAAGAGACAGTTTTAGCTTTAGCGCATAATCAGTTACTTAAATGCACATTACTAATGCTTTAGATATACATTTAATGATTGGCGTCTCAGTAGCTATGCTTAAATGTTACTTTCAAATGGCAGTTTTTAGGGGGATGCAATGCTGGGAGTCTAATGAAGCATTAAGCTTTCCAGGTAAAAAACAGGTGCTAAAAATAAGCATCAAATGAGCATAAACACAGATGTCCAGTATTCCCATAAGGTCTCTCCCAGTCTCTGAGTTACAAAGTTAGTTCATGAGGGTGATCCAAAGCAGGCCCTTGGCCAGAAATATAAAACGTCCTTGTCTCGTGTTTTTTGTTATTCTGGTGATCTAGGAAAAATAATAACAATAAAATGAAGTAAATATATCCAAATTAATGACATTATTATTCATTCTAAGTCTGGTGAGTTTTTATTAACCTCAGTGGAAAAAGTTATATCATGACACGAACTAAACTGTATTCATGAGTCATTGTGTGCATGAATATTTAACAATTTAGCATCTACAGAGATGGGAAAATCCAAAGACAATAGTAAACAACCAATGTTGTAGGAGTTCAATGAATTCCATAGATTCCAGTATCCTTAGCAATAATTGGTAATGGGGACCAAGATCAGACTTTTAACACCTATAGACCAGAATACATTGTAAACCTATAATAAAATAGATATAGTAGTGGCACAATAGTAAAGGAATATAGTGATAGATTTGCACCCTATGCTGGACTGGCATGTCATGCAGTGCTGTGGTGTTCCTGGAATAGACTGCAGGCTAACTGTGACCCTGTTCTTGACAATTTTATGGCAGGTGGATGGACGGAACAGTAATTGAATATTTGCTGTTCTTAAATTGTTGCTCACTATGATATACTTTGCATTGAGTATGTGCTATTTTTAACATTTTTTGCAGCTTAAATCATGTAACGGCTTCGTTGACAATCTCATTTAGATTTTCCACATGGTACGGCCTGTTCCTTTTTCATTTGCCAAAATTCTGCTACAGAAAACAAACAAAAAACCCATTACATTTAATATTGCATGTGCGAGAGAAAAAGTTGCATCACATACTAAAAAATCCAACATGCGCTGAGTGAAAAATGAACAGATTGTACCCATACGACTGTTTTGCAAGATGTGCTCTAGAAGTCATGAGTAACAGACAAGCTCAGATTTCTCCTTAAATATGAAAATAATAGTAATAATAACAATGGAACATTGGACTGAAAAGGCATCTACAAGTATTTTCCTGAGAAGACTGGCATCTACACATAGTTGTAACAAACATCAAACTTACAAATGACAAACCTGAAAAATTTATAAAATTTTATCCAGCTATGCAAGAACCTACAAACTCAATTTCACTTTATGGAGTATGACGCTACTTAGTTCATAAAACGTGTTTTACGAAAGACAGAAATGGGATGTATTTGCAATGCCTATTACAAATAAATAAGATCTGTGATGCCCTGGTGGAAACAAAAGGTACTACACTAAATGAGAAATAATTAAATTTAGCTTTCCCCCCTAATAGTTCTGCCTGATTCCAGAAATGGGAAGATGATGTTGTGCGGGATTCTGTCCTCACACAGCAACTAAGGTTAACAGATGTTCATCAAACAGCTCGCTTGATTTCCATGGTACACATGCACTTACAATACTTTATGTAATATTTTAACTAAATTTAATTACTTATTGCATAGTTTTTACAGGTGGAAGTTGTCCTGAAACACCTGTTTAAGCATATTTGTATAATATGTCTGCATGTCCTGAATGTATGATTAGAGGACAATTTTCTTTGACAATAGACCTTTAGCTTGAGCTCTCAATAAATCTGCAGTTTGATGCCCTTGTACATGAAAATACATGTGAATAAATCAACCAGTCATGTCTGTGGATGGTTTAATGATGATGATCATCATCATTATCATTATGATGATGATGATTATTATTATCATTATTATTATTATTATTATTATTATTATATTCGTTACTCAACACCTCCACAGACAATTAGAAAAAGCATAAAGCAATTAAAAAAACTTTGGATTACGTACTGACACTCAAGGCATAAGCTAAGATTGGAAAGAAAATGGGACGAATCATGGATATTTCCATAATATTTTAAACAGATTAGCCAATTGTTTTGCACCTTATTTCCAAAAGTGATTAAGAACATATTAATGTTCTTAGAAACAAAGAAGACGACAGCCATTTTGCTTTTACATGTATCGCACTGTTTCCAGGATTACAAATGTCAAGAGCAGACAAGCACTGAGGGTTATAACAAGCCGCGCCACAGAGCTTCCGTCCTCAGGCTAAAAGTCGTGACGGCTCACTGTGGAAATTTCCTTCCACAGTGTCAAATTACTCAAAAATAAATCAATTCTCTAACTCGTTCTATGCGGGGTGTCTAAATGGGTAATCTTCGCCAAAGGAAATACCGAATAGTTATCTTTGCCTGTCTTTCTCTGAAAACATCACCTAGGATGTTAACACCACAATCAGCCACACTCCAGGGGAAAACAAAATCACTGCCATCCCAGGCACAAGCTCCAGCACAGCTCCATGATAATTATACATGTGAATTGTGCACGATTACCATAATTATAAAATGAGTAAAAACATCATTTCTTCATAAAGAATAATGACTGTGTACCTATAACACTTTTTTCAATATAATTTGATATAAACACCTAATTGCTTTCAGCAATGGGCATCAGACTTCAATCTATCTACTTTGCAGTGCAAAATCACTCATTTAATGTAGACGTGCTTTATAGTATTAAAATGAGTATTTTTTACAGTTGCAATACAATCATAATGTCATTTAATCACAGTTTCCCTGCTGAATGTACGCTACTGCTGTCAACCTCATATAGCAGCAGAGTAACATGTTTCACAGTGAAAATCAGCGCGGTCTATACCCAGCTAGAATTTTGCCCCTGTCACAGGCTATACTGTACATGTAGGATAGCCCATCAACTGGACGGACCCACTAAGTTATTAATAGCAAAATTTAACACAGTATGTTAAGCGATGAACCGGATAGATTTTAAGGCCTTAGCCACACCCCTTAACCAATAAAAGTAAAAGTATAAAATGGTGTAAAAAAAGAAGTGAAACAGTGGTGCTCTATTTTATGTGATATTCTAATGTATGACCAAATTAGATGCTGTGAAATGCTTACCTTGCCAGGCTGTTAGGACAATGTGCTGGTTTGAACACTTTCTGCTTACCACTTGTAATTCAGACAGGCTTATGAGCAGAGCTCTCTGCTTATTGCTTTTGCATGGTGATGGTGTCACACAAAGATATTCTTGCCTCGGGGCCCCTGTTCCTATCCCGCCAGTGCAGACTGAAAAAGACGGCACATCACGAGGGCACAGATAAATTATATGAGTGTTAATTCCCCTATCCTGCCTTTTTGCCCCTAACCGTCAGAAGACGACACCAGAAGATGCGGGACAGGTATCTCCAGGTTTTTCTTACTGCCAGTGAGTCCCCCCCCCTCCACGGGTCTTAGAAACCCATTGTGCTCTGTTTCGCATCTCTTGAAACAGCACAGTGTCTAAACTATATTAGCCAATAATCTGCTTCGCCTCAACAAAAAGTCTGTGTGAAACAGACCAAAAGCAAAAGCAACACTCCTCTGCAGGCATATGTCCAACAAGGAATGCTCCGAAACCATTGTCCTACTTGTAAACATTTGTTCCTCGCAAAATAAATTTAACTGGCAATAATTTTGAGGAGTAAAATAACTACCCTTCAAATGCATTTGTCTGAAAAACCAGATAATTGAAGCAATACAAAAATGGGTCAAACTTGTATATATATTACACTCTTACAGATGTAATCAGTTTACTCCACTGAGTCTAAACATATATTTCATAGTCTGTTTTCTTACTTTATTCTTTATTTCTAGGAATAAATGAAAACAAACTATATACCCAGGAATATTAATTACAGCCATATGAATAATGAGATCAAGGTATCAGCAGAGCCACAAATGCATGAAATATATGAGAGGTTGATTTTATGTTTTGACTTCAAATGTTATATATAATAACATTTGCAGATAAAGACGTAGAGAACCACTTACCACCCTTTGTTGTTCAGAACAAACATCACTAATTAGAAAGTCAAAACCATTCGGTTTTACTGAATTTGTTACATGAGAGGAGAAACAAAACACAGGTTTGCCTTTCATTTAGGTATAAATGAACTAAGTAGCGTCATTACGAGCATTTTCGCGCTTGTGATGTTTTCCTATTTGCTCCCAACAAGACGACTATGGGTGACACACGCGTCGACGGGGGGCTCGGGAGCAGTTGTGCCGCGCCGAATACTCTTAAATGGATTCCGAAAACAGAGTTGCTCTTTTTTGTCGAATAAATGGCTTAGAATATCAATTTGTAAAACAGACTTAAAAGTGACAACAGCAACAAATGCAGGACACAAGAGCCGCCGCGGCTGAGCCACTCAGCGCTGCACCGGCACGAGCCTTCGCGTGATGTCATTTCACTCTCCGCGTGTCTCCCTCTGTCCATCCCGCGCTTGCACGTTATCACACGTAAGGCACCGGAAGAGAAAGCCAGTTCCTACGGTGACAGAAAACTGCCCAGTCTGCCCCATAAAATTAGAAAAGCCGCTCGTGTTTTTTTTTTTATCTTCCAGATTTCCTGGGTTTTATGGTTAAATACTGAGGCACTGGAGGCTGGTCATGCTTTAAGCTACTAAAAAAAAAAGAAAAAAAAGTTAAGCTTCCGCATTGGCTGGCCGAGATATCGGCTATAAGCTGACAAGTAATTAAACCAGCATATCTGTAACAACTGTCATCTCTTATTTCTGTGAAGCTTGGACATAAACCAAAGGCAAGAAAAGCCAGAAAAGGAATAGGAGAAAAAGAAGAGAGACTTCACATTACCGGGCAACTGCTGAGTGTCTCCCACAGAACAGTTTAGCAGACTTGGCCATTTAGGGGATTGTGCAGAGGATGAAACGGGTCAGAGATCCCTTTACCAATTAACAGCGGGTAGGAGGACATCAAATAAGGTGTAAATTTCAGTTCTGCAGTTTCGAGTAAGTCAAGCATGAAATGCATTCTAATGCTCTTCAGTAGCTCAGGCTCTGAGCCATTGGTGATGTCATCAGTGAACTAAAAGAAGCTTAATCGCACTTAGAGTGGTATGTAGCAATCATGCTCAGCTCGGCACTACGGCTTGTGTTGGATAACACTGGCACAACACTTTTCTTTTTTTCCCTGTCCAACAAAGTATGAAAGAGATTTGAACTGAAATCTTTTTTTTTGGAACAGAATATACAAATATTTTTCAACACCGACTTCTGAAAATGTAATACATTGCCCATATTGTTGTCTTAAAAACATCAAAATTAGAATTAATTTAAAATTACTTTAGGCTTAGGCTTATTTTTAACTATGTGCAGGTATGTTTGTATGTAGGATAATTGTTTTGTGTACAGTAAATATCATTGTGAACAAATTACTCTTAGCAAGATTGTCAGTTTCTGACATCTTACTATAAATGATAATCCACCCCCGTACAGCAGTCACTCTGTCTCTGCTGTCCTCCTCCCTGAGAGGATCTGGCAATGTCCATCAGACTGTTCGTAGGAACAAAAATCCATAAACTAGATATGGCCTTTAACCCCCCACCCATCCCACTCTCTCTCCCCCCCTTCATCTCCACCCTGGTGTAAATGATGCTTAATTACAAATTACATTCTGTTTGGGACTGGGAGCACCCTCTGGCTTGCATAATAAGCAGTCTTCAAGGCTCTCACCTGCCTGTGAATGAACATAGGCAGAGCTGGGCTGAGGTGTTTTGGAAGAGTGAAAACAAGCCACTGTACAGAGCAGCTTATTGGATTACGGAGGTTTAGGATTGTTGGAGAAAAAAGAACGCATTCAGATCCTCGTTAGGGGCTCAATCAGTACTCTTGACGCTTCTTTTAGCATTGTAACCATTTGCTCTTATTGGTACTATTTTTATAGCCGTTACTACTCTACTGATGAGAATCATCACCATCATTTATTCCAAGCGCACTGCTAATTCACCATGGATATCGCTGCTGTCCTTGGAGAAAAAATATAAAATGCAAAGATTAATTAAGTAAGCATATCAAACAGCGTCAGAAAGCAGAAATATGAATCAGTATGTAAATTTAGTCAGTGTAATAATTTTGAATAATGAAAAATATATTAAACAGATTTAAGCCAAAATAAATTATATGGCTACAAAGAACAAGTGTCTATTTGCATGCATAATTTATTAAGTAGTAATGTGTTGATTCAAATACATTGAAATTACTATGAAATGTAATGCTTTTCATATTTGAAATTATACGATATTTCATAAAATATATATAGCAAAGCTATCCTTTTAAACTTGATCAAATGTGCGAATCGGAAACATATAATGTATTTAAAATATTCTTTCTACTCTAAAATCTGCACACACAGTCAACACAACTGTCAGATTTTGAACAAGACAGTGCCCGTTTATCTGAGAGTGATGCTACAGTATGTCGTGCAAAACCAAAAATGACTTATCCCGTCTTGGGTATTTTTCATTGCATGGGTTTTAATTGCACCAATTTTCCCCATTTACCTACTTCACTCACAGAAGCATCAATAAGTACCGGGATGGTTTGTAATTCAAAGGGCCCATCTTAACTCGTTTAGTTGTACTAAGGGCTGAGTGAAGGAGACAAAGAGCCAAACACTGCCTCTGAGCTCATTATGCATATTTCAAAACAATTTGCAATTCAAGGGCACACAAAGTAGTAAGGAGGTGTTTCTGCAGGCTCAAAAGGCCACGCCTCCCACTGACCTCGTAACCTACTCCTCAGGTATAAACACTGTTTAGATCCATGAACATAAAAGTGCATTTAAAATGACAAAAACATTATGCTATGAATGAAGGCATTCACTGTAACGTTAAACACAGCAGACACCCTTATAGCTATTGTTCATGTCTATGCATAATGAAGTGCAGGAACTGCACTGAACTATAAATTAGGCACGCATATTTGTACACTACTTCTTATTTTATTGATGCTTTACAGAGGAAGGCTTACAAGAATATGTACTTTTCTATATATTTTTCATATTATTAAAAGACAATCAATAACCAACAATAATGAATAAAATAATGAATAAATTGAATGAATTTAGAAATAACTTTTATTGAAAATAAAATGATAATCACTTAAATTACAAAATAAAACAGTAAATACCAAAAATAGTGGAAAGTTAACAAATAAAAGGTAAAGATTACAAAATGCTAAAAACATTTACCTACTACATGTATGCATGCAATTTTACATACTAAAACGCAGCAAATGTTTCCCATAGCGATTTAAGAACAATGATGTGTCCAACAGCAGTTACAAAATTAATATGCAGCCTGGAAACCTTAAATTTATAAAAGAATAATTTTGGTAATAGCAATAACAAAAACACGGGGGAGCATAGACAGAAGCATAAATAATAATACTGTGAAGCCGAGGACTGATATTAATTTGGGCTTTTCCCAGCAAAGCTGTTAACAAGCCCATGTGTGTGTTTCCGAGCAAGGTGGCATGGTTACCTTTACAACAGTGATGTCACAAGCGGATTTCACATCTGTAAATAATAACAAAAACACATTAATCACGTGCAATGAAAATAAAACTGCGGGCAGTAAGAATAATTTGTCTCGGCTGAGGTGCTCCCTCTGTTTTAATAAGGAAGAAAAATAGGCCCCTTTGGTTGGAAACAGAGTGGCTGCTGCACCTTATCAGTGCCAGACTGATTTTGACTGTACCAGGAGTGACACCAGTAATCCATCATGTCATCAACCCCATGATGGATATACCACCAGCTCGTCTCCGTGTGGGAACAGGGAGGACGGTGTAGCGGGTCGGGAGGCAAGTAACACTTAACCCTTACCCACCTTCTGCTCCCGCCCGGGCCACCGCGACCGCTGTCACGCAAGCGGGGGTCTCCCCCGGCGACAGTAAATCTATATGAACTCGCGCGATCTGCAATCATGACAACTCAGCACTGCGGCGACACGTAGCGCCCGCCAGAGACGCCGGCACAAGTCGCCGCCGAAGCCCACTGCTAACAGGGTACGCAGCCGGGGAGAAGAGGTGAGGCGACTGCGTTTCTAATAAACGGGAAAGAAGAGTGAGGTCAAATAAGGAGGCAGCTTGTCACCATCGTCTTCTTAAAAAACAAAGAAAAATATTCAATTCACAGTGCTAATTCTAAATTAAGGGAGCTGATTTTTTGTAACAATGCAAATCCTTCTTTGGTAATTTTTAATAATATTGCCTCCACTATGATCTGTGAGGTCATACATGGTGCTTGGTATACGAACTCAGAATGCTTTAAATTATTGGATTTCTTCAAAGCAGGTACAGACATCCAGAATCAGCTTTGACCAAAAGTATCTGCTGATAGATTCCACCTGGCATTATTCACAACTCCCCCCAACCTCTCTCTCTCTCTCTCTCTCTCTGCCTTTCTTCTATGGATTTATGAGAATGCATAGCTTTTAATTATAAACACTGCTGATAAAAGGTATGAGGCCTGTACCTAAGGATAAGGTTCTGATACGATATTGTGCGCCAAACTTGCATAACACGCATAACTTGTGTGTGCGTTCAGATAGCACTGCTTTGTGTGTGTGTGAGAGAGCCTCGCAGAGCCTGGATACTTCTAAGCAGAGGTAAAGCCAGCTGGTTTCACAGACAAGTGGCATGCCATTACCAGTGTCATGTTTCACTGGCGAAACACAAAGCAGAGGCTGCCTGCCGGGAAGTTAGCGATTAGCGTTTAGCTCAACGGCCCGTTTTAGGCGCACTTAGTCTGTACATTCCAGCATATATGAGCTCTAAGAGAGCTCAGATGTGAAGCTAAAAACGTTAAGTCACAGGCACTGGCAGCCCATACATGTCATCGCTTAAAAACATGGCACAGAACAGGAGACACAATGCAGGACAAAGTTTCCAAGTAGCATTTAACATGCCGAGCCGTCTGATTTCAGTAACAGTTTTGTAATGGGGTTTCCTCACGATTATTATGATAGCGATGATAACTTTCCAACATGCTATTGTTTCAGTGGCAAAAGCGACCCCCCATGTGCTGAGTTTGGAGGGCCGTTTCTAAGAGCTCATTCACCTACCGTGTGTGGCTGACTCCCATGGGGCAGGGGAAAAAGATAGCAGCAGGGGGCCGGTCTCCTCATCTCAAAACTTTTCTCTTGTTTCACTTATCTTCATAAAACTGTGTCTGTAGTCGGTATTGAAAGGCTTTCCTAAGAAAGAAACAAAAAAGTGTATATTTAAACAAACATAAAACAACAAGATTTCCAAACGATTATTCTTTTTAACATTAAAAGTGTAAAGACACAGAATTACACCATAAATTTTGCACGTGACTGTTCACTTTTGCTCATTTATTACACGGTTTTCTGTATTTCCTTGCAGTGTTTTCCTCAAATAATAAATGAAATAATTTTCAGTGGCGTAATGCTTTTTATACATGTATTTTGGACCCATTTTGCTCTTGCAGAAAGATATTTCTCTCCTTTCTAGGAACCCTGAGCGTCATGGGAGGGGTTAGTGAAGGAAAAGTAGCCCCTTGACAGAGGCGTCCAGAGGTGATAAAAATCAATGGGCTGAATGGAGAATTGCCTGGGAGGGATCACAACAGTTTGGCGATAAGAAAAGATTAAGGGTTGTGCTGCCTCATGCAGTTCGCTTGTCTGTTTGTTTGCTCGTCTCCCTAAATATTTCAACCCGGCCCCGTTGGCAGCCGATCTCAATGGGCGAGTTTTTAATTTTGAGGTCTGAGTGCACACACCACCCCTCCCACCGTCTAGTGTCACGCTTTTCAGGAAGCGAACACCCTGAAAGCAGGCGATCAATAATTGGTCCGGTCGATGTCATCACCTGGGAGGGAAGGCCTGGACAGTTCAGCTCACGGGGGTGTTTGTCAGGAAACGTGGGCCGGGCGATCCTGGCGTTTATGCAGCAGGAATGGATGAGGTCAGATAAAAGTTTGAGGGAGGGGGAAAAAAAAAAGCTGAAGAATAGACAGACAGTCTTACTGCCGTTGTTTCCATCATCTTCCCAAGGAAACGAAAAGTGACATGATTTCAGTTCCTTGGTGAACAGAAAAAAAACTAATCTAAAACAAATCTCTAAAATCACAACAGAATTGCCACGACTTTGTTTAATTATTTAAAAACCTCACATATTCAGAACTGATTATTCAGTGAGAAACACAGAATTGTCATAACAAAATGAGAATAAAGTGAATTATGTAGATGGAAAATGTTTGTTTGTATTACAAATGATGTTTTGTGTCTTTTGCACAGTGTTCTTGGATTTCACTTTTTTTCAGCTTAATCAATTATTTAGAAGTTTCCATGCAAATTCATTCACTTTTATGGCAAAACAGTGTGTCTGTTTTCATTCTAATCCTTTACTTTTTAAAGTCTGTCTTAACTAAATATGCCTCATTGTGCTATCCAATGACAAACAATAAATACAGGTGCATAGTTTTACCATGTGACAATTATTATTGTTTTTAGTATTTGGGATAGCACCATATTTCTCTCACGTTGAAAATATATACATATGTAAATATAGATGTATACCCTTGAGTTAAAACCACTGGTGTATTTTGAAAGTAACATCCTACACGATTAACAGAGTATATAAAAAGCCAATGCGATATTAGAGAATGAAGCTGGTCTTCCATCTTCTGCACTGTTTCTCTCACGATTCCCTCTGGGTATTTTCGCATAGATGTTTTTATACGTGAGTGATTGGATCTTGCAGCCCTGGCCGCCTGCGAAGCTGCAGTCTGTCTGCGCACACAATGCCCCATGTCCTGGCAGTAGAACTGCACAGGAATTTCTGCCCAGGGCGATGACCTTGGTGGCCCTGCGGTACAAGGAAACTCCACAGGATATCACCAAAGATGAGCACCGGCATAGATAACGAGATACCCCAACACAAACAGCGATTTGGAGGGGGGTGCATTGAAATTAAAAGAATGCTGATAAGGACATTAAAAGCTCACACTGATACAAAGGGCTACACGCTGCTCAGATCAATGGCAGATATTAGCAGGTAGTCTAATAATTTTTAAATAGCTATCAAAATAGACTTATGAAACACAGCCTATTAAAAATAAAAAGCCTGCCACAGCAGAAAGGAATGTAGCAGGGCTCTTTGTCAGATGGTGTTGGGCATGTATCAGCTAATATTAGTGGAAGTTTAACATCTTTTTGAAGGATAGGAATGACCTACTGAGCAAGTACATGAGTAGATGTGTACCAATACACCATTTATTACTGTTTCCCCTCAGGCAAATACCTCTCCTGTAAGCCCATGCACGGGAACGTTTTGTTTTATTACCTTACGAGATAAGTCGACAAAAAAAAGACTTAAATACCTTGGGAATTAAAATATTCAGGATCTTCATATCGGTGTCTGTTCTCAGTTTCATGCAGGGCACATAATTATAACAATGTTTTAAATTGAGCCTAGAAGAAAGATGGGTTCAAGTGTAAATTAATTTCAGATTACCACAACAAAGGCAATCAAATCTCAACAAGCTTGCCAGCAAAATGCCTCCGAAAGGCCCAAGGTCCCTTTCCAACCCCCAATCTGACTGTGAAACAAAGACCTTTCTGCTTAAATTAAATGAAATGATCTATTGCAGTGCCCCTGCCTACCTGCTAGGTTTTTTTTCTGTCTTCCTCAGCTCATCTCTCTTTCAGAAGTACAGCTCATTAACAGTCATATCAGCTGAGGAGTCAAGCACAGCTTCATTACTGCTTCAAACCAAGACCGCAGAGATGATTTTGCCCGTCAACCTAAGATGTCATTTTACTCTGAACTTGTAGGACAAGGTCATGAATAAAAGACAGTATTTTTATTGAAATACCCCAAGTAGTAGTACACTGTTAATAATAATAATAATAATAATAATAATAATATTGCTGTTGTATTTTCTTCAATTATGCTAAATGTTGTGTTTCAGCTGTGTCTATTACTCACACTCACATAGATTTTTTTCAACATACATACACACACAGCCACACACACAGTATATATAATCAAAGTAACTGCCATATATTCAACATACATGAGATATTTCCTTCACAGCAGGACTTTGGCCAGCGCAGTGACCAGTCCTGTCATCTCACATCTCCAGGGCGGGTCTTGGAATCCCACCTTCGCGTTTTGACTGTGGAGTTTGCCTGCTCTTCCTGGCTTGGGCAGGTTTCCACCTGCAGTCCAGAGACACACAGTCATACTGATTGGCGAATCTCGATTGGCCATAAAAAGCATGTTTGTGTGTCTGGACATATTTGGACCGGCTCCCCGCACTGCAACATGGCTTTGCGTCCTGTGCTGCCTGGGACAGGGTCCAGCCCCCCACCCCCAACCAGAAATAGCAGTTAGAAAATGGAGGAATGAAAAAAGAGAATCTGCAATGTTCATTTCAGTTAACGCTGCAAATACCCAGTTTAAGAGAACCCGGTAGTCATACAGATTACAGAGCAACCCATGGTCCACTACATAGACAGTTATAAATAACGGAAAATAATTATTATCTACTAATAAAAAGCTACGAAATGAATGCCTAGTGGTTTGGGCCAGACCTGCAGTGACCAGCCTCCATACCCTATGGAAGAACGTTAGACCCGTTCGGCTTTGGAACTCTGCTGTGCCCTTGTTGATCTGCAGGCCTGGCTTCCTCTTGCACTCACGGGCCCTTCCTGGCGGCTCAAGGCCGTCCTTTCTCCTCCATCCCCACATCGCAAACATGAAGCAAAGCAGTGCTCCTCCCTCCTCCACCCATCTAGCCATCCACCCATCCGTCACCAAAAGCTTTTATGGAGACCAAACATCTCCTCCTGCTCCTGTGGGAACCTGTTGCATGTGGAGGGAAATCGAGTGCTGAAAAATTCAAGTCAAGCCTCATTAGGTCCTCATTACCTTTGCAAACCGAAAGCGGGCCGCAGTTTCTTTCTTTTTTTTTTTTTTTAATCGCAGGAACAAGAAAGCCTGAGAATCTCAATGAGGCCCCCCCTTCCAGCGAGGGCACCTCGGAGCATGCGGCTTAGCCTGACTAGGGAATTAGGGCTTTATTTCCATTCTGCTAACGCAATAATCCTATCATTAAAGTTGTATTATTATTACTTATATTTTTTTAAGGTAAATGTGCCGTCGGTGACTGGGACCCAAGTCAATTTCCTACATTTCAACAGCCACTGGCAAATCTTATAAACCTGTCATGTTGTATTACAGCAATGGAAAAAACACAACCTTTTGAAGTCATCTCCGACTCTGCCTTTGTGTGTGTGTGTTTATTTTTAATAGTGCTTATTTTCTCCCCAATCAAATATCTCATCTGCATTTCCCAGCCTCGGGGATGAGCGTGTGCGAGTGAGTTTGCAGGAATCCCCCTCTTGTTACAGATCTGGGGCTCCATGCAGAAAAACCGTGGATTCAGCCTAAATGAAGCACGTCTTTGGAACACTGCAGTCACAAGGGCACAGAGAGGCGGTGGATCAAAACAGAGCTGAATTGTGAAATGCACGTTCAATTAATACACACTGGCAGATTGACTGTTACGCAGACAGAAAAACCAGAAGTTTGACAAGTTGGCTACAGGTTCAATAAGATATGTCATCACCCACAAAGAGCAGAAAGACAGGAAGTGACTGGTGTGCTCAAGATGTCTACGGGTTATAACGTGTGTAAAATTATGTTCAGTGCTCTGCATAAGCCTTAACCAGTCAAAGAAAATGATGTTTAAATGATCTTCATGTTGATGTAAAACCAGGACTGCAGAGATGCTTTTACCCTATTAACCTAACATGTAATTTTAGTCTGAAATTTATTTATTGATTTATTGATTGATTTATTTATTTTATCTCTGTCAAAGTATGTTAGATTATGCTATTTTGAAATCTGTCCTAAAATTACCTCACTATTTGCACTGAAATTCAGTGAATGCATAGAACAACAGGGGTGCCCCTGAGGTGAGGTTTGGGAACTGAAGTGGTGTTCATCTAGCCATCCAGCAAGATAGCAGTGACTTCTTGGAGAACAGAAGAAATTCTTGTTAGTGTTTATTGTGTTACTCTTAAGTTGCATATGTTCTATTGTGACTTTTGTTTTTTTCCCCTGAGCAAATATACATTTAGTACCCAGATAAACAGCTTGAAATATTTTCAGTCCAAGAGTTTTGTATGTACTCACAAAGTACTGCAGTTAACACACCTCTTTTGTGACAAGAACATTTAAACCCTTAAGGGACTGACAGGGAAATTGTCCACTGATAGTTTTACATCCATGCACACAAACACACAACAGTGCACTCATTATGTTAAATATGGAATATCACTACACTCCGCACCATATGAAATTATATTCACAATTATATTCCACACCATATGAAACTGCCACTTTCCTGAAAATGGAATAGTATTGTCAAGACTGATCTTTAGATGGTGTAATTCAGAGGCAGGAAACAGTCTGTAAATGGCTCACTTAAAAAACATACATTTTTTAAATGCACATAACCGTTAACGAAGCATTATTTTTATGCCACCCCCCCGAATCCATCAAACAACACAGTCCTGATGGAGGTGTAAAGACCTCACATCAGCTCAGAGTCACCTGAAAATCGACAACAAACGTTAGTCCTCTGCCTATGGTGCACTTGGGTGTTTTCTAATAAGTTCAAGTACAGCCAATTTTTTCCTGTGGACTGTGTGAATTACCCAGCTTCCTTAGAACAGGCCCAGTGTGAAGCACCATAACCACAATTACAGAGGCACTTTGTGCTTCCAGTATTGTTCAGTCAACTGAATAATTACTAGCAGCGTACAACCTTCACCACCCTTGTGGTAAAACCACTTATTAAACATGTTTCTCCTTTAATTCATTTTTAAAAAATAAGCTGTAAAACAAGTTTTGCTTCCTATTATATCTATAAACTTTTTTTTTTTAACCTAGTGATAAACAATCCAGATTTTTCTTATTATTATTATTTTCTTTTTTACCGTATTTATATCGGCGCCAGGATGTTTCCCTGTCTGAGAATATATGAATCAGAGTTGTGATTAATGAAGTGGCCATCGATAGACAACTTCCAGATAACTGGCAAATAAATGGGAAGTTAAAATTCTGAGGTGGGGGGAGGAAGGCTGGAGGAGGGCCGGGTGGAGCTGCGGTTCCTTTAGTGGTGATAATCTCACACCCGTTGTGAATTAAAGTGTTAGTTTGTATTCAGGTCGGGGTGGCAACGCTACATGGACTTATCACGCTGGGCTGTGTTTGGCTGACTTCTTCGCTCCCGATCGTTCTTGGATAGGGCAGGGGAAAGACATTCCCCGCTGTACTGTGAAATAAGAGCTACTGTACCAATATCACCCTGAGCCCTAAGCTGAAAGGGAGAGGAAATTGGAAAGCCCATAGAAGCCTTGTGGTAATTAATCATCATGCCCTGAAGTCTGTCAAGCCACTTCTCCCTCACTGATATTCCTGTCAATTACGCCTCTCGCTCTCCCATCTGTAATTGCTTAAAATGTTACTTGCTTCGACAGTCTTTGACTTTTATTATAATTACCACTTTTTATTGTTTTGTTTTTCATTTATTTTGAACTCTTAATATAAATGACTCAAGCACGCATATAAATGTGTCACTGATAGTGTACTTGAGTTTGTCTATTTACATGCTATTTAATGAAATGTGCACGATATCTTATTCTCTCTTTAAATATATATATATATGTATACACACACATACACACACAGCCATATTAATTAACCAGATATTAGAATATATAACATATTCTACTAATCTTTTCTTGACTGCCAAAAATCAAACAAATAAAACTATAAAAACACAGCATTCTCTAGTTCTCCTTTGGATAAAAGCTGATTTAAACAGTCAGTGTATGTTTTGGTTTGGATGTTTCCCTTTAATACCACATGTATTTCCTGCTGCGCGGTTTGACGCCGCACACGACGCAGGCCGGATGCACATGAGGAGGTGTCTCGGCATTTATCAGGCGTGGGGGGGGGGGGAGTCCTTAGGTGGGGGTGACCCCGGAGCTCGGCCTTCTGCTGTCCCTCGCTGTTCCCCTCCAGCAGGCTGGGGGTCCTCTGGGGACTTCCCGAGGTGTAATCACCGCTAACAGCCTCGCCGCAGATCTTTCACCCTCTCCATCCACGTCAGCAGGAGGCGGGGGGGCCACCGCCCAGCCACCTCCGCCATGAACATATGTGGGAGAAATACCATCCCCTGGCAGAAGCCAGTAAGGCCAAATGATATGAAGCGGGGGCTGAACCATGTGCAAATGCATTTTTTTTCCCCCTCACCCTCTTTCAAGACTAACACAATTGTCAATAAATATCTTTTAATTAATTGCCAGTTCTTATTGTGTGATGTTTTACCAATTTGACTTACTTCGTAATTTAAAAATCATTTTCGGGTGTGTTTGGTTACTGTTAACTATGAAATTGAAATGCAAAATTCCACATCCCTCACTATTACAATACTGGGGTTTTTTTTTTTTACCCTTTTTCCTGACTCTAATGAAGAAGGATCCGTGAGTCACTCATGCAGATTACGGCATGGTGCTGTAAAACAGAAGATGATCCGTGAAGCACGTAACTACCTTTATATATTGTTGTTTAAAACATAAAAGCAGAGGCAAAATGCTGTTTTTCCATAAGCATGTTAAATCCTCTGCTATTCAGCTGAAAAAGACGAAATAACAGAGGGGAGAATAAAAAAAAATACTCTACTACTCTGAGAAACCAGTGACCTGCCTTGGTCCCATAAGATTATTGTGGCAACTGTGTGATTGGAAAATATTATGCCACCCTCATTAACATAATGATTTCCCCCTCGTCTAACTCCGTGCTGTTAGCCATGAGCTCCCAATGGACCTCAAGTATTTTAAGCTTGTTAATAATCATTATGGATGTGCAGTGAAGTGGGTGAAAAGAATAATTAACTCACCTGAGCCAAACTAAATTAACCCTTTTTCATTTTCGTTATCCATTCTTTTCGAAACATGGTGTCCATCAGGGACCTATTAGAAGGGTCTATTAAATGTTAAAATGTTGCCTTGCCGCTCCATTTACATCTGGTAATGGAAGCCACAGTGTGCTTTTTTTGGGAGTTAACAAGCATGCAGTCTTTCAAAGTAATTAAAAGAACCTTATCTATTTCCTGGAGATACTAATGTGCTCTCTCATGGGACCATACATGTAATATACCTAGAATGATCCCTTCTGTAAACACAGATGATACGATGTGTGACGTCACGGCCTGAAGCTTCGAGGGAATTTTTGCTTCTTTCCTTGCCATTGATCATCATTGCCGGATTCTTCGGAGAGCTGGGTGCTTCGGCGACTTCGGGGTGATGATGCCTGGCGAAGGAAAACACCGACAGGAGGACGCGAGTCAACGGCAATGTTAATCATCGTAAGATGTGAAAACGCAAATAATACCGCTTGATCAACGTCAACATTACTGTACAACATTATGACATGACGTACAGCTTTCCCTAATATCATGACTATTATATCCCTGAAAAACATTGTTCATTGTGCTTGTTTATTTTCTAATGACCTGTTATGGGTTAAAGATGAAATTCTATGTAAGATACATTCAACTTTTAGTGGGTTAAATTGGTTTTATATGGATTACAAAATGCAGACTTGAGTTGTTTCACAACAAGATAAAAGAGAGAGACGCATAACCTCCCTCAACATCACCCATATGTTTGCATCGACTGGTTCCTTTACTGTATGTTTCATCATATAAGTATATTTTACATAAACCGGTAAAAGTGGATGAATCGTTATTATATAACTTACTGCATCTTAATGCTGTAGTTGGTAGAAGTCAGTGGTTGAGATTTTGGAGATATAGAACCAGTATAAGGGCAATAATATTGATGATGAGTGAAATTTCGATTTTCGATTGCTACTATGTTGAATACACTTGAGTTTTTCTGCTTCGAGGAATCATCTTGTGTGAGTAGTGTTTTATAGAGTGAGCCGATGGTATGATAAAATGAAAAGAACATAATTAAGACTTCAGTGGTCTACGGAACTTGCTTTTTTACTTTTATTGTTTGACAAAACCTTTCTGCAAAGGGTACTTGTCTCATGCATTACTCTGTGCTGTTGTCAGTAGAGACATAGAGTAATCATCTCCATAACCGTCATGCTTATAAGCTGCAAAAAGACCTTGAATCTGTTCATTGTGTTAACATCTGGCTTTGATGTAGAACTAACTACACCTGACATACATGAATGACAAAAAGTCAAAAACACTTACAGTGGTTAGCAGAGTTGCAGGTTTGACTCCCAGTCAAAAATGCTGCCCCTGCACTATCCCGTGGATGCAAAGGTTTTTGCTGATAGTCCAAAGTCAGATTTTATTTCTATAAATTGTGTCTGTGCCCTGTGGCATGTTATCCGATAGTGTTGTAGTATTTCGAAGAAGCGTAGTTTGTTTAGAGCTTAGTGTTGATATGCAGAATACATTTGGGCACCTCAAATGACATTTCAAGAAGTTAGATGGTGAAAAATAACTTACTGAAATGTAGTTTTAATAGTGTCATGCTGGAGTTCCAATGCCAAGACTTGATTGAAAATAGCTTCTTTTTTCAGAATGCATTTTAGTCAAAAAAATAACAAAAAAAATCAGGATGCCCAGTTGCAGAAATGCATGCAAATCTACCGTTTAGCTTCATATTCAGTTTCACAATCCATCTGAAGTGCTGCTGTAAACCTAAACTATCTGTATTCAAATAAAATGCTGACTAAACACAATATCGTTAACCAGCTTTTAACTTGGATGGAAGCAAAATTAAGGAGCAGCATTTTTTGGTCTGTTTTTTTTTCCCTTTTTCATCTCCACAAACCGCAGATTTTTATGACATATTGCTACCCAAAGAGAGAACGACTCCACTTTTGGCAGTAATCGAACAGAATTACCATTGGCAATGATGACACATGCTATTTTTAAAAGTGCTTGCTTTAAACAAAATAATGCATTTTTAAAGGTGTCTTTAAAAAAATTCAGACCCAAGCAGGAGTTACAAAGGGAGTTGCTTTTCATATTCTCTAAGTAGATACAGTGTGCACAAAAAATTATATAGTTTTTTGCACACTGTATATATATATATATATATATATATATATACATATAGCACATTCCAAATCAGTACCATTTTGATGATTTGGATACATTAGTGTATATCAGTAAATGTCCCTTGACCTCTTCATTGATGTTTATACTCATAATTTATACCACACCATGCACACCACGTATACCACTGTATCATTGGTATATAGTGTGCTGTTTGTAGCACTTCTGTGCTTTTGGATTAGATGCCAAATTCCATTTTTTTCTTTGAGTACTTGTACAATTGTAATGCCAATAAAGTTTAATCTAATCTAATCTAATCTTCTGGTTGGACAACAGAGAGGTTTGTTCATTTTGTTTCTGAATGGCATTGCTTGGAATCACAGGATACCTACTATGCCCTTGCAAATCCCAGTCATTCAAATGTGCACCTACTTAAAGGTAATTCTTTTATTCATGTTATGAGTGTGCCACACTCATTAACATATACTCAGCTTCTATATTCTGTTTTTGAATTACATAAAAACTTACTCCACCTACTGTGATAACACCTGAGTCTCAGTGTAGTGAAATAAATGAAAGATGGTATTTAAATTTTACCCATTCAAAATACTGTTGTTCCATCCAAAATTGAAAATTAGCTCTACATTTTGTTTGACCTGAATGGCACTGTTAATAATGGAATTGGCACCAAAGAAAGGTTCATATTATTTAACAGTTGTCATGACCTTTAATGGATGTTTATTGAAGTGAATCGTTGAATCATGATTTTTTTTTTTTTTTTTTTTTGGATAGACGAAGAAGATAGACAAAGATTTTTAGGCAATGAATGCTTTTCATAACACATTAAGAATGATGTAGATCTTGAGCAACAATGTCCAATAGGTATACCTGTGATAAACAAGGCTGTTTGTATGTAGTATTCATGATGTACATGTTTATCTACGTAAGTCAACAAAATTAAAAGACGCTCATTAAGGCGTTAACATTTCTGTGATTAACCTCGTACCTCACAACGATGTATTTTAATGTATTTTGTAATGTAATGTAAGTGTTAGCCATGACGTGATAGTAACAGGGTAGCAAGCCGGGTCAATGCATATTTACACATAGTTATTCTTAAATTATATTTCAGGGGCAAAACATATCCGGACTTAATCACTAAAGAATGAAGATGAACTTACAATGCAGCACGATGGGCAGCACAGCGCCTTAATAAAGGCCTTTGAGCGTGTAGACGCTTCCGTGGTGGACTTTCGGCGTAAGGGCGACCGGCCAGGCCACGAAGAGACAGAGGCGTGAGCCACGTGTTTGAGTGGCTATGGGCAGTTAGCGCTACGAGACTAAGCCGCGCCTCACATGTGACAGCTGGCTTGGTGCACAGAAGAGCTCCGGATCATTCCTGATAGTCCATCAGGGCCGCGCTGGCAAGGCCCAGCCTCACATTATATTCTCATTTATATCCAGGCACAGGCGTTATGAAAGGGCACATGAAGAAGGATACAGTGTGAAGTCAGTCACTCCTGTTGGTTTGAAATGCGTGTGTCCTGTCTGATAGTTTATATATATATGTATGTATGAAATGAGTACTATAATTCTATTATATATATATATATATATATATATATATATATATACACACACACACACGCGTGCGCGCGTAGAGTTAATCCCGTCAATGTATTTAAGCATATGCATTTACTGATACATTGCGATAAAACTTAAATGAAATCCCAAGCAAATGCACTAGCCAACAATGACGACACGCTCCAACTCCTGTAAGGAAGCAGAATTTGGCACAAAAAAAAATCAATTTTTTTTTTTTTGGCATTGGCTGTTTCATACCATGGTAGTAGCAATTAGAAACGCCGTATGTTTTCCCGGTTTTAGCACTGTCCAGAGCTGCACTGAAGCTGATTGATGTAGCACAGGCTCTTCAGGCTCTTTAGTTGCTGCTCCAGTACAGACTGCAGACTCAGATAAAATCCCCAGCCTGGTTTTCACTGACTTCCCTGCTCTCCCCACGTTTTCCCATAAACGTCCCACGTCCCATGTGTGTCTTCCCTCCATGGTATGTAAAGGTCTGGGGGTTAAACACCCACCCCATGACATTAACATTGTTATCACGACTGTGAGGGGAAAAAGTGATTAAATCACTCCACTGTGGACGTGGTAGCCTTGGAGACAGAGCAAGTGTGAGAATGTTGTCAAACAAGTAAGACAGGAAATAAAAAGTTCCATTAAACCTATTAAGTAAACAATCAGTTGTAACCACTATGCACATATTAACTTCCCACCCCTGTTGACATTTTACAGGTTTTACTTCATAATATTTCTCTTGCCTATACTGATTTTACTTTTCCTTGTGCGACTTTATTTGACTTACTTAAATGATTTCCTGCATTCTGTTATGCAGTATCGCCATTTAATTAAGTGCATTCACATATTACAGCGCTGTCTCTTACAAAACTGATAATGGACATTGCCTTTATTACCATAACATGTATATATTGTAAATGATTATGTATGCTTAATGGAAGTCCTGAGGCGCGAAGCTTTTAAGATTTTATAATAAGAAATAATTTAAAATAATTTAAAAAGTTTGAGATCTTGACATTTTTTATGACAATAATAAGAATAATAATACAGCTCACAATAAAATAGAAAGAAATAATAATACCGATGATGGAAAGTGCCAGGGAGGAGACAAGGGTGGGGGGTTGACAGGTGACTGCAATCAAAGACTGAACCTCTAGATGTCCTTCTAACCACTGCAATACAGCAGAGTTTAAAAACAAATCATAAATTAAAAGTTAATTGGAATGTGGTGCGATACGGCGATGAAGAGCAAAATATTGTACATATGATAGGCAGTGTTTGCCACATTCAGAGGAATACAGTACTGACTATACTACAGCAGTGAATTCAAAGCTAGCTTCAAAATGCTAATACTCCAAGATAAAAGCATACAGATGTACAGGACAACAGGCAAAAGAACATGTTGAGAAATATAAGAAGCAGGGGATAGTTTCAGTGCACACAAGGTATTATTATACATTCAGGATAGACATATTGGATAGACATATCCAGTATAATTAAAAAACTTAAGAAATGCAAATTGCACAAGATCACTTTAGTTGGCTGGCGGGTGTGGGATTTTAAATTCATGTCCAGTCTGCGCACACGTTTACATGTTTGTAGCAGTTTTATTATCTTCTGAATAGTCTGTATGATTTGCATACTACCCCAACGCTTTTGATGTACCTATTTTTAAGTTTATAATGTAATAATATAGATTTGTAAGATTTCTTGCATAAGGGCGAGAGTCTGAAAGCATGAGAGTCACACCAGATGTGTGAGAGTCTGAAAGCATGAGAGTCACACCAGATGTGTGAGAGTCTGAAAGCATGAGAGTCACACCAGATGTGTGAGA